>CM033756.1:41211971-41604104 GCA_019671005.1 Hibiscus mutabilis
AGTCAATTTTAGCGTTTTTGATGATATTCTATTGTATTATGAAAGTTGGGAAGCACGCTTGAGACATTTGAAGGAAGTGCTAGAAACACTAAGGGCTCACCAATTGTTTGCTAAAGGTAGTAAGTGTTGTTTTGGGTCCAAAGAGGTAGACTATTTAGGATATGTGATTTCAGGTGGAGTGATATCTATGGACAAGTCTAAGGTAGGTTGTATTCTGGATTAGCCAAGTCCAAATAAAATTAAGGACCTTAGAGGTTTTTGGGGCTTATATGGATGTTACAGGAGATTTGTTAAGGGTTATGCATGCATTGCTAAAACCTTGACTAATTTGCTCAAAAATGGAGGGTGGAGATAGACTGATATTGAGGAGGCAACATTCCAGCAACTGAAATTAGTCATAAGTTCTTCTCTTGTCCTAGTATTACCAGATTTTCATGTTGATTTTGTGATTGAAATTGATGCATCAAATATGGGAGTAGGGGTTTTTGAGTCAGAAGGGAAGACCTTTAGCATTTTTTAGTAGAGAATTGGGAGTGAGACACCAAGACTTGTCTATCTATGAAAGGGAAATGTTGGCAGTGTTGATGGAAATTAGGAAATGGTCTGCTTACCTAGTGGGAAGGCATTTCAAAATAAGAACAGACCACCCAAGTCTAAATTTTTTAACTGAAAACCAGGCTATTACCCTTTCACAATAAAAATAGGTGATCAAGATGATAGGATATGACTATGAGGTAAGTTACAAGAAAGGGATCAATAATGTGGTAGCTAACAGTTTATCCAGAAAACCAAGAGGAGAACAAGGTCAAATCATGGCTTTAGTAGTGTTTCCACTGATGTGATTTCTAGGGTGGTAGCAACTTGGTACAACAATGAAAAATTGAATAAAATTCTAAGTGAACTGGAGAAAGGATCCACAAGCCATTCAAAGTATACATGGGATGGGAAAATGTTGACAAGAAAGGGAAGGTTAGTGGTAGGGAAATATATGGCGCTCATGAATGAATTGGTATAGTTTTTTCATGGGAGTACAGTGAGAGAACACTCAGGGGCAGATGCAATAATCAGAAAATTGACTGGGATATTTTACTGGAAAGGTTTGAGGAAACAGGTGAAGAACATGGTGAGAAAATATGGTGTGTGTCAAAAAAATAAAGATGAATTGAAACACCCCAAAGGATTGTTACAACCACTTCCCATACCAGAGGCAGCATGACAATCCATTAGTATGAATTTTATAGAGGGATTGTCTTGTCTCATCCTTTTTCAGCAAAGGACATTGCTCAGTTATTTCTGGAAAATACTTTCAAACTGTATGGGATGCCACATGACATTGTGTGACAAGGATAAGATTTTCATTAGCCTATTTTAGAAGGAACTATTTCTAAAATTAGGGACTACAATGAATCCTTCTACAACCTATCATCTAGAGACATATGAACAGATTGAGAGGGTCAACAAATGCCTAGAAACGTATATAAGATGTATGACTGGTGAGAGACCTAGAGAATGGAATGATTGGTTACACCTACTTGAGTGGTTGTACAATACTTCTTTCTATTATTTGATCCATACAACATCCTTTCAAGCCTTATGTAGACAGGAACCTCCATTGCATGTGCCATATATTACTGGTGTGTCAGTAGTAGCATCAGTTGATATGAATCTGCAACTGAGGGAAGCAACTGTGAAAATGCTAGAATTTCATTTACAAAGGCACGAGATGGGATGAAACACGTGGGAACAGATGTTGTTCAAGCTGAGTTTCCACTGGTTAGACCAGATGGAGGAATTAGCAAGGAACCTGCAAGAGTTTTGGATCATATGATTAGGATAAAAGGGAATCGAGCAATTACAGAGGTTTTATTGGAAAGGACAAACTCTTTCCCAGAAGATGCCACGTGGGAGTCCTTGTACCAAATGTAGCAGCAATTTCCACATTTCTATCCTTGAGGACAAGGATTGCTTGAAGGAGGGAGCATTGTAACAGAGTGTTTGGAGATGATCGTTGGTTAATTTGAATGTTAGTTAAGTTTTAATATTTTGTTTAGTTTAATGAAATGTTGTATTTTGGGGTGTGTTTGTAATTAAGTAAAATGGCACCATTTAGCCAGTTAGGTTGTTAGTGCCTAGTCTGTGGGCTGGTTATCCTTATCGAATTGTTATGAGAAAACAATTATCTCTCTCTAAAGGAATTTTTTCTCTCTTCTCATCTTGTTCAGTATTCTTCTCATCTCATTAAAATTCTTCTGTTCGATTCGTGTGATTACAACTTATCAAAACCTCAATTTTTTTTAAAGATCTCATCTATTTCTTATTTTCTTTTTAAAAGCAAAGTCACATCAATTTTGGTGGGAATCTCTCAAAAGGTATTTTCTTCTTCTCTCTTCAATTAAAGGTTCTTTATTGATATTCCCTAGTATTTGTCTATTGTTTATTGTTTTCTAACTTGATTTTGATATTTAATTCAAGAAATTGATGTTGGATGGTGATTTTGGTGATTTACCTAAATTTTTGATTAAAATGATGAATGTTGGTGATTTCAATTGGGTTAATTCATATCATGGTTTTATAATCATAATGTGAATTGCTATTTTTATTTAAATCTCGAAACTATTTAATTCCTTAATTTTTAGGTTGATAATTGGTTAGTTTTGGGGTTGTTATTGGTGATTCATGTTTGTTGGAGGTATAAGGATGATTTGATTATGTTTCTAGTTGGTATTTGATGTGGTTTAGTTGATAGAATCGTAGGTTTGAGGCTGGTTGTTGATTGGATGAAGTTTGAGGTTGTTTTTGGTGTTTTCAAATAGGTTTTGGAAGTGTGTTATTGAGAATGCAAGGGAATGTTTATGGTAGGTTGTTTGGATGCATTTTGATGCATTATTCATTTGGTTTTATGTTGTAGTAGCAAGAGAAGAGCAAGGAGAAGTTGCTTCGTAGTTTTTGGAACGTTTTGTTAGCTTGAGACGCAACGACAAGTGAGGCGTTTGCGTATCAGTGAGTGAAAATGGATTAAGAATATTACAAAGCTTTATGACTCTATTTTGGGACTTATAGAACGTGTGTAAAGCTTTCCTAAGTCCAAGAGTAAGTTAAAATGGTTTATATTTGAGTATCTTGCAAGTTTAGCATTTTGATACATATAAATGTTTTGAATTTGGTTTGATAAAATGCATGAGGATGAGACTTGCTATTACAATGCATAGTACTCATTATTTGCCATGTTTATAAACATGATAATGGTTTAAATGAGTATGAAAGTTGTACGACCTTTGATTCAAATGCTAAGAGCATGATTTGAGCATAAGAGATGAAATGAACAAATGTGGCATTGAAAACAATAAGTTCCTATGCATGTATAATCTATATTGGCCATGTGACACTTTCAAAATGTATTGGATATAGTTGGCATGTCATAGGATTAGAAGTCCACTATAAAATGTAAAGGGTTTATAGCTTAATCGATCGATCGTTTTTCGACTTCGAGGTAATTGAAAGACATTATCCCATTATCCGAGCCTAAAGGCATCTGCGGCTTCAAGGTAATTGAAAGACATTATCCGGGCTGAAGGTATGAAAAGGTAATTGAAAGACTATTACCACAACTAAAACGCAATTGAATGACTATTGCCACCAAAAAAGGTGATTAAAAGACTATCACCACCGTAATCCGAGTATTCGATGTGATTTACGATAAAATAATGGTTTAAGCTTGTCAAATTGATTGCCAATATATATGTATATGTGTTAACTCCCCAAAAGTACTGATTTTTATGCTTATTTCACAATGCTTTTACTTGCCTTTAAATAGATATGTTTGCATTTAGTTGTTAAATTCATGCATTTGCATAAGGAGTTAGGAGATATTCTGTTGCCAATGTGAAAGGGTTATTTTTCTGGTTTTGATGTAGGACACAAGCAGGCAGGCATGGCAGAGAGGCGCTGGCAGAGAACGTAGGAAAGGAAGTAAGAGAATTGTCGAGTAGCAGTTGGCATAGATGGACCAAATAATGCCAAGCTCGATTGGCAAAGGATTGATGTTTGATGATCGGTCAAGGTAGCCGTTGGACCTTATACACGTCAGCCCTAGGATTCAAATCAGGATAAGAGGATAACGCGTCTTATCCCTTTGCGCATTCAAAATTCAAACTCAAAAGTTTATCACAGGGTTTCCATGCAAGCCTATTTAAAGGAGCTCAAGCCACCACTTGAGGGGGATTAAAGAGAGGCTGCACCATGGTGAACTGAGAGATGACGTGGTACGACCAACTAAGACTGTGAGCTCTAGAGCATTCAAAGGGCTACATCGACGGATCTCCTTCTTGCCCATTCTCTTAGTCTTATTTGTTTTTATTTCGAAATGATGATGAGAAACGGTGATGTTTTGTGGAACTAAGCTTTTACAGCTGGTTGGGGAGATGTTTGCGATTAACGTTAGTTTTATGGTTGGTTTTTAATAATCTAAATGCCTTGGCATTATTTTCTATCTGCTAGTACTTAATTTTCTCAAATCCTTTGTCTCACGACAATTGGCATAGTGTGCTTATTGCACCTTAATATCTTAACAGACTTAAGGGGCAACGATCAGTTTCCAGATACTAAGGCGAGAAGCTTCGAAAAAAAGATGTTCAAGTAGATGAACTTACTTCGGAAGTGAGTCTACCCCTTAGGAGTAAAGGTTGACACTTAATCGAGTTAATTAATGAAAAGCTTCACTATAGAAATATATGGGTTTTATCATGGTTAACTTAGGGTATTGCCATCAACAGAGGCAATACTACCTTTAATCTGCTCGACAATAAAACCAAGGCAGTATATTATTAAAGGCTGGCATAAATAGCGTGAAATCCAGGCATCCCTTGCAAACTCTCATCATTCATTCAAATATACTTTCGTTGCCAGACTAGTTCCATTTTCACTATTTGTTTTTGTTATCTTTTCAATCAAAAATAAAAATCATTTCAAACACTTTTATTTTCTTACAAACAAGTAAACATTAAACAAATAAGTTCTTGGTCAATCCCTGTGGATTCGATACTCAGCTTACTGCTGTATTACTTGTTGACCGTGTATACTTGCACGCATAAGACTTACCTTGGCATTATTTTCTTGCACTTTTACACTAAATATTCAATCGTTTGCCAAGCATTAGCAATAGTCGACAATATGATGAAAAATAAGAATTAAAGCATGATGCATATGTTTTGAACAAGCATGATTTGTTTTAATGCCTTGAGATTGAAATGCAAGCATGGCTTAACAAATGGTTTTAATTGCATTGATGCATATTTGTTTAGCATTCCTCACTAAGCATGCATTGCTTACGCTCCCATTTCATCTTTGTAGAGAAATAGAGGTTTGGGGCAGTATTCGAGGCAAAGGGAATCCAAGGACTTCGTTATATTTTGAATATGAAAACTAGTTTGGTATTTTGTTCAATAAGGCAATATGTCATCTTTATTTTGGGGGATTTTTGTAACATGTTCATGTTGTTTTTAAACCTTTAATCTTGTTGGTTTGACAATCTTGAAGCATGTTGATGATGTGTTTTGGTCGAACCATGTGGAGAGCTTATATTCCTTAATATGCCATGATATGCAAATAATGGTTGGATGCTTATGTTTGTGTTTTAGATGTTTGAGGAAGTCTTGAATGGCATGTATGAATGTTATACGGTATATTTAGTTTATTTCATGCTTAAATTTAAGTTTTGAGTATGTTGGTTTCATGCAATTAGGAAGCATACCTCTAGTTTAAGTGTTGATGGTGAAAATGCATGATCTTTGGTGCTAATGTGCTTTGAGGTATGTTTTATATGTGGATTATGTTTAGGAAGCATGTTAGATTGATTGAGGCATGTTTGATATGGTTTAGAGTTGAAAAACCAAGTTATAAGGGCATTACATGTCTGGCCCTACTTGTACGGTGCCCTCCGTATCGGTACACGAGGCCTAGTAGTGACTTGATTGTGAGTATTTAACCTTGGGTACCGATACAATAGGAACCTTACCGGTACGGTCATTTGATTATGGAATTGCCAAGAATGGTACGGAGGGTTGCGTACAGGTACGCACCATATCGTATCAGTACAGGGGTCTCGTGTACCGATACGCGAGGCAGTTTGGATTATGTTGTAGTTAGATTCTTTGCAAAATAGTCCTTGAATGTTTGCATGCAATTGGATGAGTTTGGGCAATCTGTTTGAGCTGAAAATTTGCATATTGGCATGAAATATTATTAATTAAATGTTGGTAACTTTAATTTTTTCTAACTCGCTGTAAATATTTGTATTTACATTTTGGTTCCTAGAATGCTCGTTTCTATAATTGAGTGCCTTCCTGGTGTCTGTTTCGAGTGAGTTTTAAACCGATCTTCGTATGTACAAAATAGGACTTAATGTTGCATCTAGATAAGATAAAATAAAATAATGGACTTAGATTCGAGTAAGTGAGTTTGGGTTTGCTTCAGCAAACCAATGTGATCTCCTTGGTATGGGTCTAGCAACTAGACCGGGTCGAGGGGGTTACTTATCATATGGTTGCACAGTTGATTCTTTTAAAGTGCATCATAGAGAATGTTCTTTTCATTGTTGTGATAGTTAGAACCAAAGCCAACTTCAAAAGTAAATATACAACTAGGTACACAACATGTTTCATTGTCTCAGCCACTTTTTTAGATAAATTAGAAAGTCCTTTTAGATCACAAAATCTTTTATCTAAATAGACATCAAAGATATAATTCTCAAGCTGACAATCAAGCAACATAAGGTCTCATGTAGAAATTCATTAGGATAAAATTGGGCAATTTGAATCAATTTTTTCTTATCAAAAGAGAGATACAAGTCTCTTGGACTCAAGCAAGCCACACAAAGAAGCAACTTTGTACTTGCCTCAAAAAATGATTAATACGCTTTTGTAATTGTCTGTCAATCACCTGATAAAATAATTCAACCTGGAAACGATGCAAATTTGAAACTTGGTGGACTTTTCTCCTATACCTCCATGAAACAACAAATACATATTTCATCTTTGGAACCTCAATGTTATTTTTTTTACAAAACAAAGAAACTTCTTCAAGTAAAGATTATCATCTCACATGTCTCATCATTTGTAATCGTTTCTTTGAAAAACTAACTAAATGCATAACATTCACAATATCTGATCATTATGTTGCAATGCTTGAGATAATTCACTAGTGACCCCCTAATATATTTTTTATCAAGTGCAAATTAAACACAAACTCAAAAGACTGTAAAGATTTCAACAACATACAAGCTTCAGCTCTTTGCTCTGAGTATGTTCCATCTACCTCAATAATTTCAAGCACATCCATCACAGAAGAAAACATAGTAATCAAGCGAACAACGATTTTATAATGTGAACCCCAACGAGTATCTCCAACTCTCTTTATAACAACTTCTTGATTTAATCCACAAATATAAATCTTCTACCCCTTTTGATGCCCTTATCTATGACCCAACAATAAAAAATATGGTTTAAGGTTTAGGGTTGGGTGTAGGATTTATGACTTCTAAATTAGGGTTAGAGTGTAAGGCTTAGTTTTTTAGTGTTGGGCATATGTAGATGGGTCAAAAAGGACATGATTTTTGTTCTTAATCCACGACCATTGAAGATTTCACCGATTCATAATTCTTCTCTTACCTTAATCATTTGAGTAGATTGAAGAATTTCTTTATCTTACATGAAGCACCAACCACATTAACTATACTAGCTTAATTCTAGGGTGGGAACAAATAAATTTTAGCTGGGCACAAAATAAATTTTGTGATAGATATAAAAAAATAAAATGGATATTTAACACACTTTTTTAGGGTAGCCCCCGCCACCCTCTCCTATACGTACAACCGTCACTGACCACTGATAACACCTATACTTTGGAACTATTGATCAAAGGAAAAAAAGCTCAAAAATATTTGGATGAATATGAAACCATTGAATCAATCACTAAGACAATAACAAAATAAATATGGGAGAAAATATAAACTTGGAAAAGATGCAATGTACAACAATGACGTGTAAAGCTAAAATGTAGAGCACGAACACCGACTTGAGTAGCATGAGCCTCTGTTGATTCTCACTCTGGCCGCTGTTGTAATAATGAAGCTTGGGATGATAATCGGTAAAAAAAGTTCGAGGAAGATCCTTTATCGGAAGAACCTCTTGTAAATCAGTTTCGGGCAACACTTGCCTTAGCATTACTACTTTCTATCTTTTTCCATAAATCACTCAACCTCTTTAGTTTCTTCTCTTTCGAATTAATTTCGCCAACAAGGCATTCTGCTTGGGCCTAAAACAACATTTAAAAAGTTCATTCTAAAATTGACATCATAAAAGAAGTATTTTGTGTCGACATTTGCAATCCAAAATTTTTGTGTGAAAAATAGTCTCTTGTGAATTTCTATCCTAGGAAGTTTTAGAATTTAGACCCTTGGTTCATAAGTACTGTGCGACTTGAATCTAAATAGAAAGATTATGAGTATTGAATAGATAATAATGATCCTTAAATAATAAGTTAGTATCTACGTCGACACTAGAGACTAATTTTCTTCTATCACAATAAACTCGTTGTAACACCCTCAATCCGGATATCACATTTGGGCCTTAAGCTCAACCTGTTACCATAAAATTTCTCAACTTGGTTTAACCCAAATAAAATACTTTTCGAAAACATTTAAAGTCAATGGTTGAATATATATATATATATATATATATATATATGATTTAACACGTTACAAATGAACTCCAATTAATGTAAAACAATTGAACATTCGACTTAAACAATACAATTCCAAAATAAAAGTTACAAACTTGACCACGTAAGGCCCTATGAATACATAACCCACTAAATACAAGTGTTGTACTCTGATCATCAATGCCTGTTGGAATCCCTTACTGATAGTTCTCATCGATCCCATGATCCAACAATCAACCTATGCACGGAAACAAGGATTCTAAGCGTTGAGCTTACAAAGCTCAGTGATGCATATCTACTCTACTCTACTCTACTTTATGTGAATCATAATCATAAGCAAGCAAGCTCGTACGAGCAATAAGAGAGATTAAATAAACATGTGGCGCTACCACTAGTCACCTAAACACATGCTCCCAATATGCAAAATATCATACAGGGCACACAAAGCCCAACCATACTTGGGATCTCACCAGATCATCCGAGGAAAAACACACAAAGTCATAACCACAACCTGGAGTGAGGCTCGGTGTCACACAGCCTCGGGAACATACACTCTCAGTGAGGCCCGTGTCACACAACCTCAAGAACATACACTCTCTTTGGGTGAGGCCCGGTGTTACACAGCCTTGGGAACATACACCCATACTCGACATCTCTCATCGAGTATCATAGAATAAGGCCGATTTCACATAACGTCAGGAATGTACATTCGACATCTCTAACCATGATACTGCAACACTCTCTCTCTAGGTATTCAAATCCCATCAACCAAGTTGACTCAACCAAACAAGGTGTCCAAAATAGCACACAACATAGACACGACTACAATATGGCACACAATATCACTCGATCCACCAAGGATCTCCTTTGGTTACTATTACAACAAGTCACCCAAATAAGTTTACCATCTTGCTAATACATTATGGAAGTGTACATTAATCATCTCTATTAATCTATATTATCTCATTAATATCCCACGTTAATTTCCATCTTTTTATTAGCATTATAGATTATTTCGTTCAGTGGGTATCGTTACTCAAACACGAGTATCGATACGATACCTTTGGGTACCGATACTCACATGCGTACTAATATTGACATTGCTTATCAGAAATTCTAGATTTCCACAAGTACTGGTACAGTCGACCCTTACCGATATGACCCCTAATCGTGTACCAGTACCGGCGAAGCTCGTACCAATACACTATTTATGGATTCATACCATTTCCTCGAATTACGATATTTCAACGCTTTGTTCGATCCCTAAAGCTTATAAAAATCATTAGGATTTGTTTACTAACACATACAATCAATTAATATTAATTATCGGCTTCATAATCATTTAATCAAGTATTTATGCCTTAAGCATAATTCCTATCAAATCACGTCAATCTATTCGAGCAAACATACAAGGCATCACAATTATCAAGTAATTATATGAGCATCTCAAACGATCCTACACAGTCTTTAAATTCTTCCTGAGTCACATCATATTCGCAACATCATCATGCATCACACATATATCAAGTCTCATGATACCGGTCTCTCAACATGCTTATTCATTGTCTACCTATTTTGCAGATACTAACACGCAAAGTAATCATATTTATGATGCACATGAAGCATTCTGAGTTTGAGGTGTACTAACCTTATGCCAAAACGATAAATCCTCAACCAAGCTCCTCTAAATGTATCTTTAAATCCAATCCACAAAACCCTCGGATAAAAAAAATAAGACCACATAATCTATTTCATATTATTAGACTACTTTAGGGAATAAAATGCATAAAAATAACTTACCAGGTTCAAATTTGGCGAAACAGATTGCGCCAACGAACTTAGAATGTCAAAAACCCCTAGGTAAGGTCTTTTAGAAAAAGTTAACAACTCGGTCAATGGCTCGACTTGATGGGCTGGCTCAGCCTAGCTCGCCAAACTGACTCAGTCTGGCTCACCAAATTGGCTAAACCGACTGGCCCAGCAACTAGCCCAAATGGCTTGGCCTAAGCTGGCTATAGCTACCCTTGCAGCTAGATGTCACCCACCAGGCGACGACGCGTGTGGAGCTTGCGACGGTGACAATTGACTAGCAAGATCCAATTGATGCCTCCCAAGCTCGATGGTCGCAATAGAGGATAGAGTTTCGAAGCTCAAACCTTTGGCCAAAACTTTCTTCTCCCCATGCCAGCAAACGGTGACTCTGACGACAATGAGACAATCGTCATCTGACTCGTCTCGAAGAGAGGAATCCAACAGTGCTGGCAGTGTCGAAGGCGGACTATCGAACAAAGACGAATCTTGGTCCAAGCACTTTCTCCTTCTAAAACTCCCTAATATTTTACCCTTCTCTCATCAATTATTTCAAATCCTCCACCCTCTCTTCCAACACGTTAACTCAGGACAGATTTAATGCCTTTCAATTAAAAATGGTCAAACCACACACTTAGGCACTTAATTTTTCAAAGCTCCACACTTTTAGCACCAAACTTTTACCCGCCTACAAAATTGTCACTAAATCTTCTTCGATTAACCTTCCAACTTTACTTTCTTCCAATTGAATCACCGAATTAAAAGACCCATAACTCGAATCTGAGACCCGATTCACCAACTCAGAAATTGGGTCATTACACTCGTCTATGAGCACTTGAGTAAAAAAGGTGGTAATACCGAATTAAATTGCTCGATAATAAAAAAGGTGACAATACCGAGTCAATCATGAGTATAATAATGGACACTCCTCTATTCCGACATGAGTGTATTTATCAATAAAACAAAATAAAAATGATTATTTGAAGTCGATATGGTCGAAACATGGTGAAGCTAATGTTTATGTAATGACCTCCCTTCTCTCAATACTTAGAGATTTGAGAACTATGTTAAAATGCAAAGTATGCACAAGCAAATATAGAGTTTTCATCAAACACAGTGTAAAGCTAACATGTTGACACAAGGGCACACAGTGCACTCTATGCTTTACTCTATAATCTGATTCTAGTTCAAGTTGCACAGTTTTTGTTAATTTTAGCTAAATTAGATTAGTTTAGCTTGCCTAGAACTAAGGATAGTATGTTATGTAAAGAGAATTAAATATGTCCTAGAATTTTTTAGGGCTTGCTTGTCGGTACATTATATTATTTTTGATACATTAGAATTTGTTTGCTTGAGGACAAGCAAAGGCTTAGGTTTGAGGGTGTGATAACTCTCGAATATATATATATTTGATCTGTGAATAATCATCACACGCTCAGTGTAAGCAAACATTGCCGATGCAAGTATAGAAACATGATCCCGTTAGATATCAATCCCACGGGGATGAGTATTTAGTTGAACTATTATGTGGCCACAAGCAACTCTGTAAATTGAAATATTATGAGTGTAATGGTAATTGTAACAGATAAATAAAGTAATGTATGTAAGATCAATTGTGATAGAAAAAATAACAATTATAGGATAGTAAAAGGAATATTAAAATAAGGTTTGGATACCCTCGGTTCAGCTTGGCAGAAAGTCAAGTACAAACAAGGAAATAAAATACGATGGCTCATTTGGGAAATAAAAAGGTTAAGCTCGCTTACTAACTTCCATTCAATTCTTAACTGTTGATGCAAAGATGTAGATCAACTACAACTCTCGTTGTTAGTCAAAACTGCAATTCCTTGAACAAGTGGATCAACTCTCATTGTATCCTCATTCAACTCTCGTTGTAATGGCTTATTAACTTGACTTGTCACTGCATCAATCAATGTTAATGACTAAGTTCAACACTTTCATGCAAATAATAATCAGATCCAACAATCGAAGTATGAGAAAAAGCTAATAATATGTTGAGCTAAAAGATAAGATTTAAACAAGTTCCTACAGAGCTTAAAGAGCTAAACCATCTTCATTAACGCACAAAATATAATAAAAATGTTCAATAAACATCTATTTATAGAAGGGTTTAAAGAAGATAACAAATATTCTCCTTGATCTAGCACTTGATTCCTCTTATCATCGGATATTTCTACCTTGCTTCGCCTTGGATCTCCAAAATTTGAGTTTAAGCCGCCATGGGAGGAGAGCTCGAAAGGTTGAAGAAGATGAGAAAAATGAATATCGTGTGAACCTTCTCTCTCTCACCCAAAAGTGTTATTTTATAAGCTACCAAAGAAATGACATATGTCCTTAGGTGATTTGTGTGACTCTCTGTCATACACATTTTGTTGTAACAGAAAGTCCAGCTGGCAGATTCGTTCTTATCCTTGATAGTTTGAACAGTTGGCCATTGTAGTGCTGAGTTGGCTGCAGTGGTGAAACTTCCTCTGCAGGGACATTAGAAATACGGCAAAAACAAAGCAAAAGGCATAAATATATATATATATATAGGAGCAACTAAGACTAGAGTTAGACAAAATGCAGAAAATAAACATGAAAATACAAAAATTAATATATTAAACACTATATGGGGACAATTAAATCCGTAAATCTACAGGAAATACATGCTCTTTAAAGAGCTATCACACCCCAAACTTGAGTTTTTACTTGTCCTCAATTAAAATTGAAATCAACAAGGTCTAGCAAAAGTTTAGAGACATTCTAGCTACTTGAATCATTCTGACCAACCAAAAAAATCCATTGCATCGACACGATAGAGGGTTGCATAAACAACTCAAACACCACAATGTAAACAAGAATTTC
This sequence comes from Hibiscus mutabilis, assembly GCA_019671005.1. Classification (NCBI taxonomy): domain Eukaryota; kingdom Viridiplantae; phylum Streptophyta; class Magnoliopsida; order Malvales; family Malvaceae; genus Hibiscus; species Hibiscus mutabilis. The sequence goes on from CM033756.1 coordinate 41,225,364, forward strand.
AACAATACCTATCAACATATCTATCATCTCATATTCTTTCCACCTATCACCATTTATTTAATATAACTTATAACAAAATATAAATGTCATTGTAAATATTTTTCATTTTCATTTTTTTATTATGTAGTGAGGGATATCGAACAATGAATGCACCCTAAACCCTAAGAAGTAAGATATTGTGCAACGAACCCCCAAGAAGTACTTCATTGTTTTGACACACAATCATACAACAACCTTTGGTCATATTTATTTTTCTAATGCATACATTGGTGTGTTCCCCCTTGAAGCTACTTTTATTAGACTCACATTGGGATGTCTTTTATTTATACTTAATAAGATCTACTAGCATATATAACACGAGCTGAACATGGCAGACATCATCCAAAATCAAAGAGATGATACTAGGTATTCTTTACTCAAACAAGCAAATATAATTATGCAGAGTTATAATGCAATCATTCAACATGTATATCCAACCAATTCATCATCAATTAGAATGATTCAAGATTTACACATTAAATGCAAGCAAAGGATTTTCAACACAGAAAGAACCTTGCATTTGCTTAAATTTTTTTTGAAATAGGGTGCATTTCAACTCCCAAGTGCATATTGGAACTTAAAGATTGCATTGTCCCTAATGAAAAAAAATAGAATGCAATGACAGAATGTGGTTACAATGATGAATGCAATGATATTACAACTAAATGCAATAACAATGATAATGCAGATGTCATGATAATACAGTAAACAAAATGAAATTAAACTAAATGGTATTCATGCCTTCAAAAACTAAAACAAACTAACTCAGTCCATCGGGGCTCTTGAGAAGAGGAGGTAGAGTGATGCTTCTTCTTATTGCTCCTCTTTTCTTTTTTACGATTCTTCTTGTTTTTGTCCTTTGATTTTGAGCGCTTGCATTTCTTCTCTTTCTTTTGAAGAGAGGCCTCCTCTTCTTGCTCAAGTTCCTAGTCATTGTCAGGCTTCTCTTCATTATTGGCATCATCGGCCATGTCCGCAGTGAGATGAACAGGGGTCGTTCTTTGTACACCACCATTGCAAGTGGGTTGTCCTCTCGTTCATCTATTGTAGAGATAGCTTTTGCCTCTTAGAATCTCGCTTTAACTCTGGTTCTTCAAAGGTTGCATCCACAATCTTGGATGCAACCGACCTTCTTTCAACAAAAACTTCTTCAGTAGTAGTTTTCTCAATTTAGGAACTTTCTTCCTCATCAACATCTTCTATAAAAACTTATTCTTTTCCTAAATCGGCTGGGGAAGTTTCTTCCTCTATTGTGACATTTAAATCAAAGAGACAGTCCTTGATTATCTTGCTTGATGTTTTTTCCTTCAGTGTGTCCTCAGCCTCGCTAATGTTCTCAGGGGAGTTTACAGACTTGGCTGGTGTTAACTTTGTGGAAGTATTAGAAGAAAAATCATAACTGTGTATGATTGGTGGAAATTCTAGGAATTCTAGCAAGAAAATTGGGGTGATTCTACTCATTGAAGTAAGAGCAGACTTGTCTTGACATACGCATAAAATAAATTCTATGTAAGATCAAGCGTTTGGACTGTGGTTGCAACCTTCCCCAGTGTACTTGTCACTGCATCGAGTTTGTCGTCAATAGCCAAAACTTTTATCTTCATTACTTGTAAGCAGCTTCCACTTTTTCTTGTCCTTTCTCTTCCCTCATTGCAGTGTCCACTTTTTGTGTAAGAACCTCTATAGTTTGCACCATTCTCTCAATAGCAACCTCATTGATTGGCCCCTTGTTGGTTGTCCTCTCCTCATTTTCAAGGTCTTGACTCCTTTTAATTTGCAAAGTTGCAAGATCAACAAAGAAAATGCCAAGATTCCGTTTTTCCACTCAGCAAACCCAACTATCACCTTGTAAATAATTGCACCCACATTTATCTTTCTTTCCTTAACTATAGAATGTATTAGACGCATTCTACCTAGCGAGACGGTGCTGCTATGAGTCGAAGGCAACAACTTGGAGTTAACAAACTGGAACCATATTTTTGCAACTAGGGTTAAAAACTTCCTATACATTGTGAAATTCCCGACATTGGTCCCTAACCAAAATACACCAGTAATACACAAATCCCTAACTAGCAAAGCCAGATTTTCATCATTAATCTCTTCCACAAATAGTGCATGTTCATCAACACTCATAATGGTTTTTAACAACTTGTTAATAATAGTCGCACTGCAAGGTATAGAGCTCTGCCTTACAAAAACCAATTTCAATGAAGGCTCGTAAAGGTTAGTGTAGAATTCTCTTACCAGAGCGGCACTGTAATTACCAGGATGAGTGCAAAAGGTGCCCCATTTGTGAAGCTCTATAGTCTGATGAATCAGTTTTTCAGGTTCCTTTTCTTGGGAAAGCATAATCCCCTATTCCAAGAGGATACTCTGCTTGAGGATGTGTTCCTTGTACCGCACTCCCGCCATGTTTGTCTGGATCACTTCATATTCAGTGTTCTCTTTTTAGGTAGTCGGCTCCTCAACTTGAGGGTTTAAGGCCGAGTCTTGAATGTCTTTTGCTGAGGTTTCCATGGAAATTTTGCGAGCAACTCTAGTCTTTGCCATGAGAGAGTAAGGAAAAAACAAAAAAAACTTTTTACAAAGAAATATTTAAGCTTTGAAGCATTAAAGAAGAAGAAAACAAAGAAATCCAAGTGAAATGTCAGTGATAGTCAGAGCTGTTAAATAAAATATGAAGAAAAGTGGAAATTAAAAAGACGTGATTTATATCGTTTGATGCAATGAGAATTGACAGTCTAATTGTGGCGTAATCACACCCGTTCGATGCATCTCCCACTCTCACCAATAAAAGGCTGTGTTTTGGGTTAAGAATCAATATAATAGAATTACCCAAATTGCCCTAAAATCATACATATCTTGTGTTGCCTTCTTACTGTACAAGAAGATTCTATATATAACCAAGGAGAATTTATTATGAAAAAAGAAATAAAAGAGAATTAAAAATAATTAAGGAAAACTAAATCTACATCTAACAATGTAATAAAGGAAATATTAAAAGAATTCGACCAATTTAATGGTCTCAATAATCATAGAATCAAAATAACCAAAATAGAGTTTGAGTCTTTGTCCATTGACTTTTAATGGGATCCTATCTTTACTATCTTTGATTGTGGCAGTACTATGTGAAAAACTTCCACAACTTCAAAAGGTTCGGACTAACGTGATCGAAAGTTGCCTAGTGCAACTTCAGTCTTGAGTTAAATAGGAAAACCAATTGTCTAACTTTAAATTATCGCTGCAATATGATCTTGTTATGCCAGCGTTTACTCTTGTCCTTGTAAATAGAAGCATTTTCATAAGCATTGCGGCGGATTTCTTCCAATTTAGTGATGTCCAATAATTATTTCTTCCCCACAGCCTCATAATCTAGATTAACTTGTTTCAAAGATCACATAGCCTTATGTTCTAGCTCAATCGGCAAGCAGTAGGATTTTCCAAAGACAAGTTGATACCTAGACATCCACAACAACTAGAATAAATAGATTGCCAAAAGAATTCAAAAAATGACCCATGAAATCCAATCCCCAAACATCCAATAGCTTAGTTTCCATTATTGGTTGTTGTGGCATCTCATTTCTCCTGGATATTGACCATATGCACTGACAATGATCATAACATTGGGAAAAACTCATGAGCATCTTCAAATAATGAAGGCCAGTGAAATCTAGATTGAAGGACTTTTGCAGCCGTTCTGATGCCACCTAAATGCCCTCTATATAGAGCATTGTAACAATGTTGTAATATCGATGTCGTTTCTTCCTTATGGACACAGCGTCGAATTATATTATTATTGCAAAAAATAATGTTCATTTCAATGATATTTCATTGTATCTCGAGACCCAAAGGAGTTTTTCCACACACCAAGCAATTTACAAAATTAGCATGCCACGATGTTGTGTCCACAATGAAAAGCTATTCATTAGGGAATGCGTCGACAATTTGTAGTTTATTTCCATCTTCTTTGCCTGCTTCCAACCTTAAAAAATGATCAAAAACTTATTTTCTGACCCTTTGTGGTCCTTTATCTCAATATCAAATTCTTGCAACAGCAATATCCATCGAATCAATCTTGGTTTTGCCTCTTTCTTCGTAAAAAGGTATCTCAAGGCAGAATAATCAATAAATACTGTAATTTTTGCACCGAAAAGGTAAGAAAAAAACTTATCAAAAGTAAAAAAAACTGTTAATAACTCTTTCTCAATAGTAGTGTAATTAATTTAAGCTTCAGTTAGAGTCAGGTATCGCATGAAATACCCTGTCTCTTCTTTGACCTAGAACTGCCACGATAGCAAAATCACTAGCATCGCACATAAGTTCAAATTATTGCTCCCAGTTGGGTGTAACGACGATAGGTGCGTTCACAAGCTGTTTCTTAATTCTATTGAATGCATCTAGACATGCATCATCAAAGACAATTTTTCTATTCTACTCCGGCAATAAACATAAAGGCATTGTGATTTTTGAAAAATGACAAATAAATCTTTATAGAATACCGTATGACCCATAAAACATCGAATGCCCTTTACATTTGTTGGTGGAGGCAATATTTCAATAACATCCACCTTGGCTTTATCGACATTAATTCTTACCTTAGATATTCAATGGCCCAACACAATTCCCCTTGTGACCATAAAATGTTATTTCTCCCAATTCAGACCAAAATTAGTTCTTCACATCACTGCAATACTTTTTCAAATTGTTGACGCAATGGTCGAAATCATTCCCATACACCGAAAAATCATCCATAAAGATTTCTAGGGAATTGCCAATCATATTTGAAAATATTGCTATCATACACCTTTGAAATGTGGCTGGTGCATTGCAAAGACCAAAAGGCATGCGATGAAAGGTAAATGTCATGAATGGGCATGTAAACACAGTCTTTTCTTGGTCCTTAGGTGCAATAGCAAATTGATTGTAGCCAGAATACCCATCTAAAAATAGTAATACTTCTTTCCCGTAAACCGATCTAGCATCTGATCAATAAAAGGAAGAGGGAAGTGATCTTTCCTTGTGGCTACATTCAGTCTTATGTAATCTATGAAAATACTCTAACCCGTAGGAATACGGGTAGGAATCAATTAATTAGCATCATTACAGACTACAGTGATGCCACTTTTCGTGGGAACATAAAGGCATCGTTAGAAACACCTTACTAACTAAATGAAGCACAAATTCAAAAGAATGATTGAAGATGTTCCATAGCGTCTTCATGTGGTAACCCCACGTACTGCCCGTTGGAGTTAAGCATTTGAAATAAATTTGGATTCAACTCAAAATTTCCAGCTTGGATAGGTGATCTAACAACTCTCGATTGTAAATCGTCCAATTGGGGAACTACAACTTCGTAGACTATTCTGTTCTTGGCTGGTGGGTATAGTGGTGGGTTTTCAAGATCGTGAGGGATACCCTCATTGTTGACATGTCTTGCATCTCACTTTGTTCTCAAAGTCTATGCCTAAGAGTCCTCTCAACTTCTGGATCAGGTATGAAGAGTGGTGTGGCAACACTTCTGGTCATACAACACCTACAAAACTTAATAAAAAGAAAAAATAACAAAAAGCTATTAGAAACAACTACAAACTAGAGAAAGAAAATAAAATTGTAAGCAGAAACATAAAAACCAATTAACTCTATCCTTGGAAGTGACACCAAAACTTGATTAGTGAATAATTGTCACACATTCAGTGCAAGCAAACACTACAGATGCAAGTATAGAAACATGAGGATCCTGTTAGATATCGATCCCACGAGGATGGGTATTTAGTTGAACTATTATGTAGCCACAAGCAATTTTGTAAATTAAAATATTGTGAGTGTAATGGTAGTTTTAACAGAGAAATAAAGTAATGTATGTAAGATCAATTGTGATAGCAAACACAACAATTATAAGAGAGTAAAAGGAATATTAAGATAAGGTTTGGATACCCTCGGTTCAGCTTGGTAAAGAGTCAAAGACAAACAAGGAAATAAAATACGATGGCTCATTTGGAAAATAAAAAGGTTAATCTCGCTTACTAAGTTTTATTCAATTCTCAGCTGTTGACGCAAAGACGTAGATCAACTACAACTCTCGTTGTTAGCCAAAACTACAACTCCTTGAACAAGTAGATCAACTCTCATTGTATCTTTATTCAACTCTCATTGTAATGGCTTGTTAACCTGACTTGTCACTACATCTCTCAATGTCATTGACTAAGTTCAACACTTTCATGCAAATAATAATCAGATCCAATAATAGAAGTATGAGAAAAAGCTAACAATACTATATTGAAATAAAAGATAAGATTTAAACAAGTTCATACCGAGCTTAAAGAGCTAAACCATCATCATTAACACACAAAATATAATAAAAGTGTCCAATAAACATCTACTTCTAGAAGGGTTTAAAGAAGATAACAAATATTCTCCTTGATTTGGCACTTGATTCCTCTTCTCATCGGATATTTCTGTCTTGCTTCGCCTTGGATCTCCAGAATTTGAGTTTAAGCGGCCATGGGAGAAGAGCTCATAAGGTTGAAGAAGATAAGAAAAATGAATATCGCGTGAACCTTCTATTTCTCATCCAAAAGTGTCATTTTAAGCTGCCGAAGAAAGGAGACGTGTCCTTCAGGTGATTTGCATGACTCTCCGTCATACACAATTTGTTGTAACAAAAAATACAGTTGGCAGATTCATTCTTATCCTTGGCAGTCTGGAAAAAATTGGTCGTTATAGTGGTGAAACTTCCTCTATAGGAACATTAGAAATACATCGACAATAGAGCAAAAAGGCGGAAATATGTATAATAAGAGCAACTAAGACTAGAGTTAGACAAAATGCAAAAAACAAACATGAAAATGTGGAAATGGATGCATTAAACATTAATGTGGGGATAACTAAATCCATAAATCTATAGGAAATACATGCTCTTTAAAGAGCTATCAATATTCGCACCATCTTTTCCTTTCACTTGTCCATTTTGAATATATTTTTGCCTTTATTTAGCCTTTCTCATGCATTTAGGGTAGTTTTATATTTTTATCCCTTGTTGTCGGTACTTACCATATTAATGTCAAGATAGAGCTGCCTAACTAGTGTGCTAGTGAATGTAGAAAACTTAAAGAGAAATGAGCTGCCTTTATTATATAAGAGCCAAGAACAATTGTGCTTAAGAGAGCAAGGAGCCACACGAGACCACAAATGCAGCCTGCCTTCATGGGTGCCCCTCTACAGGTAATATAAGAGACATGCAGAACATGGACGAGCCGAGACCACCTCTTGGTGGTTGAGGCCGCAGTCTGCCCGCTGTATCAAGATAAATCCTGACAAGGAGGTATGTAACACCCTAAAATTGGGCCTAGAATTTAATTAGATTAATTAGACTGTTTGAGAGAACCAGGTTAGGTAATTCGAGTTAGTTTCAGGAATTAAATCTTATAAAATTGTTTTTGGGTAAAATAAAATATGGAAAGGTGTTATAAAATACTTAATTGATATTTTAAGTATTTTGGTAAATTCAATTTGAAGTAATTAAATCTTATTTTGGGACATTTTGGTTTGGTGACTAAAATGAAAAGATTTCAAAACTGTTTTTGGTGACTAAATCGTAAAAGGGTTAAAACTTATAATATTTAAGGAGCTAATTGACCAAACTTTTTCATCAGATTTTCCCTTAATTTAGGCTATTTTTAAAGTGTTTTTAATTTGTTTTATTATTAAAATAAAATAAGATTTAATAAAAGGATTTCTAATTTTACAAAATCACTTTCTTACGTAACTACTTTTCTTCCAACTTTTTCTCTCAACTTTCCCAACAGACAAACTAAGATTTTCACTCCAAAATTCTCTGGAATCAATTCTTATTGATTTTCTTTTTGTTTCCTAATTGATTTCTTTAATTCCTATTCAAAGCCTACTTGGATTGCAACTGAACTTTGCCAATTAAGGGAGAAATCAACAATTAGAGGTGATTTTCGTTTCTCTCCTATAATTAAAGGTTCTTTATTGAAATCACCAAGTTTGTGATCCTTTTAAACTGATTTATGTAATGAATTATGATTTAAACATGGATTTGGTAATTAAATTGAATTTTGTGTGGAAATTGGATAAAAACTGACTTGGATCTGTTTTGTAATGAATCTAATTGATTTATATCTCTTATAACATGTGTTTTAATGTTAAAAGAAGAGGTTAATTAAAGGAATCCCGAAACTGTGTGAATTGCTAATTTTTTAGGTTGTTTATAGTTGGTTTTTGGTGTGATCTTGATGTTGTAGAAGTGCTTGAGGTATAAGAACGTAATTAAGATGTTTTTGGATGTTAATTGGTGTTGTTAAGATGTTAGAATCAATAGGTTTTTTCTGGGCTTTGTTTAGTTGAGGTTTGATGATGATTTCGGTTGTTTTAGAGAGGCATTTGTTGGATCTAAGGGAGGCAAAGTTGTGGTTTTTGTTTGCTGGGGATTTGAGAAGCATGGAAATGCATTAATCCTCTGTTTTTGGTTGGGTAAAGTAGGGGTGTTGAATCCTATAGCATTTGGAGAGGTTGCAGAAGCTTCGAAAGCTTGATCGTGTATCGGCTAGTGAGCTTTGGGTTGTCGGTGAGTGGAAATATGTTTTACTGCTATAAAAAGGTTTTGAAAGAAGTTGTGGGAGTTTAGAATAAGTTTAAAACACTTATCTAAGCTCGAAAGTAAGCATTGATTGAGCTCTCTCTATTTTTTGGTATTGCGAAATACAATCTCATGCATATGTTTATAAATTTATTACTCACTGTATTATGCATGTTTTAGAAAAGAAAGATGTTGCAAATGATCATATATGCTGATTTTTGAGAATGGATTATGGTTTTCGAAAGTATTTTATGATAATTAGAAATACATGGTTTAATGTATTTGAAATAGATGCATATGTAAAACAGTAAGGTAATGTTGTTTTATTGAGTATATTGGAAAGTGGCTGTGAATAAAATGTTATCGGATATAGTTGGCTAGCCATAAGGTTTAAAGTGCACTATAATAAGTCGCCTCATGTATGTCGAGGTGGGTAAATGTTTCGTTGACTCCACCACGAGAATCGTAGCTGTCGAGGTGGGTAAATGTTCTGTTTTCTCCCACTGGTGGATTTATACATCAAAATCGTTGAGGTGGATAAATGTTTTCCTGCTCCGATTTGAACTGTTGAAGTGGGTAAATGTTCTCTTACTCTGATTCGAGTATGTATGTGATGTGATCGTAGGAACCACTTGGGAAATCTGTGTATCCAATGTGTTTTTGTAAATGGTTGGTGTTTGTTTTGAGTCACTTGAAAGCCAATATACGAGTTAATGTATCATGAGAAATGGATTATGTTTATATAATATGTCTTGTACACGAGATGCTCTTTAAGCTTGCTATATAGAGATTTTGGCATTTGAGGCTTAAGTTGAGGTAGAGATGGAATCCATGGTACATGTGGTGTAAATGTTTTAAATGTGCATTTGAAAGAGATTATAGAAGCATGAGATGATTTTGCCATGAAACCTTTGCACTTGGTTTGAACTAAAATGATTTAAATTGCATTATGAGCATTTTAGAGATTCCCTCACTAAGCTTAAAGCTTACGTTCTCCTTTCTCATCAATGTAGAGAAATAGGCTTTCGGACGCCAATCATGCAAGAGAAGATCCAAGGGTTGAGACATTTACAAAGTATGATTTTATAGATACTAAGTAGTAATAAGAGGCAATGTGATCAAGATGTTTTTGGGAGGTTTATTTTGAATACTTCGTGTTTGTATAAGTTTGGTTTGATGTTTTGGACTTGTATGATGCATAATGTTTGATTTTGAGGGGTTGGGAACCAATATGCATGCTTGGGTAGAAATCATTCCTTTAGGGGTTTGCTTTGGATATGCTTTGTTGCGTATGATCTTTACCATGCTGCTATGTTTGAGAAATTGATGTTTGTGAAGTCTTATAATGTTTAGATATTGTTTGGAGTATGTTAGATTGAGCCAAAGTGTCATATGTTGGACCTAGAGGTCATTACAGGTATGTTCGTACCGGTACAGGTCCTCAGGGATTGGTGTAACACCCCAAAAATATCCTCAATTTAGAAACCCTAATTTTTGAAATCCCTAAATTTAAAACCCTGATATTGGAATCCCTAATTTCTAAAACTTTTGGGAATTTTTGAATCGATTTGCAAAAAAAAAAAACTGAAATCAAAATTGGAGAACAATTTGTTTAACAATAAACTTTTGAGGTCTAATCTATAATTTTTGGAAACTTAAGATCATTTTTGTAATGTTTTGAAGTTTAAGGACTACCTCTATAGATAACCCATTTTTTTAGAATTTGAATTATAATGCTATTAGATCTTTGCTCCAGTCGTCTCTTTTGCTCCAGTAGCTTATAATCAAGCCTGGTTTCAGTACACGGGGTACCGTATCGATACGCCCTTTAGCCACTAAAATCCACATTTTCAAAAACATATACCCGCACTGATACACTTGAGGACCGTATTGGTACGCATTTGTATTTCAACCCCGTTGCGATACGGATAGGGGTCGTACCGGTACGCAGGCCATTAAATCTGTTAAGATGCTTCCTGGAGTTTGTATTCTTTGAAATTTAGTCCATGTTTCTTAATTATGCAATTAAATGAGTTTAGATGGTTATTTTAAGCTGATATTTAACCTTAATGTATGAAATATGACTAATTAAGGATTGGTAACTTTAATTTTAGTATTGTCCTCTTAATAATCAAAAATTACATTTTAATCCCTGAAATGCAATATCGTACATTTGGGTATCAAATTGACGCCTGATTGAGTTGTAGCTTTCACCATAACCAGCATGATCACCTTAGGACTTAAATATACATTTAGATAAGATAATATCTAATGCCACAGACTACCCACTACATCAAGACAAAAAGACTTTTCGGGATGGACCACAAGAGAGAGCTTACAATTACTATATCCCCATTTGTGTGTCGATTCTCCCTTATTTGCCTATATAAAGAGGTTTATTTTGGAGAGTTTTCCTAGAGAATTTTCCCGAGAAAATGGTATTTTCCATGGAAGCTTAAAGAGCTTGAAGGTCCTAGTGTAGAAGAAAGCAACATGGTGGTTGGCCATCCCCTAGATCGACGAATTGTAGTAGTGGATACCGCGAGGCTCACTAGTTTGAGTTCATGTGCCCGTAATTAGGATATATTTTTTATCGTAGATCCTGCGTGATCAAAAACTATGGTATTTTCTGAACTATTACTTCTTTTATCTTTGTAAATCTTAACTTTATTCATAATATAGTTACCCTTAGTTTGATGCTATTTGCTAGTGACTTTGATTTTATCCTACTTCATATATATGCACATGTATGTGATGTAGAATGCATTTAACATTCCAACAGTAGAGAATGTAAAATGATTAAGCACCATAAGTAACGAAAGTTACCGTCTAACCTAAGTCAAGTGACACAATTGAGCTTAGCTAGGGATAGGCGTACCGAGATGCAAGGTCAAGTGACACATTGGGGAGCTAGTGCGAGTGCATTTCATATGAGGTCTCAAAAGAGAATCTACCATCAAATATGTCGTTCTATAGTAAAAAGATAAACAATCTAGCAAGTATTATATTATGTTTAGGAATCAGTTTGATCACAACTCGTTGGTTGCAACCAGAAGTACAATGGCCCTCTTTCTCCAGTTTTCCTTGGAAATTATCTCTATATTTCTCACCTATATTCTTGACTACTCATAACCTTGTATTAATTATAAACATGTATAAACTGCCACAATCCTTGTGGGATTCGTCAGCCCAACACAAACGCCTTGTGTGTGTCCACTTTATTACTTGTGTCGGCAGTGTATGCTTGCAGTTATATTTTGGTGAAAAATAGACACCATCACAAGGGACACCAGTCTTGAACCTCTTTGGATATGGATTAGACCGTAAGGAACCATCACGAACTTCACTCGAATATTTCCTTAAACTTTTGACTTATTTTAAGTCATATTCCACGAATTAATTTCAAGAAAATAAGTAATTCAAATTTTCTTGAAAAATCATAATTTGCAAGACTTAGTCTAAATCCAAATTTTCGACTCTCATTCGTTTGAGCTTATTTTTGAAACTTAACTTTCCATGATGTTTAAAACTCTAGTTCTGTAAGGGATCTAGAGTTTCACATCAAATGGAGTTCAAATAAGCATGTAAACCAATAATAAAAAACTTCCTTAAAACCCTCAAGTCTTTATCAATTTGTATGGTGGTCTTCTTATTGATATCGTTTTTGAAATCTGACTTCACCATGATGCTCAGAATAGTGAAATCATTAGAATCCCAGAAATTCACTTCAAACAGATTTCAATTACTCAATCAAATCAAGAAAACTGTAAACCCATGGTTATTCTAGGGTTTTTGTCAGATTTCTCAAAATCCATGTATATGACTTTGTTTTTTAAATTTGATTTCACCATGATGTTTAGAAATTAGAATTTATTAGAATTTCAAAGATTCACATCAAATAGATAATGATTTCTAGGTCAAAACATGATTTGAAAAAATCATCTCGTACCCTATGAGCATGCCGAAAATTGCCTTTATCTTCTTGGTTCAATTATTTACAAAATTCCTAGCTTGTTTTCGACTGGTATAAATTTCTAAATTAAAAATCCTACATGAAAAATGATAGTTCATGATCTAATTACACATCCAAAATAAGCTAAATATAATTTATCGTATTCTAGGAACTGCAACCTTGGCAATAAAATGTAAAACATAAAATTCATCCTTACATACTCTCATACAATCATATAACCATATCATAGATCTTAAGATGTCACTCTCTATCAATTTGAATCCATACATAGAATAGAGAGAAAATATTAAGAAGATTTATGTATTAGATTAATCAAGACATGAACTCTGAGGCCAATTGTTTGTCCTACTTAGAAAAACTGGAAAAGGGGCAGTGGAAGCTTTTAAAATTTTTCTTTAAAACGAATCAAACGTGATATCTAATACAATAAATAAAATCCATAATCAAGTACCTGTGTATTTGAGAATCCAAAGCCGCAAGGATATCTTATGCTTGACGTGAATCTCCTACCCTAGTAGTATCTGGATTGTTTTCCACGACCCGAACTTCTGATGGATTTACGCTTTCAACCAAAAGATCTTCTTCGCTATTCTCACACTCGTGGATGATAAGTGTGTGGGCACCACTCAATTTATGAACACGGGAAATGTTATATTTTAACTCAAATTCTAATTGGTAATTAAGTTGAGTTTTATTGTAATTCTAGTGGTTGAAGATTACTTGGTAATTAGGATTTACTTTAATAAGTAAATATCTATTTTAGGTAGGAGATTTTATTGAATAAGGTTTTTTGGTGACCAAGTATTTGGATCTATAAATATAGACTAGGTTTAACTTTTGAATTATGAGAGAATAAGAGAGAGAATTACTTTGGACAGATGTAACCACTTTTAGGTTCTCTACAACTACTGTGACTACGTTATAGAGATGTGTATTGTACGGATGTTGGGAAGAGTGTTTTGGTTCCACCGGGTCATGGGATTTGTACATCGGGTTTTGGGATTACATGGGTTATCATGTATTTGTATTCTTCGTGTTCTCTACATTGATAGTGGATTGTTCGTTGCTCCTCCGTGGAGGTAGGCTATGCTGAACCACGTTAAATCTTGTCTCCTGTGCATGTCTTGGTCTATGTTGTTATCGCTTTGGTTATTTTGCCGCATACCAAATTCCTAATAGGAGAAATACTAAAATTCTAAATAACCCATTGGATTATTTTCCAAGAATTTTTCTTGTTGAAAATTTTAAATAATTCCGAAAATCATTTTTCAAGAATTTTCCCTCTCAATTATAGTATATGCGTAAGGCTTTGTAGGAATTCTCTGAATCTTACATAATGAAGCCAGACATGTCTATTTATAGGGAGATATAAGAAGATATTCGAATTAATTAGGAATACTAATCCAATTAAAACACAAATATATTAGCTTAAAAATATAAAACATACCATATATTTATTTTAATTGGTTGTCGCACTTCTCCAATTTCAATTGAATTGAAAATCAAGTGCAAAAGACATCTTTTAATTTTATGAGCATTAAACATGGAGCAAATTTTCAATTTTAAATGAAATTGGTTCTGTACAGTCGTGCATATATATAGGATAGGATAGGATCCACTTACACAAAATGTTAAACTCATAATTTTACACATTATGTGGATTGTTGGATGGTTGAGCTTAATTCCGTACTTTTTTTAAGTCATAATTTTTATGTATTTCACCGATCCTACGATCCAAAAACGTGTAAAAGTTAAAAATGCTTACACTGTATAACTGAATCATATCCATATATATTAAAATAATTAATTATGATAAAATTAATTTTTCCATGTAATTATAATTCCATAAAATCATGATTATTTTAGCGTCTTAGAATTTATGTAAAACTTTATTTAATATTCTATTTTAATTTTCAACTCCATTAATTCAAAAATAATGATTTATCAATTTAATATTCTATTTTGAATCCATTAAATAATGATCTAAAATTATTAAATTAATTTCCAAATCATTTAATCAAAATCATAATTTATTAATTTAATATTCCACTTTTGAATCAATTAAATAATTTTTCAAAATTATTAAATTAATTTCCAAATTATTTTAATTCTTGTATCCATGAGAAAATGCAATTACTTAAATAAGTAATTTTTGCAATCTATTTTTCAACCATCATGTATCTTCTTAGTTCACAATTTAATCAAGCCATTTGTATCGAATCAATTTGAGATAACGAAGGGACCATAGTTACCAGGAACAAAGAACGGCCCACCGACAGGCGACTCGGAAACGACAACCTAAATCAGGGAACGGTATAGTGAGAGCTGTAACTCAGGCGCGACTCAAAATGATTGTCTTGGCTTTGGGTGAAAGTGATGAGAAATTAAGAAGAAACGGGAAGGAAAAGAAGAGGAAGAGACAATTTAAGGAAGAAGAAACGACAGTGATACAAACCCTATCTGCTAAAGGGTTTTTAAAAAGACGCGTTTTAAGTTTGTGCCCTATTTTTAGGCTTAATTCAAAAGAGAAAATTATAAGATCAGTCCTTGAGTAGTCTAGAGTTCACAGAAATGACCTAAATTTTCTAAAATTTATGAATTAACCCCAATAATTTTACAAATTTTTAATTTAATCGAAAGATTTAATAACATCAATTTGATTCTTAATTTCAAAATTTATTATTGTTATTATTATTATCAGTATAATTAATTATATACTTGTCTTCGTCATACCGGATTCAATAAGGTAACGTTCCACGTTCTCATTTTTGTTCCCCGTTTTATATTGTATTACATTATGGGTAACTATGGAAGGACTATTTGAACTTATATGATTTGGGCTAAAATACTATGTAATTAATTCTATACTTTTCGTTAATTAATTACAACTTCATTATTTAAATCAATGAGTCATTCCACTATAGTATCAAGATTTGAGCTCTCACACATATAACATTACTAAAAGCTTACCATGTAGTTTTTGTCCAAAACCTTGTCATAAATATATTACCCTTATAGGATATCCGTGATCCCTTTGGATTGAATCTTTTCATCCAATTTGATCATTTTTGTCTCAAGGTTCCATTGTAAACCAAATAGTGAAATAATTATTACATAAAGTAATAATAAGTAATTCATCCTTGACAAACGAACAGTGGATGTTCTATTTTCACAACCCATTACAATGCCATTGATAGGATACATTTTACTCTTCAGTCGAGTTATGATCTAGTATCTATAAATGCATTCACCTCATGTATGAGTCACATATCTAACATATCATCCATCATCTTACTACTCCGAGACGCATCGTATTGATAGATCAACGTATACAAGTCACACTATAACACCTCCTGACCAGCTCAGTTGGGAACCGGGTCGAAGATGTTACGGGCGATCATCAAAACTTTCATAATTCTAGTGAAACCAAACTATACCCAACAAAATTAATTCTTGTGAAACCAAACTATATCCAACAAATAGTCAACCATTCATATCTTTCTTTCATAAATCATTCAATATCAATCAAACTATGTTTACTCTTTATCTTTACACTTCCAGGGCTCTTTTGAACCCTTTACAAAACTTAAGATCCATTATGTAACTATTCAAGTCATTTTTCCCATGGCATTATTTTTATTAATCAAATTTGTTATTTTAACTAACCGATTCAATTAATAAAAGATACTAAATTTATTTTATTCATTTTTACTTTCGATCATCGAATTTGAAAAACTACCATACCTATGTTCAGGGTGTTACACGCACATGGTCCTACATTTACTCAGGATTAAGGTAAATATATTTTGAACGTCACAAGTGAATTTAATCTTTAAATGGATTTAAGATCTTAATTCATCTTGGGTTTAGTCTAATGTGTCGTTAGTCCAGACAAACGCATCTACGTCTTTACTCGAGAGTCAACCACTCTGATAGCCAAGACAAGTTATATTCCCATTTGGACTTTAGAAAACGTAATAGTTCTTCCGAATTATTTGCTTAGATAACTCTATGAACTACAAACATGTTTAGATTACCAACTAATATAGTTGTCTTTTGCATTATAATCAACCTTATAATATGTAACACCACTTTCCTTGTCCAGTAGGAATTCAGGTCGAAAAGCATTACCGGTGAACAATACGGTGAATGTTTTATTAATTTTGATGACTTGTACTATAAACAGTGAATTAATAACGCCTATTTGATGCAATGAATGACTATGATCAATGCAAACTCAGCCAAATTATAATTAAGGAACCATTTGATAACTTATACAAATTTAAGGACTAAATTGTAATTTTAGAGAATTACAAGGACTTATCAATAATTTGGGTTAACAATGTGACATTCAATGCTTGCTTAACTTGTCTATAAAATTTCAATAGATTTAGAGACCATTTGCACTTTCAATTAATCCATATAAGATTCAATGGCCATTTTGCAAGATCTTAAAACCATATAACTAACTTTAACTAACTCACCTGTATCGGTACCAGTACTCATGAGGCCGTACCGGTACACCCTTAAAATAATTTCTTTTGAACTTGAATCTGATATTGGTACGTAGTATGATGTACCGTTACGAGGATTTAGTGCCATCGTATCAGTACGGGACCATTACCGTACTGGTACATAAACCCTAAATTCCCAAATCGAGTCGTTAATGGGTATCGGTAAGACACCCTTGTTGCAGCATCACTACGCATTGATTCACAATACCAAAATTTACATGCCAGTACTGGAACGACACCACCCGTACCGGTACGCCTGGGATAATATTACCCAAAATTGCTCATCAATACCGGTATGGCTTCACCCGTACCGGTAGACCTGTGTCTATAATGACATTTCTTGTCTGTTTTTAGCCAAATTAAGGGCCTTAACCTTATACAGTGTTTACCAAATTTTACCAGCAAGCTTATAAACATTAAATCTATATACATGCCAATTTACATGCCAATACGGATCCATTCACTATGTTTTCACTTGTTAGAGCATATTAGGCCACTTTACCTGTAACACCCTTAATGTATACTCTTAGACCGAATATACATTAACGATGTTACGAAATCATTGGAAGAAATCTTGACTTGTAATTTTTTTATATCAAAATTTAATTTGTAAGTTTAACCCTTTCTCGCTTTTAAATTTAAAACTATGTCATCTAGGTGTAGCTAGTTTCGACCCTGAATTGGTTTACAAAATTTATAATTGAATTATTAAAATTTAAAATAATATAATTCATGGTGAAAACTACGTAAGCTGCCTAGACCCTTTCTTGATTTTAAATTTTTTTACGCGATTAGGGCTAAACAACATTTTAAAGATTTTGCTATTGTTAACAATTCGTATTTCTAAATTATTCATCCATAAAAGCATATAATTACATTGTAAACTTATGCTGTAGACAGTTTAACTTTAAATTACTTACATGCCCACTAGTCTATCAAATTATGGTAAAGACGTACTTACTGAACTTATTGTAGTAACTTGATTTTCCCAAGTTTTTGCTCCTCCTCGATAGACGATTTCTAGGAAACCTATGTGTGACATAAGACACGAGCTAAGTACGAACTTAGTGAGGCAGTTAAACCTATTTATTTTAAAACATAAAATAATATAATACAGTATGTCATACATAAAAGTGCATTTCGTTTTCTCTATAACATGGCAAGTATATCACAATGTACATATGTCATGTATCATAATTATCATATAAATCATGTAATTATTGCATAATAAATTCTCTATCATGGACATGCTTTAATCATGTAATCATTTACATATCATGTGCTCTATCATGGTCATGCTTTCTTTAAGCCATCATTTGCATAACATGTATTCTATCATGGTTATGTTTTTATTATGCCATCATTTGCTTAACATGTATTCTATCATGGTCATGTTTTCATTATGCCATCATTTGCATAACATGTATTCTGTCATATATCATGTAACATTTCTTTCATGTATCATGTAACATTTCTAGCATATATCATGTAACATCTCTATCATGTATGTCATGTACTTCTCTGTCATGTAACATGTAACTTCTTTTTTCATGTATCATAAAATCATGTAACATCTTTTCCATGTATCATGTAACCATGTAACATCTGTATCATGTATCATGTAATCATGTAACATCTGTATCATGTATCATGTAACATCTTGTTATTATTATCATTGTGTCTGGCTAGAGGCCCATGAAAACTCTGTAGCCTATCTGCATCGTAGTGCCTTGTAGAGTACGTACTCGAGAGGACGCACTTTGCTCCTCATATAAGGACGCTCTTTGCTCCTTATATAAACACCTTAATAGTGCCAATTGCACTATGGGCTTGGATCCCCATGGTGTATCTTGTTTCATTTTAATCTTGTCATTGTCCATATTGCATGTATGCATAATGCATCATCATTTATGTCAACAATAATTCGTACCTGGTATTCCATCAAGCTTGTCATGTCGTGCAATGTATCATATAGTATTATAAAGAAATGCAATGCCATTTTCAATGTAATGCAAACATTTAGAAATGCACTCACCTGGGCCATTTATTAGTTTTCCACACTAAGCTCTATTCGATCCTTTCCTTTATAGTATCTCGAATCCTCTTTGATTCGTATTCGGCTTTATTAACCACATGAATATAAATAAACATTTGTTAGATTCACTTCTAACAATATTTCAATTAAGCTACTTAATCATTCAACATAAAAAATGTCCATAAATTTCTTTCCTTCCTTATACTATTCACAAACTCATTTTTGGTCCCCTAATGACCATTTTGATCTTCAAATAATTCCTCCAAGCTTGCTAACCAACATTAGACACAAATTGTCTCCATTTCCATTTTCTGGCAGCTTGCACTACCTTTGAAGATTTATTTCTATAAAATGATCTTAAACTCAGAATTCAATTCCATTTGTTATGAAAAAAACTAGATTCAATAAGCTTTTCATCCATATAAATTAATAGCCCAAAATTCAACTTGTACGATTTATGACAAATTTTCAAAGTCAATTTTCAATGCTAATTTCGGAACGGACCGCCATACTGTTTTCTGACCTTTCGCCACTTAAAAATTAATATCTTTTTACTCGGAACTCGAAATCAGTTTCCGCTTGATGGAAATGAATCTAGACGAACAAATCTTTACATTGGTATAAAATTCACCATCTAACCATTTTTGTAGAATTTATGGTGAATTTTAAAACTTATTGCCAAATCTAGTTTTCCTACACAACTTCCATAAATAACTTCAAACTTTATACTAATTTCTCCTTACTTTGCTATCTGTCAATTTGGTCCCCTTACTTGATTCAAACCACTAATGTATCACTTTCTTCATCAAATAATTATTCAAAAATAATTCCCTCTAAATTTTCGTTCTTTCCGAAATAGTCACTAAAAATGCAATGATAAGGATTCAAGCTTCTTAACTTTGCAAATTAGTCCTCAAATCTACATTACTACTTGAATTCTATTATTTAAACTAAAATTAGATTTAGTCCTTCTCTAAAACCTCATTTCCAAATGGGTCACTTAACTTTGAAAATTTGTCAAAATGGTCACTAACTCGATTTAACATTAGTTTTGCATTCTAACTTCAATTTCACATCTCCAACATCAATAATAACATAAATAAACTTTAAAATCATAAAAATTCATATTATTCCTTTAACTTTTAGAATTTCTGAAATGGTCCCTATACCTTTAATTTAGGGTTTTGCTACCAAATAACAAATTCAAGCTTACTAGATCATTTATCCAACATCACAAACCCTAAATCAAACTTGAATCCATAAACCCTAATCATCTTCATACAAACTAAAATATGTAGGGTTTAAATCCCAACTCAAAAACATGATTTTATCATCATAACAACTTAATTTCAACATAGAATCATAAAATCTCAAAACCCTAATTTAGTCCATAAACCCTAATTTCTTCTCATACAAAATTCTCATCAATCAAGCATGTTTTCCATGAATTATGTACACCAAAAGATAGAGCTTGATGAGTAGAACAACTTTGCAGTTCAAAAGATTACCTGAAAATTGAGTTTCAGGGATTGAATCGAGCTTGAAAATTTTTTTGCCTTTTTTTCTCCCTTTAGTTCGAAATATTTAAAAAAAGATGAATAATTTGGTTCATCTTTTACTTATTTAAATCCACTTGTTAAAATTAATTGAATTTAAAATTCATTTAATTAGTGAAATTACTAATTTGCCCTTTTAATCCAATGGTCAGTACTTAATCTTATCAAAAATCAATGGCCATGATTTGATCCAAGTGTAATTCACCTTCCAAAATTTCCCTTAATATTTCAAAATTGCCATCCTTATCAAAAGACCAATTTGCCCTCCAACTAAACTTTATTTACTCACATGACTAAAAAATGCCATTCCATAAAAATTGAACCAAATTGGTTCCAATCTAACCAGCCAACTTCGAAAATATCCTAGATTTTTATTTATGGCATTTATTCGGTCCAAATATTCAAATTTCACTCAATACGATTTTCAAATTTTCTTCCTTTAAACTTTAAAACTTTATAGCCACTACTATAGGCCTCGTACAAAAAATACGAGTAACACGAAAGTGTCACTCCTGGGGGTGAACTATTCATTTACGGGGTTAGATTACATAACTTTTGGAAATTACACTTTGGTCCCTAAACTTTTCCAAAGTTTACACTTTAACTCCTAAACTTTCAAAAATTACATTTTGGTCACAAGTAAAAAATTGGGATACAATTCCTCCCCCCTTAAGAAAATTCTTCCTCGAATTTTCAATGTGTACAAGTTCCAAACATTTACGGATATTACTTCCTTATTTTCTTCTCAGCCTCCCAAAATTTAAGTACATATACTATAGACTTTTGCTCACTTCTAGAGATAAGACCCATTAATATACTCTTGGTCGAACTCTTTCATGATTCTTTGAGGTATAACAGTTCTGGAACCAAGTTTTTCCCTTTTTGGCCTATATAATCATCCTTCCTCGAAATTTCAATGTTTACTCGTTTCAAACAATTTCGGGTATTACTCCTGCATTCTTCTTTCAGTTTCCCATGTGACTTCTTCCACTTATGATTTCTCCAAAGGACTTTAACCAGTGGAATTTTCTTGTTTCGTAACTCTTTGACTTTATGTGCCACGATTTTCACTGATCGTTACTCATATCTGGAAGTAACGCAAGTTGATAAACCACTAGTTCAACTCCTTTTAAAATCCTGTATGGCCCAATAATCCTGGGACTAAGCTTTCCTTTTTGACTAAAACGTAACACCTTCTTCCAAGGTGAAACATTTAAATACACTTTGTCCTCAACTTCGTACTTAACATCCTTCTCTTCTTCTCTACATAAGCTTTTTTGTCCATCCACGGAAGCCTTGAGATTATATTAAATAATTATTACTTTATCCTCTATTTCTTGTGCCAAATCTTACATCTATTTACTTAACAACCTCTGAGCTATTATCGTATAGATCACTGACTCTAAACAGTCAGTTCTTTCTTTCACATCTACTTCAGAACCATCAGGATCTTGAAGTACTAACCCCCTTTTTTACACATCACTTCTGCATCATATGCAGGTAACCAATTCATTCCAAAGATAACTTCAAATTCATAAAATGGAAGTTCCATTAAATTCGTTGGGAACTTAATCCATTGAATTACTAATGGACATTTCTTATATATTCTAGTCACCCATACACTATGTCCAAATGGATTACTAAAAATCACATCACTAGAAATAGTTTCCTTAAAAATCTTTCTTTGTGCTTTATTGCTTTATAGTCATTCCATCAGAATCTAACTAAATCTAGTTAAAATCCAACCAAAAATAATAAAATATTCATAAAATAATATTTTATGAATTTTCCATAACCTTTGGAACTGCTTTTAAATTTAAACTCGATCCAATGTACCGAGAATTATTGAGAATTTTATCAGGAACTATCCCTACTTGAAAATCTTATAACAATAATCTAGTGCAAATAATGTTGACGTATGCTGAATCCTCTTTATCAATCAAAAACACTAACATGGAACCTTCCCAATAGGTCACTCATCCTTGTGCTACTCTGGGCTGAGCACGCTTAACAATTTTTATTCGATCCAAAATACGATTTGCAAATCACTTCCTTAACAGATACTAACTCCGTGGCATTAGACCACTAAATACGACCGTGTTCCCTTATTAGGATACAACTTCTTCTAACTTCTTAGTATATATGCAGTTTAATTCCTCTATAGCATGACTTTAACATATTTATGCCACAAATTGACAATTATCGGACCACTTTTTCCATTAAATTCAGGAGCTCCTAACCTTTAAGCTCCTTAACAATCAACATCCTTACTGGTGCAGGTACCAGGCAGGTGCAAGTACACGGGTTTTAATTCTATTAACCACAACCTTTAAACCTCATACTAAGGTTTCATATTTTTGTGCTAGAGTTCTCTACTATACAAGTGGCTCTACTGAGGCAAGAGCCAGAGATGGAACACTCTGTATTTCATTACTTCTACTTGGGACCTCCTTTTTGGTCTCAATTATCAGATGTCTAACACAGTCCAACAATACATGACATTACTTATTTCTACTATAACTTATTCATGTTATTGAGGAGCATAATCAAGTTACGCAATAGTACGTCAGTAACATGACATCCTAGGGGCATGTTTTTAACATCAAATCATATTAAACTTGGTTTAGCCTCCAGAATCAGCTAAACCTGTAGCTCTGATACAAATAAATGTAACACCCTTAACATATACTCATAGACCGAATATACATTAAAGTTGTTACGAAATCATTGGAAGAAATCTTGACTTGTAAATTTTTTTATATCAAAATTTAATTTGTAGTTTAACCCTTTCTCGGTTTTAAATTTAAAACTATGTCATCTAGGTGCAGCTAGTTTCGACCCTGAATTGGTTTACAAAATTTATAATTGAATTATTAAAATTTAAAAAAATATAATTCAGGGTGAAAACTACGTAAGCTGCCTAGACCCTTTCTTGATTTTAAATTTTTTTACGCGATTAGGGCTAAACAACATTTTAAACCATACCAAAGATTTTGCTATTGTTAACGATTCGTATTTCTAAACTTATTTATCCATAAAAGCATATAATTATGTTGTAAACTTATGATGTAGACAGTTTAACTTTAAATTACTTACATGCCCACTAGTCTATCAAATTATGGTAAAGACGGACTTACTGAACTTATTGTTGTAACTTGATTTTTCCCAAGTTTGTGCTCCTCCTCGATGGACGATTTCCAGGAAACCTACGTCTGACATAAGATACACGCTAAGTACGAACTGAGTGAGGCAGTTAAACCTATTTATTTTAAAAACATGAAATAATATAATACAATATGTCATATATAAAAGTGCATTTCGTTTTCTCTATAACATGGCAAGTATATCACAATGTACATATGTCATGTATCATAATTATCATATAAATCATGTAATTATTGCATAATATATTCTCTATCATGGACATGCTTTCATCATGTAATCATTTACATATCATGTGCTCTATCATGCCCATGCTTTCTTTATGCCATCGTTTGCATAACATGTATTCTATCATGGTTATGTTTTTATTATGCCATCATTTTCATAACATGTATTCTATCATGACCATGTTTTCATTATGCCATCATTTGCGTAACATGTATTCTATCATATATCATGGAACATTTCTTTCATGTATCATGTAACATTTCTATCATATATCATGTAACATCTCTATCGTGTATGTAATGTACTTCTCTGTCATGTAACTTCTTTTTTCATGTATCATGAAATAATGTAACATCTTTTCCATGTATCATGTAACCATGTAACATCTGTACCAAGTATCATGTAATCATGTAACATCTGTATCATGTATTATGTAATCATGTAACATTTGTATCATGTATCATGTAACATCTTGTTATTATTATCATCATGTCTGGCTAGAGGCCCATGGAAACCCCGTAGCCTATTTGCACCGTAGTGCCTTGTAGAGTACGTACTCGAGAGGACGCTTTTTGCTCCTCATATAAGAACGCTCTTTGCTCCTTATATAAACACCTCGTTAGTGCCAATTGCACTATGGGCTTGGATCCCCAGGGTGTATCTTGTTTCATTTTAATATTGTCATTATCCATATTTCATGTATGCATAATGCATCATCATTTATGCAAACAATAATTCGTACCTGGTATTCCATCAAGCTTGCTATGTCGTGCAGTGTATCATATCGTATTATAAAGAAATGCAATGCCATTTTCAATGTAATGCAAACATTTAGAAATGCACTCACATGGGCCATTTATTAGTTTTCCTCACTAAGCACTATTCGATCCTTTCCTTTATAGTATCTCGAATCCTCTTTGATTCGTATTCGGCTGCATTAACCACATGAATATAAATAATCATTTGTTAGATTCACTTCTAACAATATTTCAATTAAGCTATTTAATCATTCAACATAAAAAAATTCCATAAATTTCTTTCCTTCCTTGTACTGTTCACAAACTCATTTTTGGTCCCTAATGATCATTTTGATCTTCAAATAATTCCTCCAAGCTTCCTAACCAACATTAGACACAAATTGTCTCAATTTCCATTTTCTTGCAGCTTGCACTACCTTTGAAGATTTATTTCTATAAAATGATCTAAAACTCGGAATTCGATTCTATTTGTTTTGAAAGAAACTAGATTCAATAAGCTTTTCAACAATATAAATTAATATCCCAAATTCAACTCATACGATTTATGACAAATTTTCAAACTCAATTTTTAGTGCTGATTTCGGAACAGATTGGCATACTGTTTTATGACCTTTCACCACTTAAAAATTCATATCTTTTTACTTGGAAATCGAAATCAGTTTTCGTTTGTTGAAATCGAAACTAGACGAACAAATCTTTACATCGGTATAAAATTCACCATCTAACCATTTTTTTATAATTTATGGTGAATTTTTAAATTTACTGCCAAATCCAGTTTCCCTACACAACTTCCATAAATAACTTCAAACTTTATACTAATTTCTCCTTACTTTGCTATCTTTCAATTTGGTCCCTTACTTTATTCAAACCACTAATGTATCACTTTCTTCATCAAATAATTATTCAAAAATAATTCCCTCTAAATTTTGTTCTTTTCGAAATAGTCACTAAAATGCAAAGATAAGGATTCAAGCTTCTTAACTTTGCAAATTAGTCCTCAAATCTACATTACTACTTGAATTCTATTATTTCAACTAAAATCAGATTTAGTCCTTCTCTAAAACCTCATTTCCGAATTGGTCACTTAACTTTGACAATTTGTCAAAATGGTCACTAACTAGATTTAACATTAGTTTTGCATTCTAACTTCAATTTCACATCTCCAACATCAATAATAACATAAATACACTTTAAAATCATAAAAATTCATATTAGTCCTTTAAATTTTAGAATTGCCGAAATGGTCCCTATACCTTTAATTTGGGGTTTTGCTTCCAAATAACAAATTCAAGCTTACTAGATCATTTATCCAACATCACAAACCCTAAATCAAACTTGAATCCATAAACCTTAATCATCTTCATACAAACTAAAATATGTAGGGTTTAAATCCCAACTCAAAAACATGATTTATCATCATAATAACTTAATTTCAACTTAAATTTCAACATAGAATCATAAAACTCAAAAACCCCAATTTAGTCCATAAACCCTAATTTCTTCTCATACAAAATTCTCACCAATCAAGCATTTTTCCATGAATATTTACACCAAAAGATAGAGCTTGATGAGTAGAACAACATTGCAGTTCGAAAGATTACCTGAAAATCGAGTTTCAGGGCTTGAATCGAGCTTGAATTTTTTTTTCCTTTTTTTCTCCCCTTAGTTAGAAATATTTAAAGAAAGATGAACAATTTGGTTCATCTTTTACTTATTTAAATCCACATGTTAAAATTTAATGAATTTAAAATTCATTTAATTAGTAAAATTACTAATTTGCCCTTTTAATCCAATGGCCAAGACTTAATCTTTTCAAAAATCAATGGCCATGATTTGATCCAAGTGTAATTCACCTTTCAAAATTTCCCTTAATATTTCAAAATTGCCATCCTTGTCAAAAGACCAATTTGCCCTCCAATTAAACTTTATTTACTCACATGACTAAAAAATGCCATTTCATAAAAATTGAACCAAATTGGTTCCAATCTAACCATCCAACTTCCAAAATATCTTAGACTTTTATTTATGGCATTTATTCGGTCCAAATTTCAAATTTCACTCAATACGATTTTCAAATTTTCTTCCTTTAAACTTTAAAGCTTTATAGCCAATAATATAAGCCTTGTACGAAAAATACGAGTAACACAAAAGTGTCACTCCTGGGGGTGAACTATTCATTTATGGGGTTATATTACATAACTTTTGGAAGTTACACTTTGGTCCTAAACTTTTCCTAAGTTTACATTTTAACTCCTAAACGTTCAAAAATTACATTTTGGTCACTAGTCAAAAATTGGGATACAATTCCTCCCCCTTAAGAAAATTCTTCCTCGAATTTTCAATGTGTACATGTTCCAAACATTTACGGATATTACTTCCCTATTTTCTTCTCAGCCTCCCAAAATTTAAGTACATATACAATAGACTTTTGCTCACTTCTAGAGATAAGACCCATTAATATACTCTTGGTCCAATAGTTCTGGAACCAAGTTTTTCCCTTTTTGACCTATATAATCCTCCTTCCTCGAATTTTCAATGTTTACCCGTTTCAAACAATTTCGGGTATTACTCCTGCATTCTTCTTTCAGTTTCCCATTTGACTTATTCCACTTATGATTTCTCCAGAGGACTTTAACCAGTGGAATTTTCTTGTTCCTTAACTCTTTGACTTTATATGCAAGATTTTCAGTGATCGTTACTCATATCTGGAAGTAACGCAAGTTGATAAACCACTAGTTCAACTCCTTTTAAAATCCCGTATGGCCCAATAATTCTAGGACTAAGCTTTCCTTTTTGACTAAAACATAACACCTTCTTCCAAGGTGAAACATTTAAATACACTTTGTCCTCAACTTCGTACTTAACATCCTTCTCTTCTTGTCTACATAAGCTTTTTTGTCGATCCACGGCAGCCTTGAGATTATATTAAATAATTATTACTTTATCCTCTATTTCTCGTGTCAAATCAACCCCTCCAACTTTTGGGTTATTCCAAACATTTCGATCCTGTAGCTCAAATCAATAATGAAGAGTTCGGCATATTCTTCCATACAGTATTTCAAATTGTGTCATCTTAATATTTGTCTAATAACTATTGTTACTAGTAATCCTATTACAAATTCCATTGTCACTCGTTCTAACTTCTATTAGGGAATAGAAATAGGATGAATCAATCCAGAAGGTACTTGATGTTTGGCTTTTACTTGTTAGCATGTCAAGCCTTTGTCATAAATTTCAAAATTGTCCTTTTTCATTCTTGGCCACCAATACCGAGTCTTTAGATCTTAATGCATTTTGCTACTTCCAAAGTACATAGTCAATGGACTATGACAAACTTCAGTCAAAACTTCTTTCTTAAAATCACCATCATCAGGAAAGTAAACTTTTCTTGATAATATAAGCAACAATTTGACTTAATTTCATAGTCATGTGTTTCTCTTGTTTCAACTTACTTCTTTTTATAAGTTTTGAGTTGCCTTGATGCATAGGCTACTACATTAATCTTCTCGAAATGATAATCTATAACAACATTGTAGTCTCTTAAGAACTCAATCTATCTTTGTTACCGTAGGTTCAATTCTTTTTGCATCATTAGTTGCTTTAAACTTTGTGATCAGTGTAACTAGGACATTTCTTACCATTCCAATGGAATATCTTTTTACGATAGTTGAGTAAGTAGCAAAGTAATAATAGATAAATTCTACACAAAACATTTATAATATCCAGCTAATTTCCAAGAAACTCCAAACTTTAGAGACATTTTTCGGTGCCTCCTATTCAAGAATAGATTGTACTTCCTTGGAACTCAACTCTTATTCCATCAACCGATACATGTCTAAGGAAAATTACTTCTGATAACCAAAATTCATATTCAGAAAACCTTACATAAAGCTGCTTATCTCTTAATGTTTGTAATACCACTCAAAAATGATAATCATGTTCAGTTTCTATCTTTGAGAACACTGTTGCACCTCTAAGCTGATCAAATAGATCTTCAATCCTTAGTAGTGAATACTTGTTCTTAATAGTTACTTTATTCAGCTACCGGTAATCTATACATAATTGTAAAGAACCCTCTTCTTCTCTACAAAGAATACCAGAGTACCTCATGGTGATACACTCTGTCAAGTGTAATCCCAGTCTAGCAGTTATTGCAATTGAGCTTTTAGCTTTCTTAGCTCAATTGACACCATCATATATGGTGCTATCGATACCGGATCAATTCTAAGATAGACATCAATCCTAAATTGTACCTCTCTATCCGAAGGTAATCCTAATAACTCATCCGAAAACATATTTGAAATTTTTCCCACAATAGGGACATCTTTAATCTTATTGGGTGACATTTGTATAATCACCACATAAATTAAACACATCTTACATCCATTTACTTAACAACCTCTTAACTGTTGTCGTAGAAATCACTAACTCTAAGCAGTCAGTTCTTTCGTTCACATTTACTTCAGAACCATCAGGCTGTTGAAGCACTAACCCCCTTTTTTTACACATCACTTCTGCATCATATGCATATAACCAATTCATTCCAAAGATAACTTCAAATTCATGAAATGGAAGTTCCATTAATTTCGCTGGGAACTTAATCCATTGAATTACTAATGGACATTTCTTATATATTCTAGTCACCCATACACTATGTCCAAATGGATTACTAAAAATCACATCACTAGAAATAGTTTCCTTAAAAATCTTTCTTTGAGCTTTATTGCTTTATAGTCACCCCATAAGAATCTAACTAAATCTACTTAAAATCCAACCAACAATAATAAAATATTCATAAAATAATATTTTATGAATTTTCCATAACCTTTGGAACTGTCTTTAAAATTTCAACTCGATCCAATGTACTGATAATTACCGAGAATTTTATCAGGTACAATCCTTACTTGAAAATCTTATAACAATAATCTATTACGAATATTGTTGACGCATGCTGAATCCTCTTTATCAATCAAAAACACTAACATGGAACCTTCCAAGTAGGTCACCCATCCTTGTGCTACTATGGGCTGAGCATGCTTAACAATTTTTATTCGATCCAAAATATGATTTTCAAATCACTTCCTTAACAGATACTAACTCCGTGGCATTAGACCACTAAATACGATCGTGTTCCCTTAGCAGGATACAGCTTCTTCTAACTTCTTAGTATATATGCAGTTTAATTCTTCTATAGCATGACTTTAACATCTTTAAGCCACAAATTGGCAATTATCGGACCACTTTTTCCATTAAATTAAGGAGCTCCTAACCTTTAAGCTCCTTAACAATCAACATCCTTACTGGTGCATGTACCAAGCAAGTGCAAGTACAGGGGTCTTAATTCTATTAACCACAACCTTTAAAGCTTATACTAAGGTTTCATATTTTTGTGCAAGAATTTTCTGCTATAAAAATGGCTCTACTAAGGTAAGAGCCAGAGATGGAACATTCTGTACTTCATTAATTCTACTTTGAACCTCCTTTTTGGTCTCAATTATCAGATGTCTAACACAGTCCAACAATACTTGCATTACTTATTTCTACTATAACTTATTCATGTTATTGAGGAGCATAATCAAGTTACGCAGCAGTACGTCAGTAACATGACATCCTAGGGGCATGTATTTAACATCAAATCATATTAAACTTGGTTTAGCCTCCAGAATCGGCTAAACACGTAGCTCTGATACAAATAAATGTAACACCCTTAACGTATACTCGTAGTCCGAATATACATTAAAGATGTTATGAAATCATTGGAAGAAATCTTGACTTGTAAATTTTTTTATATCAAAATTTAATTTGTAGCTTAACCCTTTCTCGGTTTTAAATTTAAAACTATGTCGTCTAGGTACAGCTAGTTTTGACCCTGAATTAGTTTACAAAATTTATAATTGAATTATTAAAATTTAAAACAATATAATTTAGGGTGAAAACTACGTAAGCTGCCTAGACCCTTTATTGATTTTAAATATTTTTTACGCGATTAGGGCTAAACAACATTTTAACCAAACTAAAGATTTTGCTATTGTTAAAAATTCGTATTTCTAAACTTATTCATCCATAAAAGCATAGAATTACATTGTAAACTTATGCTGTAGACAGTTTAACATTAAATTACATACATTTCCACTAGTCTATCAAATTATGGTAAAGACGGACTTATAGAACTTGTTGTAGTAACTTGATTTTTCCCCAGTTTCTCCTCCTCCTCGATAGACGATTTCCAGGAAACATACGTGTGACATAAGACACACGCTAAGTACGAACTGAGTGAGGCAGTTAAACCTATTTATTTTAAAAACATGAAATAATATAATACAGTATGTCATATATAAAAGTGCATTTCGTTTTCTCTATAACATGGCAAGTATATCATAATGTACATATGTCATGTATCATAATTATCATATAAATCATGTAATTATTATATAATATATTCTCTATCATGGACATGCTTTCATCATGTAATCATTTACATATCATGTGCTCTATCATGGTCATACTTTCTTTATGCCGTCATTTGCATAACATGTATTCAATCATGGTTATGTTTTTATTATGCCATCTTTTGCATAACATGTATTCTATCATGGTCATGTTTTCATTATGTCATCATTTGCATAACATGTATTCTATCATATATCATGTAACATTTCTTTCATGTATCATGTAACATTTTTATCATATATCATGTAACATCTCTATCATGTATGTCATGTACTTCTCTGTCATGTAACATGTAACTTCTTTTTTCATGTATCATGAAATCATGTAACATCTTTTCCATGTGTCTTGTAACCATGTAACATCTGTATCATGTATCATATAACCATGTAACATCTATATCATGTAATCATGTAATATTTGTATTTGTAGCGATGTCTGTTTCGCTAAAGAACGTGTTTTCGAAGTGTTTGTGGTTTTTCGAGTATTAAAATATTCATTCCGTGAGATTTTTAAAAAAACTGCATTTTATTTAAAAATTGGAGTCGCCACCGGCCATTTAGGTAGACCGGACACCATAAAACCAGAGATTCGAAAACTGTTGAGTTCGGGAGTCGGTTACAGATGGGGAAGGATTAGCACCCCCACACCGCCCAAAATTAGTACTTTAATAATTACCGCTTTATTAATATTGGATTTTCCGGGTTAAAGTGACGATTAGTTTAAAATTCGGTTATAATTGCGAATAAATTTTAAAGGCCCCGTTATCCGAGAGTAAACGCCCAACCACTATCACTACGCCTGATACTGGCCCCGTTTACGCTCGGATAAAAGGGCACCGCATTGACATTATATATTCCATTATGCAAACTTAGTGAGCAAAATATAAAACATGGCAAATAATTTAAATACAATAAATATTAACATAATAGAATACTAATCGAACATAAATAAAATACTAATCTAAAACATACATACATACATATTAATCCTACTCGTAAATAAAAACAAATTTAACATCTCACAATAACAAGGCATGAATAAATACATGTGGGAACAAACACATATTACAAGAAGACATACATATTAAAAATAAAACACATTGTAACATATATAGAACATGGTATTATGCATGACAAAGAAAACATACTAACACGTAACCTAAAAGCAAAGAGAACATACAATACATGCTAAAATACAAAACATGTTGTATACGAGCTAATTAAAATATCAATCGAATATGTATGATACGAGTGACCAAACAAACGTATAAAAATACGTAATCACCATAAACTTAACACATATATACATTTAACATGAAATTACGAAGCATGTACGAGAGACATATGAGCAGGTAATAAGGCTACTACATCAACATATACGATCATAATAAACGAACATGAATATTTAAATATGGAACAGGACTGAAATGAAAAGAAATAAATATAAGAAACAGAAATTAAGAGGCAATAATGTGCGATTTAGGGACGCAATTGCAGACTGAATCGAATCTAAAAGGACTAAAACTGTAATTAGTAATTTATTTATGTTCGATTAGTATTCTATTATAACGGGGCATTTCACAAAATAAAATGCCTATAAAATCCCTTTTTTAGCCCGATCTCAAATTTTCCTCATTTTTTCTCCTTAACCCATTTTATAATAACCTCTCTCCCCCTTATTTTCTCTCAACTTAACCATCCCCAAACCTTTGATTAACCCAAAAATCGGTGACCATTCGCCGTCTTCTCTGTCGCCGACCGCCGCTAGCCGGTGCCGGCGAACCAAAAGAAACACCCAAAACCAACCTCTTTTCAAACCGAACCCAAATATGAACTTAGATTTACACTAAGACTCACCCTTTTGTCTAGATCTAAGCAAATACGAAATGAAAAAAAAAGTTTTTTTGTTTATGTTTAACCGAAATGAAACCAAAAGGGACCTCCCTCTCCCTTCAGTTCACCATGTTCAGCTTTGGAAAGCTGAAGAGGCTTGTCACTGGTGAGGGGAGACCCGTTGACGACGAAGGTAACAAATCTACATCCCTCCCTTTTTGTTATCACCTCTTATTTT
Source organism: Hibiscus mutabilis (assembly GCA_019671005.1). Taxonomy (NCBI): domain Eukaryota; kingdom Viridiplantae; phylum Streptophyta; class Magnoliopsida; order Malvales; family Malvaceae; genus Hibiscus; species Hibiscus mutabilis. The sequence continues at coordinate 41,258,748 of CM033756.1, forward strand.
TTTGTATATGCATGCAAGGAAGTAAGAAAAAGAAAGGGGAGTTACCACTGAAACTTTGTGCTTCTTTCTTATTTTTCTGTCACTGATTACAACTCGACTCCCTTACAAATTACTTGTTTCATACATATATCCCTCTTTTTTGGTTTGGTAGCAAGTACTGTAAAATACATTTTTTAGATATGAAATGATACTGACATCGCCTATTTTTTGTGATTTTTGATATATCTGAAAGCGGTGGTTGGAGGCCGGCATGGTGGAAGCATGGTGGCGGTGTGGGGGAGATGTCTTCGGCCAGAGGCGTTCTCGACCGTTGGATCAGATTCGATCTAACGGTCGGGATAGCTTGAAGAATGCACAGTCCAGATGAAACCTCGATCGGTGGAACAGCTCCAGATCGTGACACGTGGGGCTCAGCAGTCGAGGAGTTATAGCGCGTGGGATTTACGCACGCGTGGGATATCGAAGGGTCCGCGCGTGGCATCCGAACGGTCCGGGCGTGTAATACACGCGGCTAGCTGGATAACTTTCCCTCTTTGATCGTGGCCGTTGGATCAAGATTTTGATCCAACGGCTCCTGGTTGGCTGCGCAAAGACAAAAATAATTAGGGTTAGATATCTAATAGGTATTAGGGTTCTGTTAGGGTTTTGGGTTTGGGCCAATCGGGCCTTGTATTTTATGGGTTTTGTAATAATCTGGACACTTAATTTATTTGGGTTTTTTCATTTTCAGATTTGTCCATATATATTAATAATAATATATTAATATAATAGTAAATGCATACACATACATACTTACGTACACATACATACAATTGTAATGAAATACATTCACACATAAATACACTTAATAATAATACATACAATTCATGCAACACTCATTCGTATACATTAAATAATAACAAGGACATTAATAATATATACATGCAAACATATATAAACATATTCATAAACGCACATATACCAACATATATTATATGATCCCCCAAACATAAATATAACCACATCACACACATATTAATAGGTACGTAATACACAACATAAATATATGCACCATGCATACATTCACACATTACACATATATCATATATGTAATATTAATAACATATACACGCACACACATATATGTAATCATGCACTAATATATTAATATGATACTTAGAGACTAGAAAAAAATGAGTGATTACAGTTGCCCCTCTTTGCTTGTTCTCATGGAATGGGAACAAAGAAAAGATTCATAAGCACTCATTTTTATCCGACTTCCTTATTTGTAGCTTTGGAAACTCGTGCTCTTCTGGAACTCTCCACTTTTCCTCAGCTGAATCTTCGTGCTCGTAAGTCCTTTCTATATAACTTTTTCCCCCTCCGATCTTGGAGCTACAGGCTCTTCCTATATGGAACCCTTCGCTGTGAAGCCTCAAGTTATGAGTCCCTCCTATATAGAATGTTTCATCTTGAGACGGTAAGACTCGGAGTCCTTCCTATATAGAACTCTTTACCTTCAACGCGGTTGGTTTTTTCTATATAAAACCTTTTTGCGCCGCTGATGGATTCTTCCGACTGGGAGTTCCTCCTGTATAGAACTGCTAGTCTTCAAACCCCGAGCCGCTACCCCTTCCTATATAGAACTTTTAGCTTCAAAAATCTCGAGCTACGGGTTCTTCCTATATAGAACCTCTCACTCTAAGACAAGAAAGCTCGCCCATTCCTATATGGGACTCTTCACTTTCAACACAATAGGTTTTCCCTATATAAAACCTTGTGTATCATGGGTGAATTCCTTCGGCTGGGAGTTCTTCCTATATAGAACTGCTAGTCTTCACTCTGGAGCTGCAAGCCCTTCCTATATAAAACTTTCAGCTTTTGAAATCTCGGAGCTACGAGTTCTTCCTATATAGAATCTTTCACTCTAAGACAGTAAAGCTTGAAGCCCTTCCTATATAAGACTCTTCGCTTTCAACACAACAAGTTTTCCCTATATAAAACCTTGTGTGTCATGGGTGAATTCCTTCGGCTGGGAGTTCTTCCTATATAGAACTGCTAGTCTTCACCCTGGAGCTGCAAGCCCTTCCTATATAAAACTTTCAACTCCTGAAGCCTCGGAGCAGCGGATTCTTCCTACATGGAACCTCTCTCTGCAGGCGCTTGGAAACATAGGCCTTTCGTATATAGAACCTTCATCCTCACATTTGGGATTCACACCACGATGGCTACCGATGTCTCTTTGAAGCTATAAATACCTGTCTAAGATAAGACAAAATGCTATGACAAATGAATTGACATGCTCCTAATCCTAGGAATGTCTAACTATTCATGATGCATGAGTGTCAATATCTTGGTGGGCCTGCTTTAGCCTCAGTCAACCTCGACTTTACGTTGTTCACTTTCTCCCCTTTTTTGGCGGCGATATCCCATTTCACTGTCAGGTTCAACCATTCCACCCTTTCTTTTCTGAATTTCCAATTTGGGGTTCTAAAGTGCCCTTTTAGGTTTTCGCTTTAGAGGGTTTTTTCCCTTTTTTCTTTTTCTTTTTTCAAGGTGTGCCCTTCCGGGTTTTCACCTGGGAGATCTCTCTTGTTATCTCGCATGCTTTCTCTTGAACAAGCAGGGGGAAAAGTTAACATCGTTTTCTAATCACCTGCACCTTTAAAATTAGATCACAGTAATGCTCAGAAATCTCTTGTTATCATAAGCCTATGTTAGCTTATTTGCATGAAATTAACAAGAAGGCAAGGAATGGATGCTCAAAAACACGATTTTATTACGATTAAGGGTTTGGGATACTTTGAGAGAGTTATGACACACATGAGGATGAGGAAAAGCTAAATATGAAATACAAGATCCCTCATTATCTTCGGTATGAATGATACAAGATCCTGTCAACCGGCGTAGAATCTTTTGCCCGAAGCTCCCTCTTCACAAGGTTCATAGGGATGACCATTCTCTTCGGATATCCAACCTTTCAATTTATTCGAGCCTCCCTTTACGGGTTTTCGACTCGGGTCCTCCCTTTGCTTCAAGACGCCCTGTTTCGGGTTTTCGCCCTGAGCTCTCCATTTTTGTTCTTCTTTTTCTTTTTTCTTTTTTTTTCTTCCTTTTTTTTCAAACGTAGTATTTCTTAACAACATCAGAATTTACAGGGCTTTTCAGCTCGTCTCCATCCATTTCAGTTAAGATTAGGGCTCCCCCTGAGAAAGCCTTTTTTACCACGTACGGCCCTTCCCAGTTGGGCATCCACTTTCCTCGAGAATCTTTCTGAATCGGGAGGATTTTCTTGAGCACCAGATCCCCCTCTCTGAACTCTCTTGGGCGCACCTTTTTGTTGTATGCCCGCATCATCCGCTTTTGGTACATTTGACCATGGCAAATAGCCTTTAGTCTCTTTTCTTCAATGAGATTTAGCTGGTCGAGTCTGGCTTGCACCCATTATGATTCTTCCAATTTTACTTCATTTAAAACCTGGAGTGACGGAATCTCTACCTCAATGGGGAGTACTGCTTCGGTACCATACACCAAAGAGTAGGGTGTTGCCCCTGTTGATGTGCGAATAGACGTCCTATAGGCGAAAAGGGCAAATGGCAGCTTCTCGTGCCAATCCCTGTAGGTATCCGTCGTCTTTGCTATGATCTTCTTTATGTTCTTGTTTGCTGCTTCCACTGCCCCATTCATTTTAGGACGGTAGACTGTGGAATTATGGTGTGTTATCTTGAATTGATTGCACACGTCCGTCATTATTTTGTTATTTAAATTAGAAGCGTTGTCGGTGATGACCCTTTCTGGCAAACCGTATCGACAAATAATCTCCTTCTTTAAGAATTTACATATTGTAGTCCTTGTGATGTTGGCGTAAGATGCTGCCTCTACCCATTTAGTGAAATAGTCTATAGCGACTAAAATGAAACGGTGTCCATTGGAAGCCTTCGGGTGAATCTGTCTGATGACGTCCATGCCTCACGCCGCAAAAGGCCACGGAGAATTCATGGTGTGTAAAGGCGATGGGGGAGCGTGAATCTTGTCAGCATAAATTTGGCATTTGTGGCATTTCCTGGCGTAATCGATACAATCTCCCTCCATGGTCAACCAGAAATAGCCATATCTCATAATTTTCCGGGCTATAGACAGCCCGTTGGCGTATGTCCCACATAGACCATCGTGTACCTCGGCTAAAATCTCCTTCGCCTTCCGGGCATCCATGCATCTCAGCAATGTCTGATCATGACTTCTCTTATATAGGATCTCCCCATCTAGGACATATCCTGTTGCCATTTTTCTGAGTGTTTTTCTGTCATTGTCATTTGCCCCTTCGGGATACTTTCGAAGCTTGACATATTGCAAGATGTCATAATATCATGGGTTTCCATCAATCTCTTCCTGCACATTACAACAATGAGCAGGCCTTTCAAACGTCTGCATCTTAATGGGCTTCATTTCTGCCCCAGTGTTTGTTTTAAACATGGACGCCTGGGTCACCAAGGCATCTGCCATCTGATTTTCTTCTCGGGGAAGGTAATTGAAGCTGACCCTTTCGAACTCCTTGGTGAGCTCTTGAATCAATTCATAATATTTGACCAACTTCGGGTCCCTGGTTTCCCATTCCCCACGCAACTGGTAAATTACTAAGGATGAATCTCCGAATACTCGAAGTTCCTTAATCTTTCTTTCAATAGCTGAGTTTAGTCCCATAACGCAGGCTTCGTATTCAGCTATATTGTTGGTGCAGAAGAATTCTAATCTGCTGGTGAAGGGATAATAGACATTCTCAGGGGAAATTAGCACGGCTCCTATCCCATGTCTGATGGCGTTAGAGGCTCCATCGATGTAAAGCTTCCATGATTTATCATCTGAAACCTCTTCCTCGGTTGTAATGCACATCAAGTCTTCATCCGGGAAATTAAAGTTCAACGCCTCATAGTCGTCCGAAGCGCGACTAGCTAGGAAATCTGCTACGACACTCCCCTTTACGGCTTTTTGGCTCACGTATACAATATCAAATACGGATAAGAGCATCTGCCAGCAGGCCATCCTTCTCGTTAGTGCTGGCACTTCCATTAAGAACTTCAATGGGTCTAGCTTGGATATCAACCAAGTAGTATAGTACAACATATACTGCCTAAGCCGCTTGGTAGCCCAAACTAGAGCACAACACAGCTTCTGAACTAGCGGATACCGTGTTTCGCAATCATTGAACTTTCTGCTTAGGTAATAGATGGCTTGCTCCCTTTTCCCTGACTCATCGTGTTGCCCCAATACGCATCCCATTGAATTCTCAAAGACTGTCAGGTAGAGGATTAATGGTCGGTCTGGTACTAGCGTGACTAAAACCGGAGCATTTGTCAGGTACCTTTTGATCTTTTCTAGGGCCCCTTGACATTCCTCATTCAACACACCAGGATTATTCTTTCTAAGAAGTCTGAAGACCGGGTCACATCGATCGGTTAATTGGGAAATGAAACAAGAGATATAATTTAACCTCCCCAGGAAACCGCGAACTTCTTTCTGAGTGTGGGGTGGTGAGAGATCCTGGATGGCTTTCACTTTATCTGGATCGATCTCAATCCCTCTTCTGCTTACCACGAACCCTAGGAGTTTTCCAGAAGTAACGACCAAGGTACACTTGGCAGGATTAAGCCTCAGCTGGTATTTTCGTAGTCTTTGGAATAGTTTTCTCAAGTTCTGTAGGTGCTCCTCCTCTGTTCGGGACTTGGCAATCATGTCGTCCACGTATACTTCTATTTCTTTGTGCATCATGTCATGGAAAATAGTCACCATTGCTCTTTGGTAAGTTGCCCCTGCATTCTTGAGCCCAAAAGGCATCACCCGATAACAAAAAGTGCCCCACATGGTTATGAACGTAGTTTTCTCCATGTCGTTAGAGTCCATCTTTATCTGGTTGTACGCTGAAAAGCCGTCCATGAATAAAAACCATGAGTGTCCCGCAGTGTTGTCAACCAGCGTGTCAATATGTGGTAGGGGAAGTTGTCTTTAGGGCTGGCTCGGTTTAGATCCCTATAATCTACACACATACGAACTTTCCCGTCCTTCTTCGGTACTGGTACGATGTTTGCAACCCATTCGGGGTATTTGGCTACTTCCAAGAAACCAGCATCAAACTGTTTTTTTACCTCTTCTCTGATTTTTAATAACATGTCTGGTCTCATTCTCTGAAGTTTTTGCTGTATTGGTTTGCACTCTGGCTTTGTTGGCAATTTGTGCACCACTATGTCAGTATTCAATCCTGGCATATCTTGATAGGTCCAGGCGAAAACATCCTTAAATTCCTAAAGTAGGGTTATCAGTTTGTGCTTGGTTTTTGAGGAAAATGTTGTCCCTATTTTCACTTCTTTTCTTTCTTCTTCAGTCCCCAAGTTTACAACTTCTATTTCTTCTTGGTGGGGCATGATCTGCCTTTCTTCGTTGGCCACCATTCTCCTTAACTCTACAGGGACCTCACATTCTATATCATCATCTTCTTCCTCAATTCCCTCTGAGATCTCAGGGTATTCAAAATTCACTCCGGGATTGGATCCGGTATCATTCATATAGTCAATCATGAGCGACCTGCATTAAATGAGAATGAATTGTATTGGGAAGAGGATGACTTTATATGAAGTGAATGAACATGAAGAATGCATGAATGAAATAAATGAAGTGTTTGTCATTCAAGAAAATGGGGGATATTTTGATTTCAACAAAAAAGTTAACATATGTGCCCTATACAAAAGATCCCCATTGTTTATGGGCAAAAACAAAAGGTTGATTCGGAGCATTACTCTGATCTATTCCTAAAAACCCTAGGTAGATCAATGCAGCTCTAGTTATCAAGTGTTTCCCCGGGACGGCAGGGGCGGATGTTGGTCAACATTTTGCTGCCTTGGCCCCTTCCAGCTATCATGTTGATGTACATCCCTTCAAGTGATTCATTGAATATCTCCTCCTTGTTGAGTACGTCATTTTCCTTAATTGCCTCTTCAACTTCTTGACCTGGTTGGTAGAATCCTCTGGAGACAAAAGTGGTTTTCAAACTAGGAAAAGACATTGGTCTCCACGGAATGTCTTCTCCTTTAAATCTGGCTTTTCTTTGCTCTTCTTTTCTCTTATATTCCTTTTTTCTCTGTTGGACACTTGGTTTGTAACCTAGCCCAAAACTGTCCTTCTTGGTGATCATACTTTTGGCTCTTAGGCTCCCTTGTAATCTCTTCCCCAACCCACTTCCTACTTTGGCTCCTCGGCCCAAAGTTTCTGCGACGGTCATCTTGGTACAATTAGATAACTTGGGATAGGGGATCTGACTTCCCTCCGCGACGAATGTGGCATTCACTAGCTCTAATGCTCGAAAAGAACATTCTGCAGCATCCTCGTCATTTTGAATATAGGGGGCATCTGATGTCACTGAAGCAACAATTTCCTGTTCGGCCTCTACTGTGACCAATTTGCCTTTGACTACGAATTTTAATTTCTGATGCAATGATGAGGGGACAACTCCCACGGAGTGGATCCATGGCCTTCCCAATAAGCAGCTGTAAGATGGTTTTATGTCCATTACCACAAAATCAATCACATACTCAGTCGGCCTGATCAATAGAGGCACCTCAATTTTTCCCATTGTTCCTCTTTGTGTACCGTAAAAGGCTCTTACGGAATTATGGCAGGGCTTTAGGTGAGAACCATCTATTGGTAGTTTCTGTAAGGTCACCATAGGCAACACATTCAATGCTGACCCGTTGTCAATCAGTACCCCAGGTACCACATACCCTTTGCAGTGGGTTGTGATGTTAAGGGCTTTGGTGGATCCCATTCCTCCCTCGGGGATCTCGTCATCACTGAATGTTATATGATTATAGGCAGTGATATGCCCCACTATCCTGTCCAGTTTTGTCACAGAAATATCCTGGGGCACAAAAGTTTGATTTAGTACTTTTAATAGTGCCTTACGGTGTCTTTCTGAACTCAAGAGCAACTCCGGCACTGTGATCCTAGCCGGTTGCTTTCGTAGTTGTTCCACTACGCTGTACTCGCTATGTCTCAGGAACTTCATAAATTCTTTGGCCTGGGCCTCAGTTACCGGCTCATTCATCTTTGGGAGAGGTTTTTCACCGAATATCTGCGTGGGGCTAACCGCTGTATTCTTTCCCTTATCTTTGACCGCTTCAGCTGCTCTCAAAGCCTCAGAGGAATAACATCTGCCGCTCCTCGTGAAATGGCTCACCTCACCGACATTCACATCGCTCTTGCTTTGTTCGTCTTTTAGCGTAGGCTCTTTTACCTGACCATATTCTGGCTTTTCTGGCGTGGTCACATTTATATCATAGTTCCAGGGAGTTTGCCGCATATCCTTGAATGGGAACGGGGATGGTGTTGAAATGATGATCTTGGGATTTATCTTAGTGGTTTCTCCTTGGGAGGCACCTGCATTCCCTGGCCTGGAAGAGATGATAAAAGGTCTATCCCTCCCGTATTTAGCGTTGGGGCTATCCGTCATATGTACATCTGACCCCTTCTTTCCCGTGGGCTCTTCGAAGAATTCTATTTGCTTTTCATTCATCAATTGTTGTACCAATCTCTTGAACTCGTCACACTTTTGGATGTCATGCCCTTCGTCTGGATGGAATTCGCAATACACTTCACATCCCTTCTGCCTTATTACCATGCCTTTGTCGATCACATGGGCCATGCATAATTGTTGAAATACCCACAGCAAAGGATATTTGATTTCTGACACATCATCCTTAATCTTCCTGGTAAAGTATTCTTCAATAACATTTACTCATCTGTTCCCATGATTAGGTAACGGGTTAGTAGCTACACTTGGTTCTTCGAACTTCAATATCCCAGAATCAATTAAGTTCTGCACAAGTTTTTTGAAGGCGAGGCAGTTCTCGGTGGGATGTCCAGGGGCACCGTCGTGATAGTCGCAATGCGCGTTCGGGTTATACCAAGACGGGAATGGCGGTTTGAAAGGAGTAACGTAATATGGACGGACCAAGTCTGCTTCATACAACTGGGAGTAAAGCTCCGAGTACGGAACGGGTAGAGGAGTAAAAGTTTTCCTCTCTTTCTCTTTTCTGGAGGTTCTCTCCTCTCTTTAATTCGAGTTTTGTGCTTTTCCCACATATGCTTGTGGCTGTGAGACTGTAAAGTTCTTTGGGTGGTGTAAGTGCTGTATTTCCGAGATCCTTCCCCGCTATCAATCTTGCCACTCTTAATTGCCAATTCAAGGGACTCCCCAGTCCTAATTAGATCAGCAAAACTCTGTGTTGTATTATTAATGAGGCGATCAAAAAGTGCCCCTTCAAAGTATTAACGAATAATGGCGTAATTTCATGTTCCGGGAGGGGTGGCTGAATTTGGGCGGCCACTTCCCGCCACCTTTGAGCATATTGCCGTATACTTTTGTTGGACTTCTACCCCATATTTTCCAGTATAATACTACTGGGGGCCATATCTGTTACATGCTTATATTGCTCAATGAACGCTCTTGACAGATCTTTCCATGTCTTGACATTTACCTTGCTCAACTTGGTGTACAATCGTAACGCCGCTCCAGTTAGGCTGTCTTGGAAACAGTGAATCAGTAGCTTCTCATCCTTAAGGTAGGCCGACATCTTCCGGCAGTACATTGTTATGTGCGCAGAAGGACACGTGGTTCCATCGTATTTGTCGAACTCTGGCGTTTTAAATTTTGGAGGTAGGACAAGATCGGATACCAGACTTAAGTCACTAGCATCATTTCCTGACTCTTCCATAGCTTGTAAAGTTTTGAATTTTTCCTCCATGAGGCGAAACCTTTCCTCCCACTTTTTCTCTACCTCTGTCCTGATCCTTTCGACCAAATTCAAGTCTGGCACCTCCTCTTCATAGAGTGCTTCAGTGTCGAGGGGTTGAGTCTCAGATGCCCCTACCTGAAGATTAGCTGACATTCTTGCAGGGTCGATATACACCCTTCTAGTCAGATTTGGTGCAGCTGGTTGAACCTTATTGTGAACTGGGGTACCCTCTGGTTCTTGAATAGTTTCTCCTTCAACTCTCTTTCCAAGACTTTTAGCCACAATATTCATAACATTAATATGATTGCAAGAAAAATAAATGCATGTACAATGATGTGAATGTCATGATGCAATGCAAGAATGTATGCAGATAAGGTACTGATTCCGCTGGTAATCACCCTTTTGAACTACTTCCACGGGAATTAAAGGGTCTAGCTTACAACATAGTTCATATTACAAAATGAAGATCCCTAATACAAAAGAGTACTAATTACAACACAGAGCCCTATAGATAAGCCCTAGCTCTATCTCCTAATTTTCCAATTGCCCTGAGCAACTTGATGAACCTGGGAGCTTCTTCCATTTCTGGGACTATGAAAGGTCGGAGTGTTTCAGCCTCGACGGCCAAATTATTCACATGCCTGGCGACTCGCTGTATGTCCACCATCAGGTTTGCGTAATATTGGTCCCTATCCTGTACCATCCGGGCAGCGTCACGCAGTCTTCTTTGCCAATAAGTGTTCCCCCTGCTGTAGCCTCTTCGAATACACTAATTCTTTCCTTATAATCTTCAACAGTTGCTTCAAGGGACTTAATTCGGGTTCGTAACATGCCTACTTCGCGTTCTCTTTCTTGTAGCTTAGTGAAGCCATTCCTCTGGCAGTACGTTTGAAAGGAGAGTTCTACTTCTACCATCTTTTCTCTCAGTTCGACATTCTTACTTCGGCTTTGATCCAGACTTAGGATAGTGTCGTCGTAAAACTTTTGCATCTCTAACAGTCTATTACGGCTACTCATGGACCTTCTTTTCCATACGGAGACGTTTTCTCTCTCGTGATTGACTGCTTGTTTTCCTTTGCTAATTTCTTGCCTGATTCTTTCCTTTTCTTGGTCAATAGCCTTCTTGGAGGATTGTCTTTCTTCCTCAATAGCCAACCGGCAGCTTTCTATGTCCTTCTCGATCGCTCTCTTACTGATTTCTCATTCTTCTTCCACCAAATGGATACCATTCATTCTTTCTTTTTCCACGGCTATGAATTGACTTCGGCCGACCTTCTGTATTTTCGCTTGTAGTAGAAGGGCATCCTTTTGTTAAAGAGCGTTCTTGTCGCTCAAATCCGCATTTAATTTCTTTAACTGCCTAATGATCTCATCCCGTTCGTCGACCTCTAAACTTGCCTTATAGAGCTCACTCGCATGTTGAGTCTGTTGGGTGTCCATTTTCCTTTTAATTTATTCGAGTTCATTCCGTAAGATGTCAGTTTCGGACAGTACCACCCTTGTAAGCTCCTCGAGCGACACCGCTGGTCCTTGATCAGATTTAAGAATCACATTATTAACCCTCAAACATCTCCAAAGATCGTAGTCTAGGGTGGTCATGTGCTCAGTGTCTCCTTCCACCCTGATCCGGTAACAATGGTCCCAAGCCCTCATGATAGTCTGAACTTTTCCTTTGAACTCCCCTTTGAAAAGAAATTCAGTTCGGCTTAACCCGGCGGTATTGGGAATGAACTGTCGTGATCCGAACAGTCAAGACACCAAAAGCAGAGCACAAGCAATCCCTCCGTGCAATCCCACCATCATCAGCCAGTTGAAATCGTCGCAACTATATAAAAAGTAATTAACTTTGCCGAGCCAGGGGAACCTCCATGCTATGTCTTCGTCTTGAATGTTCTTGAAGAAACTAGTCCATTTTTTTGTTTTCAAGTCTTCTCGCCATTCTTTTGCTAAGAACTCCCGTAAAGGCGAAAAACCTTGGAAGGATATCCTTGGCAGGACCCTCGTCGGATTCTTCCACATGTGACTCTGAATCCACACCTATAACAGCTGTGCACATCCTCGAAAACATCCTTCTTCATATGCTTCCGACTAGCATTTAAAGAAATGAAGGTCTCGGGCAAGATTGCTGGTACTGGGTTCGCTCTCCGTTTCACACGCTCAAACAAGTCCAGAATGGCTATGTCAATGTTCCCAAGTACTCTCGGAAAGATCACCAAGCCATATATTCCTAAGGCGAATAGGTCTATCTTCTTTGCCTCGTCTGGATGTGTCGGTATGATGTCCCGAATACTTTCCCATGCAAAAACTGTATTGTCTCCTTAGAGCTGAATCAGGCCATTAACCCAATCGTCACTCATTCCTGCAAAGGTTTTGAGCTTCGAAGTGTAATTCTGATTCCTCGGAGGCTTCGCGTAGATCCAATCTTCCCCCAATGTTCTTCCTCGTTAAGTAAAGCGATGTATTCTTCTCATCAGGGCATCATGTCCTGCCCATTGAAGGTGAAGCAAAAAAAAGCGAGGATTCCATAATCAAAAAATAGCTCGGAGCAGGGGCTGGTTAACCCGAACATATAACAGTTGTGCAATGTCGCCATAACTATCGCAGAACAAGTCCTGTAGTCTTCGGTCCCATCTTTCCCAAATGCTTTGAAGATCCCATAAGTTGTTCTGTGGAGACTCGGATAGGTGTACCACCGCTATTACGCGCGTTTGTTCGCGAATCGTCCCCTTGGGCTTTACGGTTGACCTCGACCAATGTCCGATCGACAATTTAAGCTCTTCTTTCCTAAGACACCTTTTTTCCATGGTGAAAGACTTTCGATCGGGCAAACCACTTGATCCAAGACCTTTATGTGATGCAAATGTATGATGTATGAAAAAACAAAAAAGAAAAAGAAAACAAGTCAAGCACGGATAAAATTAATAAATATATAAATAAAAGGACAAAATTAAACAGAATAAACACATAAAACAACCCTATTTATCTCGTCTAAAACCTAAGGTTATCTGCATGGCTCTAAAGGGGTAGGTTTCTATGTATTCTCTACATGCAGTCTTGGTTCTAGGAGGTACCCGAATTGTCCTTGCTGTCCTCTACTAAGAGTAGCAAGGCCCCCGATCATCACCCATTATAGGCTCCTTTCAACCGGGTTCAATTCAGGGGGACCCATTCGCTTATGCCCATACGAAGGAACGATATCCTTACGAAAACATAAGGTACTCGAGCCCCGAAGGTACTTGCTAGGCCCATACGGGAGAACGATATCTCCACGAAAGCATTAGCGTTTTCCCCCCACTTAAAAAAAACGGGTTTATATTCCATATTTTAAATGCGTTAAAATAAATGCGTAATTATAACCGAATGTTAATTTAATAGTCACTTTAACCAAAAATTTCTAATATTAATAAAGCGGTAATTATTTTAAAAGCTTGACTCTCATTTGTTTTCGAAAAACAAAAAATTGTCCCAAGTGGAGTCGCCATCTGTAGCGATGTCTGTTTCGCTAAAAAATGTGTTTTCTAAGTGTTTGTGGTTTTTCGAGTATTAAAATATTCATTCCGTGGGATTTTTAAAAAAACCGCATTTTATTTAAAAATTGGAGTCGCCACCGGCCATTTAGGTAGACCGAACACCATAAAACCAGAGATTCGAAAACTGTTGAGTTCGGGAGTCGGTTATGGATGGAGAAGGATTAGCACCCCCACACCGCCCAAAATTGGTACTTTAATATTTACCACTTTATTAATATTGGATTTTCCAGGTTAAAGTGACGATTAGTTTAAAATTCGGTTATAATTGCGAATAAATTTTAAAGGCCGCCTCGTTATCCGAGAGTAAACGCCCAACCACTATCACTACGCCTGATACTGGTCCCGTTTACGCTCGGATAAAAGGGCACCGCATTGACATTATATATTCCATTATGCAACTTAGTGAGCAAAATATAAAACATGGCAAAAAATTTAAATGCAATAAATATTAACATAATAGAATACTAATCGAACATAAATAAAATACTAATCTAAAACATACATACGTACATATTAATCCTACTCGTAAATAAAAACAAATTTAACATCTCACAATAACAAGGCATGAATAAATACATGTGGGAACAAACACATATTACAAGAAGACATACATATTAAAAATAAAACACATTGTAACATATATAGAACATGGTATTATGCATGACAAAGAAAACATACTAACACGTAACCTAAAAGCAAAGAGAACATACAATACATGCTAAAATACAAAACATGTTGTATACGAGCTAATTAAAATATCAATCGAATATGTGTGATACGAGTGACCGAACAAACGCATAAAAATACGTAATCACCATAAACTTAACACATATATACATATAAACATGAAATTACGAAGCATGTACGAGAGACATATGAGCAGGTAAAAAGGCTACATCAACATATACGATCATAATAAACGAACATGAATATTTAAATATGGAACATGACTGAAATGAAAAGAAATAAATATAAGAAATAGAAATTAAGAGGAAATAATGTGCGATTTAGGGACGCAATTGGAGACTGAACCGAATCTAAAAGGACTAAAACTGTAATTGGACCAAGGGGCAGGCTTGAAGTGAAAATTTCAAAAACACGGTGGGACTGGTGAGGTAATTTCGCCATTTAAAAACTGATTCAATTTAATCCAGGGGTTGGATTGCAAGATTTTAGAATATAAGGGGGACTGGGGTTGTAAATATCCCATGCGGCAAGACAGAAATGCAAATATCGAAAATGTGGGGGGATTTATTTCAGAATTTTACCATTTCACAAAATAAAATGCCTATAAAATCCCCTTTTTTAGCCCGATCTCAAATTTTCCTCATTTTTTCTCCTTAACCCGTTTTATAATAACCTCTCTCTCCCTTATTTTCTCTCAACTTAACCATCCCCAAACCTTTGATGAACCCAAAAATCGGTGACCATTCACCGTCTTCTCTGTCGCCGACCGCCGCTAGCCGGTGCCGGCGAACCAAAAGAAACACCCAAAACCAACCTCTTTTCAAACCAAACCCAAATCTGAACTTAGATTTACACTAAGACTCACCCTTTTGTCTAGATCTAAGCAAATACGAAATGAAAAAAAAAAGTTTTTTTGTTTATGTTTAACCGAAATGAAACCAAAAGGGACCTCCCTCTCCCTTCAGTTCACCATGTTCAGCTTTGGAAAGCTGAAGAGGCTTGTCACTGGTGAGGGGAGACCCATTGATGATGACGAAGGTAACAAATCTACATCCCTCCCTTTTTGTTATCACCTCTTATTTTTTTGTATATGAATGCAAGGAAGTAAGAAAAAGAAAGGGGAGTTACCACTGAAACTTTGTGCTTCTTTCTTATTTTTTTGTCACTGATTACAACTCGACTCCCTTACAAATTACTTGTTTCATACATATATCCCTCTTTTTTGGTTTGGTAGCAAGTACTGTAAAATACATTTTTTAGATATGAAATGATACTGACATCGCCTCTTTTTTTGTGATTTTTGATATATCTAAACGCGGTGGTTGGAGGCCGGCATGGTGGAAGCATGGTGGCGATGTGGGGAGATGTCTTCGGCTAGAGGCGTTCTCGACCGTTCGATCAGATTCGATCTAACGGTCGGGATAGCTTGAAGAATGCACGGTCCAGATGAAACCTCGATCGGTGGAACAGCTCCAGATCGTGACACGTGGGGCTCAACAGTCGATGAGTTATAGCGCGTGGGATTCACGCACGCGTGGGATATCGAAGGGTCCGCGCATGGCATCCGAACGGTCCGGGCGTGTAATACACGCGGCCAGCTGGATAAGTTTCACTCTTTGATCATGGCCGTTGGATCAACATTTTGATCCAACGACTCCTGGTTGGCTGCGCAAAGACAAAAATAATTAGTGTTAGATATCTGATAGGTATTAGGGTTCTGTTAAGGTTTTGGGTTTGGGCCGATCGGGCCTTGTATTTTATGGGTTTTGTAATAATCTGGACACTTAATTTAATTGGGTTTTTTCATTTTCAGATTTGTCCATATATATTAATAATAATATATTAATATAATAGTAAATGCATACACATACATACTTACGTACACATACATACAATTGTAATGAAATACATTCACACATAAATACACTTAATAATAATACATACAAATCATGCAACACTCATTCGTATACATTCAATAATAACAAGGACATTAATAATATATACATGCAAACATATATAAACATATTCATAAACGCACATATACCAACATATATTATATGATCCCCCTAACATAAATATAACCACATCACACACATATTAATAGGTACGTAATACACAACATAAATATATGCACCATGCATACATTCACACATTACACATATATCATATATGTAATATTAATAACATATACACGCACACACATATATGTAATCATGCACTAATATATTAATATGATACTTAGAGACTAGATAAAAATGAGTGATTACAGTATCATGTATCATGTGACATCTTGTTATTATTATCATCGTGTCTGACTAGAGGCCCATGGAAACCCCGTATCCTATTTGCACCTAGTGCCTTGTAGAGTACGTACTCAAGAGGACGCTCTTTTTTCTTCATATAAGGACGATCTTTGCTCCTTATATAAACACCTCGTTAGTGCCAATTGCACTATGGGCTTGGATCCCTATGGTGTATCTTGTTTCATTTTAATCTTGCATTATCCATATTTCATGTACGCATAATGCATCATAATTTATGCAAACAATAATTCATACCTGGTATTCCATCAGGCTTGTCATGTCGTGCAATGTATCATATCATATTATAAAGAAATGCAATGCCATTTTCAATGTAATGCAAACATTTAGAAATGCACTCACCTGGGCCATTTATTAGTTTTCCTCACTAAGCTCTATTCGATCCTTTCCTTTATAGTATCTGGAATCCTCTTTGATTCGTATTCGGCTTCATTAACCACATAAATATAAATAAACATTTGTTAGATTCACTTCTAACAATATTTTAATTAAGCTATTTAATCATTCAACATAAAAATTTTCCATAAATTTCTTTCCTTCCTTATACTGTTCACAAACTCATTTTTGGTCCCCTAATGACCATTTTGATCTTCAAATAATTCCTTCAAGCTTGCTAACCAACATTAGACACAAATTGTCTCAATTTCCATTTTCTGGAAGCTTGCACTACCTTTGAAGATTTATTTCTATAAAATGATCTAAAACTCAGAATTCAACTCCATTTGTTTTGAAAGAAACTAGATTTAATAAGCTTTTTAGCCATATATATTAATATCCCAAATTCAACTCGTATGATATATGACAAATTTTCAAAGTCAATTTTCAGTGCTGATTTCGGAACAGACTGCCATACTGTTTTCCGACCTTTCACCACTTAAAAATTCATATCTTTTTTACTCTGAACTCGAAATCAATTTTTGTTTTTTGAAAACGAAACTAGACGAACAAATCTTTACATCGGTATAAAATTCACCATCTAACCATTTTTGAAGAATTTATGGTGAATTTTTAAACTTACTGCCAAATCCAGTTTTCCTACACAACTTCCATAAATAACTTCAAACTTTATACTAATTTCTCCTTACTTTGCTATCTGTCAGTTTGGTCCCATTACTTGATTCAAACCACTAATGCATCACTTTCTTCATCAAATAATTATTCAATAATAATTCCCCCTAAATTTTCGTTCTTTCTGAAATAGTCACTAAAATGCAAAGATAAGGATTCAAGCTTCTTAACTTTGCAAATTTGTCCTCAAATCTACATTACTACTTGAATTCTATTATTTCAACTAAAATCAGATTTAGTCCTTCTCTAAAACCTCATTTCCGAATTGGTCACTTAACTTTGACAATTTGTAAAAATGGCCACTAACTCGATTTACCATTAGTTTTGCATTCTAACTTCAATTTCACATCTCCAGCATCAATAATAACATAAATACACTTTAAAATCTTAAAATTTTAGATTAGTTCTTTAACTTTCAGAATTGCCGAAATGGTCCATATACCTTTAATTTAGGGTTTTGTTTCCAAATAACAAATTCAAGCTTACTAGATCTTTTATCCAACATCACAAACCCTAAATCAAACTTGAATCCATAAACCCTAATCATCTTCATACAAACTAAAATATGTAGGGTTTAAATCCCAACTCAAAAACATGATTTTATCATCATAACAACTTAATTTCAACTTAAATTTCAACATAGAATCATAAAATCTCAAAACCCCAAATTAGTCCATAAACCCTACTTTCTTCTCATACAAAATTCTCATCAATCAAGCATGTTTTCCATGAATTATTTACACCAAAAGATAGAGCTTGATGAGTAGAACAACTTTGCAGTTCAAAAGATTACCTGAAAATCGAGTTTCGGGGCTTGAATCGAGCTTGAAAATTTTTTTGCCTCTTTTTCTCCCCTTAGCTCGAAATATTTCAAGAAACATGAACAATTTGGTTCATCTTTTACTTATTTAAATCCATATGTTAAAATTAAATGAATTTAAAATTCATTTAATTAGTGAAATTACTAATTTGCCCTTTTAATCCAATGGCCAAGACTTAATCTTTTCAAAAATCAATGGCCATGATTTGATCCAAATGTAATTCACCTTCCAAAATTTCCCTTAATATTTCAAAATTGCCATCCTTGTCAAAAGACCAATTTGCCCTCCAACTAAACTTTATTTACACATATGACTAAAAAATGTCATTCCATAAAAACTGAACCAAATTGGTTCAAATATAACCAGCCAACTTCCAAAATATCTTAAATTTTTATTTATGGCATTTATTCGGTCCAAATATTCAAATTTCACTCAATAAGATTTTCAAATTTTCTTCCTTTGAACTTTAAAGCTTTATACCCACTAATATAAGCCTTGTACGAAAACTACGAGCAACACGAAAGTGTCAATCTTGGGGGTGAACTATTCATTTATGGGGTTAGATTACATAACTTTTGGAAATTACACTTTGGTCCCTAAACTTTTCCAAAGTTTACACTTTAACTCCTAAACTTTCAAAAATTACATTTTGGTCACTAGTTAAAAATTGGGATACAATTCCTCCCCCTTAAGAAAATTCTTCCTCGAATTTTCAATGTGTACATGTTCCAAACATTTACGGATATTACTTCCCTATTTTCTTCTCAACCTCCCAAAATTTAAGTACATATACTATAGACTTTTGCTCACTTCTAGAGATAAGACCCATTAATATACTCTTGGTCCAACTCTTTCATGATTCTTTGAGGTATAACAGTTCTGGAACTAGGTTTTTCCCTTTTTGACCTATATAATCATCGTTCCTCGAATTTTCAATGTTTACCCGTTTCAAACAATTTCGGGTATTACTCCTGCATTCTTCTTTCAGTTTCCCATGTGACTTCATCCACTTATGATTTCTCCAAAGGACTTTAACCAGTGGAATTTTCTTGTTCCTTAACTCTTTGACTTCATATGCCAAGATTTTCACTGATCTTTACTCATATCTGGAAGTAACGCAAGTTGATAAACCACTAGTTCAACTCCTTTTAAAATCTCGTATGGCCCAATAATTCTGGGACTAAGCTTTATTTTTTGGACTAAAACGTAACACCTTCTTCCAAGGTGAAACATTTAAATACACTTTGTCCTCAACTTCGTACTTAACATTATTCTCTTCTTGTCTATAAAAGCTTTTTTGTCAATCCACGGCAGCCTTAAGATTTATATTAAATAATTATTACTTTATCCTCTATTTCTCGTGTCAAATCAACCCCTCCAACTTTTGGGTTATTCCAAACATTTCGATCCTGTAGCTCAAACCAATAATGAAGAGTTCGACATATTCTTCCATACAGTATTTCAAATGGTGACATCTTAATATTTGTTTAATAACTATTGTTACTAGTAATCTTATTACAATTTCCATTGTCACTCGTTCTCACTTCCATTGGGGAATAAAAATAGGCTGAATCAATCCAGAAGGTACTTGATGTTTGGCTTTTACTTGTTAGCATGTCAAGTACTTTGTCATAAATTTCAAAATTTTCCTTTTTCATTCTTGGCCACCAATACTGAGTCTTTAGATCTTAATACATTTTGCTACTTCCAAAGTACATTGTCAATGGACTATGACAAACTTCAGTCAAAACTTCTTTCTTAAAATCACCAAAATCACCAAGAATAGATTTTACTTCCTTGGAATTCAACTCTTACTCCTTCAGTCGATACTACATGTGATAGAGTAGCGCAATCTTGGATTTGGAAGCCTTCAATCAAGTTGTTGCAAGAACTAGGAGCTCTAGACTCAATCAAGAAAGTTATTGGCATATTTGAAAATTCAAGAGAAAAGAAAATGGCTTTTCTTGAAAATTTCAGATTCAAGGTTGGAAATTCAAAGAAACAAAGATAAGAAGGAAAATTAGAAGATGATTAATAAGAACAAAAGTAAAAAGATTGAAAAAGATTAAAATGAGGATAGATAAAACAAATATGAAATTCTAGCTTTGTTTATGGAATTATGGAAGATGGTGTGAAGGTTGAAGATGAAGATGGCTTGCGAATTGTTGATTTTGTTTTGTCCTCGGCACCCTCTTAGACGCAATTATCTAAGCAATCAACCTCAAGCAGCTATAACCCATCCTCCTAGACGCGATTATCTAGGAAAGCAAGAGTGTGAAGATGATCTCCCTCACAAGAACTCGTCGAACTTATGTTGAAGAAGACTTCGAAGGCACAAGTAATCAGCACTTGCAAAAACAAACTCACTAAATATTTCATAAATCAAAGAAAATCTGTCTTACAATGATGGAGGCTTCATCCTTTTATAGGTGAAGGATAGACAAAGTAATTTAACTTCTACTAAAACAAGGAAAACCTAGTCTAATTAAAAATAATAATAAAATAACAGCCTTTAAACTCCTTGTGCTTGTGTGGCAAGGAATAGGGTGATAAGGCAAGTGATAAGCTGATAAGGGCTGAGTGGCTGGTTCCTAAAGTATATAAAACCCTAAAAACATCAATTTAAATGATAATAAATATATTGGGCTAAGTTTAATTCGTCCAAAGCCTTATATGTTAGCTTTTGGGCTGAATTTTACAAAATCCCGTAATAATCCCGTATCCAGTTTTCTGCATGCGCAATCTTCAGTAAATTGGACGTATCTTGAGTTCCCGATGTCTGATTGACGCGTTTCAAGATGCGTTGAAAAGGTAACTGAATGACGGACAATTTGTTAGGAGACAACTCAACCCAGAAACGCCTGGATCCCATCCGAAAACTCGTCGCAATTTAGCTGACTTTCTAGACTTCACAAACAGATTCAGTTTCTTGTCCAAGATGCATCGTTTTTGACCTCCTATGCGTGCATTGTTTTGGCCATTATTGTTTGCATCGAACAAATTCAGCTTCTTGTCCAATATGAGTAATTTAACCCTGCTCATGCATGTATCATTCCCCCACTCCTCAAAACGATTCGTCCTCGAATCTAAATCGGCAATGAGAGAACAATCATCAACTTCAATTGAAAAGGCTTCTTTGTTGTATGTGGAGTGATCTAATTGAGCTCCTCTCAATGGTTCAACAAAATCCTGAAAAGATAAGATAACACTACTCGAACATTTGTAATGATTAGTCAAAACAAAATCACTCGTCACGTTCTTTTTCTTGTCTTTTTCTTTTGGGTTTTGTGTGACTTTTACCTCATATGTATTTTCACTCACCAAATTTGGGCCATTAATTTGACTTTTTTCACTCTTGGCCTCTTTACTCTCAGTCTTTTGTATCTCACATCTCATATCTCTCTCACAAAATTTATCATCAATGTACAATTTCTGTAGAGGAGAAAGTATTTCTAACGGAATGATAGGACAATAATCAAATGAAGGGTTAGAATTACACTTACTTTCTTCGTGGGGAGGTGATGAGAGAATAGCAAGTGGACCTACTACTTCACATGAGGGATTAGAAGCATTGTCATCTTGTCTAATGTGTTCACTATCACTATCACTATCCTTTTGTTTGGGAGATTGTTCTTCTCCAATATCAACATTTGCACAAATGTTAGAAGTAGAAGTAGGAAGAGAATCATGTGTACCTTCTGGTTTTGGGATGTCTTCGTGGTCGGTTGCATTCGTGTTGTCAATTGATTCAGCATTTTGTGCTTCCAATCTTTTTCGTTTTATCCTCTCACACTGTTTTTTTGCTTTCGCTATTTCTTCATCTACTTTTTCTGGCTCTATTGTAGCAAACGAGAGCTCCTGGCCTTGGTGCACAACCGAGTATCCATTTGTATTGATTCGATGGACAGCGCCACGATCATTTTTCCAAGGTCTTTCTAATAGCAAGTGGGTGACTTCCATAGGAACCACGTCACACCATACATCATCACAATAGCTTCCAAGAGTAAAAGAGATTAAACAACATTCGGTTACCTTCATATCTGGTCCATTATTAAACCCTTGAAGATGATACGGCTTAGGGTGTTCTTGGCATGGTAGATCGAGTGCATCAACAATGAAGCTACTCATTAAGTTTACACGACTATCACCATCAATAATTAAAGAACATAGATTACCTTGTATCTTACATCGTGACCGAAAAATATTTATTGGTATACGATAACGATTGTTGAAAAGAGAATAAAACGTCCTAATTGCTTTAAGAATCCAAAGAAAAGGTTAGACACCAATAGAAATATAGTTGCAAGGAGAAAGAAGAGTATGCAACTTTTAGTCCTACTAACACAAAGAAACAAGAAAGTGTTAGAAGATGTGTAAGAAGCAATAAAAGCTAAAACAAACGAAAACTAATGGCTAAGAATGAAACAAAATTAGAAAAACCCCGAAAACCCTAGAATTTTGCAGCAACTTGATCTACTTCGTTCGAGGTGTTCCCGATGTCAAAAAATTCTGAAATTTTATGTGGTGACTCCTCCAAAGGTGTAGATCTGATCTGGAAATTTTCAGCTCAAAATTCGCTCGTTTGAATTTGACGAATTTTCCCTAATTTTTGAGTTTTTCACCCAAAAACGCCAAAATTCTTGTCAAGAATCGTCCCAAATCTGATACCAAATGATAGAGTAGCGCAATCTTGGATTTGGAAGCCTTCAATCAAGTTGTTGCAAGAACTAGGAGCTCTAGACTCAATCAAGAAAGTTATGGGCAGATTTGAAAATTCAAGAGAAAAGAAAATGGCTTTTCTTGAAAATTTCAGATTCAAGGTTGGGAATTCAAAGAAACAAAGATAAGAAGGAAAATTAGAAGATGATTAATAAGAACAAAAGTAAAAAGATTGAAAAAGATTAAGATGAGGATAGATAAAACAAATCTGAAATTCCAGCTTTGTTTATGGAATTATGGAAGATGGTGTGAAGGTTGAAGATGAAGATGGCTTGCGAATTGTTGATTTTGTTCTGTCCTCGGCACCCTCTTAGACGCAATTATCTAAGCAAGCAACCTCAAGCGGCTCTAACCCACCCTCCTAGACGCGGTTATCTAGGCAAGCAAGAGTGTGAAGATGATCTCCCTCACAAGAACTCGTCGAACTTATGTTGAAGAAGACTTCGAAGGCACAAGTAATCAGCACTTGCAAAAACAAACTCACTAAATATTTCATAAATCAAAGAAAATTTGTCTTACAATGATGGAGGCTTCATCCTTTTATAGGTGAAGGATAGACAAAGTAATTTAACTTCTACTAAAACAAGGAAAACATAGTCTAATTAAAAATAATAATAAAATAACAGCCTTTAAACTCCTTGTGCTTGTGTGGCAAGGAATAGGGTGATAAGGCAAGTGATAGGCTGATAAGGGCTGAGTGGCTGGTTCCTAAAGTATATAAAACCCTAAAAACATCAATTTAAATGATAATAAATATATTGGGCTAAGTTTAATTCGTCCAAAGCCTTATATGTTAGCTTTTGGGCTGAATTTTACAAAATCCCGTAATAATCCCATATCCAGTTTTCTGCATGCGCAATCTTCAGTAAATTGGACGTATCTTGAGTTCCCGATGTCCGATTGACACGTTTAAAGATGCGTTGGAAAGGTAACTGAATGACGGACAATTTGTTAGGAGACAACTCAACCTAGAAACGCCTGGATCCCATCCGAGAACTCGTCGCAATTTAGCTGACTTTCCAGACTTCACAAACAGATTCAGTTTCTTGTCCAAGATGCATCGTTTTGACCTCCTATGCGTGCATTGTTTTGGCCATTATTGTTTGCATCGAACAAATTCAGCTTCTTGTCCAATATGAGTAATTTAACCCTGCTCATGCATGTATCAACATGTCTAAGGAAAATTACTTCTGACAACCAAAATTCATATTCAGAAAACCTTACATAAAGCTGCTTATCTCTTAATGTTTGTAATACCACTCAAAAATGGCAAACATGTTCAGTTTCTATCGTTGAGAACATTGTTGCACTTCTAAGTTGATCAAATAGATCATCAATCCTTAGTAGTGAAAATAGTTACTTTATTCAACTACCAGTAATCTATACATAATTGTAAAGAACCCTCTTGTTCTCTACAAATAATACAAGAGTACCCCATGGTGATACACTTGGTCAAGTGTAATCCCAGTCTAGCAGTTCTTGCAATTGAGCTTTCTTAGCTCAATTGACACCATCCTATATGGTGCTATCGATGCCGGTTCAATTCTAAGATAGACATCAATCCCAAACTATACCTCTCTATCCGGAGGTAATCCTAATAACTCATCCGAAAACACATTTGAATTTTTTTCCCACAATAGAGACATCTTTAATCTTATTGGGTGACATTTGTATAATCACCACATAAATTAAACACACCATACATCCATTTACTTAACAACCTCTGAGCTATTGTCGTAGAAATCACTGACTCTAAACAGTCAGTTCTTTCTTTCACATTTACTTCAGAACCATCAGGTTCTTGAAGCACTAACCCCCTTTTTTTACACATCACTTCTGCATCATATGCAGATAACCAATTCATTACAAAGATAACTTCAAATTCATCCAATGGAAGTTCCATTAAATTCGCTGGGAACTTAATCCATTGAATTACTAATGGGCATTTCTTATATATTCTAGTCACCCATACACTATGTCCAAATGGATTACTAAAAATCACATCACTAGAAATAGTTTCCTTAAAAATCTTTCTCTGAGCTTTATTGCTTTATAGTCACTCCATCAGAATCTAACTAAATCTAGTTAAAATCCAACCAGCAATAATAAAATATTCATAAAATAATATTTTATGAATTTTTCATAACCTTTGGAACTGTCTTTAAAATTTCAACTCGATCCAATGTACCAATAATTACCGAGAATTTTATCAAATACAATCCCTACTTGAAAATCTTATAACAATAATCTATTACGAATATTGTTGACGCATGTTGAATCCTCTTTATCAATCAAAAACACTAACAAGGAACCTTCCCAGTAAGTCACCCATCCTTGTGCTACTTTGGGCTGAGCACGCTTAACAACTTTTATTCGATCCAAAATACGATTTCCAAATCACTTCCTTAACAGATACTAACTCTGTGGCATTATACCACTAAATACGATCGTGTTCCCTTAGCAGGATACAGCTTCTTCTGACTTCTTATTATATATGCAGTTTAATTCCTCTATAGCATGACTTTAACATCTTTAAGCCACAAATTGGCAATTATCGGACCACTTTTTCCATTAAATTCAGGAGCTCCTAACCTTTAAGCTCATTAACAATCAACATCCTTACTGGTGCAGGTACCAAGCAAGTGCAAGTACAAGGGTCTTAATTCTATTAACCACAACCTTTAAAGCTCATACTAAGGTTTCATATTTTTGTGCTAGAGTTCTCTGCTATACAAGTGGCTCTACTGAGGTAAGAGCCTGATATGGATCATTCTGTATTTCATTACTTCTACTTTGGATCTCCTTTTTGGTCTCAATTATCATATGTCTAACACAGTCCAACAATACTTGACATTACTTATTTCTACTATAATTTATTTATGTTATTGAGGAGCATAATCAAGTTACGCAACAGTACGTCAGTAACATAACATCCTAGGGGCATGTATTTAACATCAAATCATATTAAACTTGGTTTAGCCTCCAGAATTGGCTAAACCTGTAGCTCTGATACAAATAAATGTAACACCCTTAACGTATACTCATAGACCAAATATACATTAAAGATGTTACGAAATCATTGGAAGAAATCTTGACTTGTAAATTTTTTATATCAAAATTTAATTTGTAGTTTAACCATTTCTCAGTTTTAAATTTAAAACTATGTCGTCTAGGTGCAGCTAGTTTTGACCCTGAATTGGTTTACAAAATTTATAATTGAATTATTAAAATTTAAAACAATATAATTCAGGGTGAAAACTACGTTAGCCGCCTAGACCCTTTCTTGATTTTAAATATTTTTTACGCGATTAGGGCTAAACAACATTTTAACCAAACCAAAGATTTTGCTATTGTTAAAAATTCGTACTTCTAAACTTATCCATCCATAAAAGCATATAATTACGTTGTAAACTTATGCTGTAGACAGTTTAACTTTAAATTACATACATTCCCACTACTCTATCAAATTATGGTAAAGACGGACTTATTGAACTTATTGTAGTAACTTGATTTTTCCCAACTTTCTCCTCCTCCTCGATAGACGATTTTCAGGAAACCTACTTGTGACATAAGACACATGCTAAGTACGAACTGAGTGAGGCAGTTAAACCTATTTATTTTAAAAACATGAAATAATATAATACAGTATATCATATATAAAAGTGCATTTCGTTTTCTCTATAACATGGCAAGTATATCACAATGTACATATGTCATGTATCATAATTATCATATAAATCATGTAATTATTGTATAATATATTCTCTATCATGGACATGCTTTCATCATGTAATCATTTACATATCATGTGCTCTATCATGGTCATGCTTTCCTTGCGCCATTATTTGCATAACATGTATTCTATCATGGTTATGTTTTTATTATGCCATCATTTGCATAACATGTATTCTATCATGGTCATGTTTTCATTATGCCATCATTTGCATAACATGTATTCTACCGTATATCATGTAACATTTCTTTCATGTATCTGTAACATTTCTATCATATATCATGTAACATCTCTATCATGTATGTCATGTACTTCTCTGTCATGTAACATGTAACTTCTTTTTGCATGTATCATGAAATCATGTAACATCTTTTCCATGTATCATGTAACCATGTAACATCTGTATCATGTAATCATGTAACATCTGTATCATGTATCATGTAACCATGTAACATCTGTATCATGTAATCATGTAACATTTGTATCATGTAACATCTGTATCATGTATCATGTAACATCTTGTTATTATTATCATCGTGTCTGGCTAGAGGCCCATGGAAACCCTATAGCCTATTTGTGCCATAGTTCCTTGTAGAGTACGTACTCGAGAGGACGCTCTTTGCTCCTCATATAAGGACGCTCTTTGCTCCTTATATAAACACCTCGTTAGTGCCAACTGCACTATGGGCTTGGATCCCCAAGGTGTATCTTATTTCATTTTAATCTTGTCATTATCCATATTTCATGTATGCATAATTCATCATCATTTATGCAAACAATAATTCGTACCTGGTATTCCATCAAGCTTGCCATGTCGTGCATTGTATCATATCGTATTATAAAGAAATGCAATTCCATTTTCAATGTAATGCAAACATTTAGAAATGCACTCACATAGGCCATTTAATAGTTTTCTTCATTAAGCTCTATTCGATCCTTTCCTTTATAGTATCTTGAATCCTCTTTGATTTGTATTCGGCTTCATTAACCACATGAATATAAATAAACATTTGTTAGATTCACTTCTAACAATATTTCAATTAAGCTATTTAATCATTCAACATAAAAAATTTCCATAAATTTCTTTCCTTCCTTATACTGTTCACAAACTCATTTTGGTCCCCTAATGACCATTTTGATCTTCAAATAATTCCTCCAAGCTTGCTAACCAACATTAGACACAAATTGCCTTAATTTCCATTTTCTAGCAGCTTGCACTACCTTTGAAGATTTATATCTATAAAATGATCTAAAACTAGGAATTCGATTCCGTTTGTTTTGAAAGAAACTAGATTCAATAAGCTTTTCAGCCATATAAATTAATATCCCAAATTCAACTCTTACGATTTATGACAAATTTTCAAAGTCAATTTTCAGTGCTGATTTCAGAACAGACTGTCATACTGTTTTTTGACCTTTCACCACTTAAAAATTCATATCTTTTTACTCAGAACTCGAAATTAGTTTCCATTTGTTGAAAACAAAACTAGACGAACAAATCTTTACATCGGTATAAAATTCACCATCTAACCATTTTTGTAGAACTTATGGTGAATTTTTAAACTTACTACCAAATCCAGTTTTCCTACACAACTTCCATAAATAACTTCAAACTTTATACTAATTTCTCCTTACTTTGCTATCTGTCAATTTGGTCCCCTTACTTGATTCAAACCTCATTTCCAAATTGGTCACTTAACTTTGACAATTTGTCAAAATGGTCACTAACTCGATTTAACATTAGTTTTGCATTCTCACTTCAATTTCACATCTCCAACATCAATAATAACATAAATACACTTTAAAATCATAAAAATTCAGATTAGTCACTTAACTTTGATCTCAACTTTCAGAATTGCCGAAATGGTCCATATACCTTTAATTTAGGGTTTTGCTTCCAAATAACAAATTCAAGCTTACTAGATCATTTATCCAACATCACAAACCCTAAATCAAACTTGAATCCATAAACCCTAATCATCTTCATACAAACTAAAATATGTAGGGTTTAAATTCCAACTCAAAAACATGATTTTATCATCATAACAACTTAATTTCAACTTAAATTTCAACTTAAATTTCAACATAGAATCATAAAATCTCAAAACCCTAATTTAGTCCATAAACCCTAATTTCTTCTCATACAAAATTCTCATCAATCAAGCATGTTTTTCGTGAATTATTTACACCAAAAGATAGAGCGTGATGAGTAGAACAACTTTGCAGTTCGAAAGATTACCTGAAAATCGAGTTTCAGGGCTTAAATCGAGCTTGAAAAATTTGTTGCCTTTTTTTTCTCCCTTTAGTTCGAAATATTTAAAGAAAGATGAACAATTTGGTTCATATTTTACTTATTTAAATCCACATGTTAAAATTAAATGAATTTAAAATTCATTTAATTAGTGAAATTACTAATTTACCCTTTTAATCCAATGGCCAAGACTTAATCTTATCAAAAATCAATGGCCATGATTTGATCCAAGTGTAATTCACCTTCCAAAATTTCCCTTAATATTTCAAATTTGCCATCCTTGTCAAAAGACCAATTTGCCCGCCAACTAAACTTTATTTACTCGCATGAGTAAAAAATGCCATTCCATAAAAATTGAACCAAATTGGTTCCAATATAACCAGCCAACTTCCAAAATATCTTAGATTTTTATTTATGGCATTTATTCGGTCCAAATATTCAAATTTCACTCAATACGATTTTCAAATTTTCTTCCTTTGAACTTTAAAGCTTTATAGCCACTAATATAACCTCGTACGAAAAATACAAGTAACATGAAAGTGTCACTCCTGGGGGTGAACTATTCATTTACGGGGTTAGATTACATAACTTTTGGAAATTACACTTTGGTCCCTAAACTTTTCCAAAGTTTACACTTTAACTCCTAAACTTTCAAAAATTACATTTTGGTCACTAGTCAAAATTGGGATACAATTCCTCCCCCTTAAGAAAATTCTTCCTCTAATCTTCAAAGTGTACATGTTCCAAACCTTTACGGATATTACTTCCCTATTTTCTTCTCAGCCTCCCAAAATTTAAGTACATATACTGTAGACTTTTGCTCACTTCTAGAGATAAGACCCATTAATATACTCTTGGTCCAACTCTTTCATGATTCTTTGAGGTATAACAGTTTTGGAACCAATTTTTTCCCTTTTTGACCTATATAATCATCGTTCCTCGAATTTTCAATGTTTACCCGTTTCAAACAATTTCGGGTATTACTCCTGCATTCTTCTTTCAGTTTCCCATGTGACTTATTCCACTTATGATTTCTCCAAAGGACTTTAACCAGTGGAATTTTCTTGTTCCTTAACTCTTTGACTTCATATGCCAAGATTTTCATTGATCGTTACTCATATCTGGAAGTAACGCAAGTTGATAATCCACTAGTTCAACTCCTTTTAAAATCCTGTATGGCCCAATAATTCTGGGACTAAGCTTTCCTTTTTGACTAAAACGTAACACCTTCTTCTAAGGTGAAACATTTAAATACACTTTGTCCTCAACTTCGTACTTAACATCCTTCTCTTTGTGTCTACATAAGCTTTTTTGTCGATCCACGACAGCCTTGAGATTATATTAAATAATTATTACTTTATCCTCTATTTCTCGTGTCAAATCAACCACTCCAACTTTTGGGTCATTCCAAACATTTCGATCTTGTAGCTCAAACCAATAATGAAGAGTTCGGCATATTCTTCCATACAGTATTTCAAATGGTGTCATCTTAATATTTGTCTAATAACTATTGTTACTAGTAATCCTATTACAAATTCCATTGTCACTCGTTCTCACTTCCATTGGGGAATAGAAATAGGCTGAATCAATCCAGAAGGTACTTGATGTTTGGCTTTTACTTGTTAGCATGTCAAGAACTTTGTCATAAATTTTGAAATTGTCCTTTTTACAATAGTTGAGTAAGTAGCAGAGTAATAATAGATAAATTCTACACGAAACATTTATAATATCCAGCTAATTTCCAAGAAACTACAAACTTTAGAGACATTTTTCGGTGCCTCCTATTCAAGATTAGATTGTACTTCCTTGGAATTCAACTCTTATTCCTTCAGCCGATACTACACGTCTAAGGAAAATTACTTCTGATAACCAAAATTCATATTCAGAAAACCTTACATAAAGCTGTTTATCTCTTAATGTTTGTAATTCCACTCAAAAATGGTAATCATGTTCAGTTTCTATCTTTGAGAACACTGTTGCACCCTAAGTTGATCAAATAGATCTTCAATCCTTAGTAGTGAATACTTGTTCTTAATAGTTACTTTATTCAACTACCGGTAATCTATACATAATTGTAAAGAAGCCTCTTCTTCTCTATAAATAATACCAGAGTACCCCGTGGTGATACACTCGGTCAACTGTAATCCCAGTCTAGCAGTTCTTGCAATTGAGCTTTCTTAGCTCAATTGACACCATCCTATATGGCGCTATCGATACCGATTCAATTCTAAGATAGATATCAATCCCAAACTATACCTCTCTATCCGAAGGTAATCCTAATAACTCATCCGAAAACACATTTGAAAATTTTCCCACAATAGGGACATCTTTAATCTTATTGGGTGACATTTGTATAATCACCACATAAATTAAACACATCTTACATCCATTTAGTTAACAACCTCTGAGCTGTTGTCGTAGAAATCACTGACTCTAAACAGTCAATTCTTTCTTTCACATTTACTTTAGAACCACCAGGTTCTTGAAACACTAACCCCTTTTTTTTTACACATCACTTCTGCATCATATGCAGATAACCAATTCATTCCCAAGATAACTTCAAATTCATCAAATGGAAGTTCCATTAAATTCAATGGGAACTTAATCCATTAAATTACTAATGGACATTTCTTATATATTCTAGTCACCCATACACTATGTCCAAATGGATTACTAAAAATCACATCACTAGAAATAGTTTCCTTAAAAATCTTTCTTTGAGCTTTATTGCTTTATAGTCACTCCATCAAAATCTAACTAAATCTAGTTAAAATCCAACCAACAATAATAAAATATTCATAAAATAATATTTTATGAATTTTCCATAACCTTTGGAACTATCTTTAAAATTTCAACTCGATCCAATATACCGATAATTATCGAGAATTTTATCAGGTACAATCCCTACTTGAAAAGCTTATAACAATAATCTATTACGAATATTGTTGACGCATGCTGAATCCTCTTTATCAATCAAAAACAACTAACATGGAACCATCCCAGTAGGTCACCCATCCTTGTGCTACTCTGGGCTGAACACGTTTAACAATTTTTATTCGATCCAAAATACGATTTCCAAATCACTTTCTTAACAGATACTAACTCCGTGGCATTAGACCACTAAATGCGATCGTGTTCCCTTAGCAGGATACAGCTTCTTCTAACTTCTTAGTATATATGCAGTTTAATTCCTCTATAGCATGACTTTAACATCTTTATGGCACAAATTGGCAATTATCGGACCACTTTTTCCATTAAATTCAGGAGCTCCTAACCTTTAGGCTCCTTAACAATCAACATCCTTATTGGTGCAGGTACCAGGCAGGTGCAAGTACAAGGGTCTTAATTCTATTAACCACAACCTTTAAAGCTCATACTAAGGTTTCATATTTTTGTGCTAGAGTTCTCTGCTATACAAGTGGCTCTACTAAGGTAAGAGCCAGAGATGGAACATTCTGTATTTCATTACTTCTACTTTGGACCTCTTTTTTGGTCTCAATTATCATATGTCTAACACAGTCCAACAATACTGACATTACTTATTTCTACTATAACTTATTCATGTTATTGAGGAGCATAATCAAGTTACGCAAAAGTACGTTAGTAACATGACATCCAAGGGGCATGTATTTAACATCAAATCATATTAAACTTGGTTTAGCCTCCAGAATCGGCTAAACCTGTAGCTCTGGTAAAAATAAATGTAACACCCTTAACGTATACTCGTAGACCAAATATACATTAAAGATGTTACGAAATCATTGCAAGAAATCTCGACTTGTAAATTTTTTTATATCAAAATTTAATTTGTAGTTTAACCCTTTCTCGGTTTTAAATTTAAAACTACGTCATCTAGGTGCAGCTAGTTTTGACCCTAAATTGGTTTACAAAATTTATAATTGAATTATTAAAATTTAAAACAATATAATTCAAGGTGAAAACTACATAAGCTGCCTAGACCCTTTCTTGATTTTAAATTTTTTTACGCGATTAGGGCTAAACAACATTTTAACCATACCAAAGATTTTGTTATTGTTAACAATTCGTATTTCTAAACTTATCCATCCATAAAAGCATATGATTACGTTGTAAACTTATGTTGTAGACAGTTTAACTTTAAATTACTTACATGCCCACTAGTCTATCAAATTATGGTAAAGACGGACGTACTGAACTTATTGTAGTAAATTGATTTCTGCTCCTCCTCGATAGACGATTTCCAGGAAACCTACGTGTGACATAAGACACACGATAAGTACGAACGAAGTGACGCAGTTAAACCTATTTATTTTAAAAACATGAAATAATATAATACATTATGTCATATATAAAAGTGCATTTTGTTTTCTCTATAACATGGCAAGTATATCACAATGTACATATGTCATGTATCATAATTATCATATAAATCATGCAATTATTGCATAATATATTCTCTATCGTGTCTGGCTAGAGGCCCATGGAAACCCTATAGCCTATTTGCACCGTAGTGCCTTGAGAGGACGTACTCGAGAGGACGCTCTTTGCTCCTCATATAAGGACGCTCTTTGCTCCTTATATAAACACCTCGTTAGTGCCAACTGCACTATGGGCTTGGATCCCCAGGGTGTATCTTGTTTCATTTTAATCTTGTCATTATCTATATTTCATGTATGCATAATGCATCATCATTTATGCAAACAATAATTCGTACCTGGTATTCCATCAAGCTTGTCATGTCGTGCAATGTATTATATCATATTATAAAGAAATGTAATGTCATTTTCAATGTAATGCAAACATTTAGAAATGCACTCACCTGGGCCATTTATTAGTTTTCCTCACTAAGCTCTATTCAATCCTTTCCTTTATAGTATCTCAAATCCTCTTTGATTCGTATTCGGCTTCATTAACCACATGAATATAAATAAACATTTGTTAGATTTGCTTCTAACAATATTTCAATTAAGCTATTTAATCATTCAACATAAAAAATTTCCATAAATTTCTTTCCTTCCTTATACTGTTCACAAACTCATTTTTGGTCCCTAATGACCATTTTGATCTTCAAATAATTCCTCCAAGCTTGCTAACCAACATTAGACACAAATTGTCTCAATTTCCATTTTCTGGCAGCTTGCACTACCTTTGAAGATTTATTTCTATAAAATGATATAAAACTCAAAATTTGATTCCCTTTGTTTTGAAAGAAACTAGATTCAATAAGCTTTTCAGCCATATAAATTATTATCCCAAGTTCAACTCGTACGATTTATGACAAATTTTCAAAACCAATTTTCAGTGTTGATTTCGGAACAGACTGTCATACTATTTTCTGACCTTTCCCCACTTAAAAATTCATATCTTTTTACTCGAAACTCGAAATCAGTTTCCGTTTGTTGAAAACGAAACTAGACGAACAAATCTTTACATCGGTATAAAATTCACCATCTATCTATTTTTGTAGAATTTATGGTGAATTTTTAAACTTACTGCCAAATCCAGTTTACCTACACAACTTCCATAAGTAACTTCAAACTTTATGCTAATTTCTCCTTACTTTGCTATCTGTCAATTTGGTCCCCTTACTTAATTCAAACCACTAATGTATCACTTTCTGCATCAAATAATTATTCAAAAATAATTCCCTCTAAATTTTCGTTCTTTCCGAAATAGTCACTAAAAATGCAAAGATAAGGATTCAAGCTTAGTCCTCAAATCTACATTACTACTTGAATTCTATTATTTCAACTAAAATCAGATTTATTCCTTCTCTAAAACCTCATTTCTGAATTGGTCACTTAACTTTGACAATTTGTCAAAATGGTCACTAACTCGATTTAACATCAGTTTTGCATTCTAACTTCAATTTCACATCTCCAAACCAATAAAAACATAAATACACTTTAAAATCATAAAAAATTCAGATGAGTCCTTTAACTTTCAAAATTGCTGAAATGGTCCATATACCTTTAATTTAGGGTTTTGCTTCCAAATAACAAATTCAAGCTTACTAGATCATTTATCCAACATCACAAACCCTAAATCAAACTTGATTCCAAAAACCCTAATCATCTTCATACAAACTAAAATATGTAGGGTTTAAATCCCAACTCAAAAACATGATTTTATCATCATAACAACTTAATTTCAGCTTAAATTTCAACATAGAATCATAAAATCTCAAAACCCCAATTTAGTCCATAAACCTGAATTTCTTCTCATAAAAAATTCTCATCAATCAAACATGTTTTCCATGAATTATTTACACCAAAAGATAGAGCTTGATGAGTAGAAGAACTTTGCAGTTCGAAAGATTACCTGAAAATCGAGTTTGGGGCTTGAATCGAGCTTGAAAAATTTTCTCCATTTGTTTTCTCCCCTTAGTTCGAAATATTTAAAGAAAGTTGAACAATTTGGTTCATCTTGTACTTATTTAAATCCACATGTTAAAATTAAATGAATTTAAAATTCATTTAATTAGTGAAATTACTAATTTGCCCTTTTAATCCAATGACCAAGACTTAATCTTATCAAAAATCAATGGCCATGATTTGATCCAATTGTAATTAACCTTTCAAAATTGCGCTTAATATTTAAAAATATTTCAAAATTGCCATCCTTGTCAAAAGACCAATTTGCCCTCCAACTAAACTTTATTTACTCACATGACTAAAAATGCCATTCCGTAAAAATTGAACCAAATTGGTTCCAATCTAACCGGCCAACTTCCAAAATATCTTAGATTTTTATTTATGGCATTTATTCGGTCCAAATATTCAAATTTCACTCAATATGATTTTCAAAATTTCTTCCTTTGAACTTTAAAGCTTTATAGCCATTAATATAAGCCTCGTACGAAAAATCCGAGTAACATGAAAGTGTCACTCCTGGGGGTGAACTATTCATTTACGGGGTTAGATTACATAACTTTTGGAAATTAAACTTTGGTCCCTAAACTTTTCCAAAGTTTACACTTTAACCCCTAAACTTTCAAAAATTACATTTCGGGCACTAGTCAAAATTGGGATATTACATTACCAATTTTTGCTAAAACACTCACATGTCATATTTTATAATTTAACCCTTTCAACATAGTGAGCAATACATACACACAAAATACATAATTTAAGACTTATTCCTTATCACGCAACACATATCTAACATCATATCATCAAATTGGCCATTTTATAACTTATCTACATATTCTTCATGCTTTATTTACCAATCAATGCATACAAGTCCCCAACAACCATATTTAATCACATGTTTTCTTATCTTATTCTAGTATATCATGATTATGCATCTTGTAGACTTATCTTAATTACCCTTTACAATTCCACCACATATACCTCATGTTTAAGCATACATACATACATACATACATACATACATACATACATACATACATACATACATACACACATGCATTATGCCAACTTTCTAGGAGTTATAAATGACAAAGATACATTACTCAAAAGTCTTCAAGAGTAACTTGCAACCTTGAACCACGATTACGCCCTCAAAAATCTTAAACCTAAAATGATGCATGAAAATGAATGCATTAGGCATACTTTGCCTAGTGAGGTAATAACCCAATAATACTATGATGACAATAACAATAGATTTTATATGAATAATGAGTCAATGACTATGGTGGCTTCGATGAATCATGTCCATACATGAACAATGCTCAATGTCGTGAATCTGTTTCCATGTTTTGTTCTTGTCTATTTATACACTAGTCTTATCCATAACTTTACTTGTCTTTTAACATTGTTTTCCTTGGGACACATTTGGACATAGGTAGCATTGGTCCATTTTTTAGCAAGCACAAAGCAATGGCTTGTATCAATGTAGTAACAATAAGTCAATATTTCCTCCATCATCTCCCCCTAACCTCCAACATCGCCAATGTAATATAGGGTCATTACCCTTGAGCCGTAGCTCATGGATCATAGTCCCAATATACCATGTACCAAGTCAAAGTGTCCAAGGGCTTCCATTGCAAGGCAATTTACATATTTTATGATTTAGCAATAGGGAAATATTCTTATTCGATAGTTGAGCTTAGCTTCAATAATCCTTGTCAACATAATAATTCATCAATACCATAACCTTGCCAATATAATATCTTTATCAATACGGTGATCTTATCATTACCATGTTTTATAGGTGCAATGACTTAGTCAATGTTGTGGACTTGCCGATGCAATGAACTTACCAATGCAATACTCTTGCCAATGCAACATGATGTAAGACAACACAAAAGGACTTACCAATGCTTTCCAATGATATGAATATTGCCACCTAGCCATCCAAACCATGAATTACACTCACCAAACATTCCAAAGCTATGGATGGTCACCTATGTGGATTCCTTTATTCCTTGATTTGGGCTTCCTTGAAACGATGGATAAGTTTCCACTTTTACCTTATTTACAAGACAAAGACAGTGATATGATTTCACTAATTTTCTATATCTAATCATATGGAATCGATATAAGAATCTCCATGTTTCTTAAAGGCAAAGGTGAGCTTTTGCACCATAGGCTTACCTTGAATAAGATTAGAGTGGAAAATGAATAAGGATTCAATGGAAATTCTAAGCTTTTAAAACTCCATTAATGGAAGTGTGTGCTTATACATGGGGAGGTGCTTTCTTGTTCAAAGGTTTGAAGAATATGAAGGCCACTTGCTTTCATAATATCAACCGGGGAAATCTTAAGGCTTGTAATCCTTTTAATTCCATATCTTTAATTAATAAACAAAGTATCATTATTTCATTTTTTTTCATCTTTCCTACAACCATGCCACCGTTTGCCACCTACACCCTTTTATGACAATGGGTAAATTAAAGTTTTACTCCTCCAAGAACCTTTTCGTCCTATGAAGAAAGGCCATGGTCAAATTACACTTTAGATCCTTGAAATTCTTAACTTTTATATTATGGCACCTTAACTATGAATCTTTTCAATTTAATCACGAGTCATACTTTTACTCTTTCCATGTAATGCATCGGCTTTAGGGCTTAGCAGTTTAGTGGGTTATTAGACGGTTTGGTGGACCGGAGTAGAGATTCGAGTCGGTTTCGAGATCGTATATTTTTCGTGTTGGAAAAATTATGAAAAATGTTTAAAAATCATTATTAATTATATATTTAATAATGGTGGAATCAATTTTGAAAAATTAGTTTTGGAAGGTGGATATTTTGTTTAGTGACCAAAATGAAACTTTTGAAAATTGTGATTTTCTAGTGACTAAAATGAAAAGGGTCAAATACTTAGAATATTTAATGAAATATTTTACCAATTTGTTTCTGAAGGCTTCTCCCTTAATTTAACTAATTTAAACATGTGCTTTAATTAATAATTAAAGTGTATTTTGTTAAAAAGGTGGTTACTTTTCTTAAATAAAAATCACGTCATTTTCTCTCAACTTTTTCTCTCTATTCTCTCCTCAGCCAAACACTCAGATTTCATCAAATTTCCAGAGGTGAGGTGGTTTCTAACTTGATTTTATTGTTTCAAATTGTTTCACAAAGATCGTTTATACAAAATCTCACATTAATCTTGTGATTTCTTAGCTTTTCGCAAATCAATTGAGGGAGAAACTTCACAATAGGGGTAAGGTCCGTGATCTCCTCTATTATATGGTTCTTTATTGAAATTCCCAAGCATTTGATCCTTGCTTTTGTATTTCTAATCTGATTTTGATGATTTTCTAATGATTTAATGAGATCTTTGGGGAAAATGAATTGATTCGCGAATTGAACCTGATTTCCAGTAAGTAATGGTGATGTGATTCATATTTTGGATGTTTAACAATGTTGATAAGTGATTTGTATCAATGGAATCCCGAAACTTAAGAGTCTCTATTTGTTTAGGTTGTTAGTTTTGAGGTTTTGTATTGAATCTATGGTTGAAGGGTTGCTGAAGGTGGTAGGTTGTCTTGGATTTGTTTTTAGATGTGTTTTGGTGTTGAAAATGATGCTAGGATGATAGATGTTGGCTGGGTTGTGAATCAAAGTGTTTTGGTTATGTTTTCAGTTGTTGTGGAGGGTTAATTGTGAGGGTTTTGTGGGAGTCTGAGAAGGTGTGTTTATGATGCATTATGATGCATTAATCCTCTGTTGTTTTGTGGTAAAAACAGGGGAGGTTAATCCGGAAGTGATTGGAGAAACATAAGAGGCTTCAAATACTTGTTTTCACGTTAGCGAATCGAGTTTCGCGTATCGGTGAGTGAAAACATGGATTCCAGCTTTAGAATGTTTTAAAGGTGGTTTTTGGGAGTTTAGGTAGAGCTTGAAACGCTTACCTAAGCTCGGAAGTAAGTAAAGTGGTTTTACTCTCTCGGTTGTGCTAGTGTTAAATGGTTTTATGCACTTGTTTTGATTTACATGTTACCTACTGTATAAGCATGATTTAAAGTATTCGATATACTATTTTTAAGCATGTTTTGCTGAAGGGTGCACATGGTAAGTGATCCTTGTAAGTATGGTTTATACTTGTGGTTTAAAGCATGGTTATTGCTTTGGAAAAGGTTTGGCTTAATGCTTGTTAAAAACAGTGAGGTAAATGGTTAAATGGTTAATTATATTGGCAAGTGATATGGTTTTAAAATTGTTATCGGATATAGTTGGCCGGCCATAGGATTGAGTGCACTGTAAAATAAGTCACCTTGGATGTTGAGGGGTTTATACGGTGTACCGAATACTCCATCCAAGTACCCTAACCGCAGAAGGGGTTAAACAGTACCGTATACTCCCGTTAGTGGGTTAAGCATCTAACCGATGAGAAAGATGGTTATCCCTATGGCAGGGATTTAAAAAGCATTCGCGGTCGCGTTTTCATTCGCATCGCGGTTATCACGGTTGCGGACATAATGGATGCCGTCGCGGTCACTGTGGGTGTTGCGGTCGTGAATTTTTTTAAAATTCGCACAATTTGTCTAAAAACATAATAATTATAATTATAACTATAAGGACTTGTATTTAATGATTTTTAGAGTTCTTTCTAAGTGAAAATGGACATATATAATATAGTTTAAAGTTTTAAACAAATAGAAGACTTTAAAAGTATGGTGATAGGATAGGTCAAGATATATATCAACAATGTAAGCAATAACATAAAAGTATGATATGTACAATAATTAAAGCAGAACATACCTCAACCAAGCTAACTATGTTAGGATGTTTAGCAATCTTCATTATGGATATCTCTGATTCAATATGAAACCAATGGAACAAAGTAAATTAAAATAAAAAGGTTAGTTAACTAAATGACATAGAGGAATATATTCTTTTGATAGGCAAAACATACCTTAGAAATAGGTCGTGGACCTAGTGGTAATTTCACCAATTAGTCGAATAACAAGGAAGATCATATCCTTCACCTCCACCTGCACCTTCACCTTGAGAGGGATCTTGGCTTGATCTTTGCGGTCTTTGTCCAAAAATATATCCAAATAAGGTAATATTTTCACCTTGATTTTCAAATATTTGAGGAGGATGATATATTTGAGGAGTAGGATACATGTAAGGTGGAGGTGGTTGATACATTGGTGGTGGAGGGTACATTTGTGGTTGATGCAGCATACCGTAACTAGGAAACGATGGATAATAGCCATGTAGAGGTTGAAAATATGAAGATTGTCCCGGACCCGGTGGATAAAAACCATGATTGCTAGTAGATGAATCAGTATACCCAGGGTTACTAGAAGTCGATCTCCTACCGGAAGAAAAACCTTTAGAAGTACGCATTTTGGTGTCTTTCCCTTTTCCTTTTGATCGAGCTCTAGGTTCACTTCTATCTCTACTACCACTAGATGCAGCAGACATATTTCTACTGAATTCTGACATGTGACAAAAATGTCCACTAGTAGAATCAATCCCATATTCTTCTCCATGCCATTGCCCACGGCCACCAGAATATCTAATTTCACCTTCATTGCCACTTTCTCTATCATCGTCATAATTTAGACTTAAACCACCACCATCTAGTCCATCACCACCACCCTGACTCGGTGTCGCGCTAGAACTTGAATCAGATAAATTTTGTTGTTGAGTTTGATCACCAACATTGATTTCATCATCTGAGGTATCCACAGGAAACATACCGGCATTTTCACCATCTAGAAATGGATTCTCTTTCTCTTGAAGCCATTCTGATAGTGGATCAATATCTTCAAAGATGTGATCAAGGCTGATAGGATTGTAACTAGTGTTTATAGCATCATTGCTCATTCTTTGCTTATGCCTCATTTTAAGCCTCATATTATAATATGTAAACACCAATGTCTCAAGTTTTTTATACTTCAACTTGTTTCTTGCTTTGGTGTGAATATAGCTGAATGTACTCTAATTTCGTTCGCAGTTTGATGCAGAAGTTGTTTGACTTAGCACTTTAATTGCTAATCCTTGTAATTCAGGAGTGCATATGCCATATATCATCCACCATTCAGCTGCATAAAATTATTTAAATTTCAAGCCAACATCAAAATGTACAATATAATTAAATAATATAAATTAAATAATTTAATTAACTATTTACCCGGATTCATTTGACTCCAAGCTCTTTGTGCTTGTGGAGTACGAACGTCTCATGTTTACCTCGAAATGTTAACAACTGCATAAATAAAAGATTGAGTAAAAATAAGAAAAATAATTCAATTTCAAATTATTTAGCTAAGTTACAAATAATAGTACTTGAATTGAATCTAACCTGATTAACCATTCTGATTTGAATATCAAGAGAAGGTTCTAATCTTTCAATCACTGATCTTGTACCTTCTAATGTTTCCGACAATACATTGTCAGAATGCTCCACCCCAAATTAAAATTGAAGATTGAGAAAATAACCTAATCATAATAAAATAATATAAGATCTATAACTTAAAATAATAAAATAAAAACAACAACTCTTAATTATATGAAACATTTTATCTTACCAGCTGAATGCAAGTCGGAATGCATAAAATTCCATCTGTTGTCAATAATCCTTTCATACTCGGTGGAATATCGACAATTTTCCTTAATTGCTCTTTTGGCTCTATCAATAGCCTCATAAATAAAGCTCATTATTGGTTTCTCATCACTATCCACAAGTCTCAAAACTTTTAGTAGGGGCTCGTAAACTTTTATAATGTCAACGGCTTTTTTCCAAAAATCTTTTCCCAAAACAATTTTTTGCTTCATAAGCAGGACCTGACTTTTGTTGTCCCCATTTTGATTCTCTAAATTCCTATAAATTCATAAGAAAAAAATCAATAATATAATTTAACTTATTTGAAAATTGAAACTAATAAAATCATTACATGTTATATATAAATAACTTTATTAACTAACTATAAAATACTAACCTTTGAGTTAAACATTTCTCTTAGACCTTGTTTTTGCCTTGTTATCTCCGCCAGTTGAATGAAATGAGTAGCAAATCGAGTGAGAGCAGGTCGAAGAATTTGCTTACCATTGGTATACTTCTTCATTAAATCAATGGTCCAAATGTGATTGAACTACACTGGACTTTTTTCCAATATCCTCAAGGCATAAATCTAAGCAGTGGGCTGCAAATGAGGTCCAATAAAGGTGATTTCTTTCCGAAATTAGCTTTTTTCCAGCGGCTTTCATTGCATCCTCATTGTCAGTCACTATCTGCACAATGTACTCTTCTCCAATTTCTTCAATAACTTTATCTAACAGATTGTAGTAGAATTCAACATCTCTACTACGAACGCTCGAGATATCAATAGATTTCCAAAAAATAGTTCCTTTACTAAAATAAACAAGGAAGTTGATGTTGTGCATTTGATTTAAACTATTGGTCCAACCATCACACATCAGAGTTGCACCCAATTGTTTCCAATGCGTCTTCATTCCATCTACCCATTCACGAATTTGTTCATATTCCGACGCCAAATACACATCTGAAACCTCATAAGGTGTTGGGAGCTTCACACCTTTTCCAACTTCCATTGATACTTGAATTAAGTTATACAACCATGGAGAGCATGCTAATTGAAAAGGAAGCCGGTCATATATTAAAAATTTAGAGACTGCTTCACCCATCTTTCTATGCAATGTCTTTAAAATAGACTCGCCAACCTTTGGTTGTCTCGAGCTTTTGCTTTTAACCAATTTAGGAATAGTTCCCCTTAAATTAAATTTAGACTCGCTTGGGATAGATCTTTCTCCACGATATCCTCTAACTGATCCATGAGAAGAAGATCGTCCTTCGTCATAAATATTACCCCCAACCACCTGTACTTCATCTGAATTCTTCCCTTCTATGCCACTCGTGTTGTGATTGGATACTTTCTCGAGTGGCTTGTCTCATAGCAGAAACATCGTCAATGAATTCATCCTCCTCCTCTCCCCTTAATTGTAATAAGAATTCATTTGTTCTCCTCCTTTTATCCATTTTCTTTTCTTTGGCTTCTTTTAGTAATTTCATCATGCTTTCTCTAACGATACCTGTAATCAAATAAATATAATTCACACTATTAATTATGTATAATCTTTATTTGTTAAAAATTAACATTTAAAGTTAATTATAAAATATGTGTCAAAAATTATAAAGTATTACATACCAGTGACATTAGGGCACGGTGCAACTTTACTGAATTTATGAGCAATGTGCTCTTTAAACCGTGTTATTCCTCCTTTCGTAACTTTGCCACAAAGTTTACAAACAACATTTCCTCTCGAATTTGGAACCGGATCTCCAAAGTGCCAACCTATATCTTTACTCGGTGCACATTCCAATCTTTCGGTCGGGAACTTGTCCATACGTGGTGGCATACTTAAATTTTAATGAAAACTGAAATTTGTATATTCATAAATCATAATCATAAAGTTAAATAAAAATCCAATATATTTTTATACTTAATTAAATTATGACTAAATTGAATGAAAATTAGAACTAAATTTAAATTACAGAAAGTCAGAACACTCTGATTAAATTAGGATA
This sequence comes from Hibiscus mutabilis, assembly GCA_019671005.1. NCBI lineage: Eukaryota > Viridiplantae > Streptophyta > Magnoliopsida > Malvales > Malvaceae > Hibiscus > Hibiscus mutabilis. The sequence continues at coordinate 41,302,584 of CM033756.1, forward strand.
TATGATTAAATTGAATGAAAATTATATTTTACACTAAATTAGGATAATATTAAGACTAAATTAAACAATATAAAACATTGGAAACCTAAATATGCAATTAACCCCCTCCCCTTTCATTTTTGGGTTTACCCGACCCGGCCTCAACATACCATAAAACGTAACCTTTTTTCAATTAACTATTCATTTGGTTTGAAAAAAAATTATTCTCTTCTCTCTTTCACTCAGACCGTCTCTCCTTCGATGAGAGCCTCCCTCGAGGGCAACGATCGGTGCCGGCCATCGGTGGCAGTTGCCGTCGTTGGTGACAGCAAACACAACCCCCCACGTCCCCACCTTTCCCCCACCAAATACCAACAAATCCCTAAAATTACTTTACCTTATTTTTCTTACCCTTTCAACTTCAAGACTCAAGTTTCACCTTCTTTGCTTCTCAAATGGAAGAACTGCTCTGCAAGTGTAAACCGCTCGGGCTAGGCCGCTCACCGTCCTCACTCCTCAGTGTCCACCACCGGCAACGAAGAGACACAGAGTTAGATCAATGTTCACTTCTCTCTATTTTTTTTAATCTCAATTCTAAGTTGCAAACTTGCAATTTGGTAGTTTTCTCTGCCGTTTGTTATTGCTTATATATTTGTTGATTGTATTCTATAACTTGTATTTGCATTTCAATAATTCAATATGCAGGAATCGTTGCTTTTTTCAATTATTTTGCCTTTTTTTATTCTTTTGCAGAGTGCAGAGCATGGGAATACATTCCCTGTTTTGCCTAGCTTTTACAGGCCAATTTCAAAGTTTCATCTCTTTTTTTTTCTATAACGGCCGGATAACAGGGATTGCGTCCCGTTATAGCCGCTACAACCGCTATTGCACAAAATCACGTCCGCGACAGGACGCTATCAGCGTGAATCTGAAACCCACCGCGAAATTCTCCAAAAGCAGTTTCGGAGGGTGGCGTGACCGCTATTTGAATCCCTACCCTGTGGGTTGAAAGTGTACCCGGTTTATATTGTACCCGATTGTTAATGTACCGCGATTGTGATTGTATCGCTATTCCGGTTGAGATAGCTTGAAGTGTTGGGTTAACACTTGTTGAATCCTTGTATCCGATGAAGTCTTTTGTTATTGAACTTGTTAATGATCACTTGAAAGTCAATATAATTGTTATATATCATTGAAATGTTTTAAGTTGTGAATTTGGTAGTAATGCATGGGAAGGCTTAAGTAGAGGGTTAGCAATGTGACTTGCTGTTGATTAATGATACATGTAGCTTATGGTTTAAAATGTTGGTTTTACTGATGTACATGTAGCATATGGTTTAAAATGTTGTTTTAAAAGAGGCATGATGTTTTAAAAGATGATATTAAATAAATGGTTTTAAATGCATTGATGGTGTTTGTTTTGAGCACTCCTCACTAAGCCTTGTGTTTGCAATTTGATCCCTAAATTGCAAATGTGATCAATTAGATGTCAAAATGATGCCCGATTGAGGTGGGATTATACCTAAGTGATGCATGTACACGTAGGACTAATAATTGGCATCTAGACAAGATAAAAAGAAGAAAATGGACCAGGTTTTATTGAATCTCTTCAGTTTGCTGTGGCAAACCTAATGTAGCTTCCTCGATTCGGTATGGCAGCTAGACCGGGTCAAGGGGGTTACATTTGGTGGTATCAGAGCCAGGTTTGGTTCGATTGGGAGGTTGTTGTGTTGTTGTCATGTTTGATTTTCACGGTGATTGTTGTATGTACGCTGGTTGATATGCACGGTGATTGATATATGTATATTGGCTGCAAATGCCATACTGGGGAAGTTTTAGGGGCACCCATTGCCTTATTATTATAGTATGGAAAGTTTTAATTTTTGAAATGGATGTCTTGGATCCTTGCTTGAGGATGGCCTGACTGTTTTTGTTTTGAAATAATTATCATGCCTTAGATGTATTTTAGCATGATGGGACCGAGGAGAGAGTTGCGATCTAGCGCGATTTCTGCTGCCACTGGGCAGGATGATGGAGGAGAGGGTTGCCACTGCCCCCACCCAATCCACCTGAGGGAGTGGAGCAAGTACCACCTGCATCGGCTAGGCCAGGAATAGGTAATATGGCACCGCTAATTCAGGCCATGACGAGTGTGTTTCAGGCAACAGTTGCGGGTGTTCGTGTGCCAGCACCACTGGTTGATGGGCAAGGTTTTCCACTTGAGCGTCTTTGTAGTTTAGGCGGAGTTGAGTTCTAAAGGTTGTCGCCTAAGGCCTCTGAGGGTTGGTTGGCTAGTACTAAGAGGATAATGGGCCAGATGGGGTGTACCGATGCTCGTAAGCTGGGCTGTGTTGTTTCCCTGTTGCAGGGTGATGCTTATGCATGGTGCACTACCACGATATCCGGTATGGCGACTGAGGATGTGTCTTAGGAGTTCTTCTGTGAGGTTTTTAGGAAGAAGTTTTTGGGAGTCCGATATCAGGACGAGAAGAAGTGTGAGTTCATGGCTTTGGTATAGGGCAATATGTTTGTTGCAAAATACGAGGTGCAGTATGTGAGGTTGAGTCAGTATGCACCTGAGTTGGTTCCTGACGAGCGTACCCGATATGATCATTTCTGTTATACACTTGTGCATGATGTTAAGACATACATGCTTGCTGCTGATTATACCGACTTTGATGTGTTGGTTTCGCGAGCCAAGGATGTAGAGCAGAATTTGGGGTTGGCTTTAGGATCGCGAGGCGTTAGCTCGGGTAAGAGGGCTGATAATCGGGTTATAGCGGTCGTCAGGCCACGAGACACCGTGATAGGAGGTTTCACCCAGAGTCGAGGCATGGCAGAGGTGTTGTGGGACGTAGAATCCAGGGGCAGGGTGCCCAGGTTAGAGCTCCGTTTAGTACATGTTGGGTTTGTGGATCTCGAGACCATTTGAGGCGAGATTACCCATGGTTGGCCAGGGAAGGTCAGGCACTTGCCCCTGTTGTGGCTAATGCTTATTGGAGTTGTAAGTCAGGTGATCATCAGAGGCGTGATTGTCCATTGTTGGCTCGTGGTGGGTAGGGTGTTGCACCTGTTGTTGCTTCAAAGCAGGGTTGTGGTTGTGGCCGCGGACCGTTTCAGCGTCGAGATGTGGGACAGAGGACTGTGGCTCATACTGTTGCTATCCAGCCTGATGGAGGCATACCGGCTAGAGTGTATGTGCACCGTGAAGGTCGTAATGACACCGATGTGATTGTAGGTACTTTTACCCTTCAGTCTCTATCGTTGTATTCGTTGGTTGATTCTGGTTCTACTCATTCATACATTTTGAGTAAGCATGCTGAGTTGCTTGATGTATCTGTTGAAATTCTTAATGTGGGTGTTATAGTGACTAGTTCTCTTGGAGAGACAGTCATGGTTAGGAGGTTGTATCGTAGGTTTCTGCTGATGGTTCAGGGACATGTGTTTGCCGTAGACTTGATGGAGTTGCCATTCCATCATTTTGATGTGATTTTGGGTATGGATTGGTTGACCGAACATCGGGCCGTGGTGAATTTTGAGACCAAACGAATATCCTTGAGGTTGTCGGATGATTATGAGGTGGTGGTGGTTGGTGCGAATGCCAAGTTTTTGTCTAATGTTGTTTCGGCTTTGGAAGCGAGTCAGATGTGGGATTCAGGATGTAAAGCTTATTTAGCCTATGTTGTGAATCCTGAATAAAAGGAGTTGAAGGTGAAGGATTTTCGCACCGTATGTGAGTTTCCGGGTGTTTTTCTGAAGGAGTTGTCGGGGTTGCCCCTGACCGTGAGGTAAAGTTGTGCATCGAGGTTTTTGCGGGCACGATACCAATATCGATTGCTCCGTACCGCATGGCTCCAAAGGAATTAAAGGAGTTGAAGACGTTGTTGCAGGAGTTGCTGGATTGGGGCTTTATTAGACCAAGTATTTCACCGTAGGAAGCGTCGGTGCTGTTTGTTAAGAAGAAAGATGGTACGTTACAGATGTGTATAAATTACCGGCAGCTGAATAAGTTGACAATAAAGAACAAGTATCCCTTACCGCGGATTGACGATCTGTTTGATCAGTTCAGGGGAGCTTCAGTGTTTTCCAAGATAGATTTGAGGTCGGGGTATTATCAGTTAAAGGTGAAGGAGGTGGATGTGCCCAAAACAACTTTCCGTACAAGATACGGGCATTACGAGTTTCTTGTGATGCCGTTTGGTTTGACCAATGATCTAGTTGCTTTTATGGACATGATGAATCGAGTGTTCCATGAGTTTTTGGATCAGTTTGTGGTGGTGTTTATCGATGATATCCTTGTGTACTCTCGTACCGAGGAGGATCATGATAGCCATTTGCGGATTGTGCTTCAGAAACTGATGGAGAATCAGTTGTATGCTAAGTTAAGCAAATGTGAGTTTTGGCTTAAGGAAGTTGTGTTTCTTGGGCATGTTGTGTCGGCCAAAGGAATTCGTGTCGATCTGCATAAGGTTGAGGCTGTAATGGGTTGGAAGGAGCCCAAGTCTGTGACGGAAGTTAGGAGTTTCCTCGGTTTGACGGGTTACTACCAGAGGTTTGTGGAAGGGTTCTCTAGTGTGGTAGCTTTGTTAACAAAGTTGCTACAGAAAAATGTTAGATTTGAGTGGACAGAGGATAGGCAGCGAGCTTTTGAAAGATTGAAGGAAGCCTTGACGCAAGCTCCGGTCTTGGTTCAACCAGAATTAGGGAAGGAGTCCGTTGTTTACAGTGATGCGTCGTATGTCGGGCTTGGTTGCGTGTTGATGCAGGAGGGTAAAGTAGTGGCATAAGCATCTAAGCAATTGAAGGTGCATGAACATAACTACCTTACTCGTGATCTTGAGCTGGCAGCGATAGTTTTTGCCTTGAAGATCTGGAGGTATTATCTGTATGGTGAGAAATGTGTGGTTTACACAGATCACAAGAGCTTGAAATATCTAATGTCACAGAAGGAGCTGAATCTTAGGCAACGTAGATGGTTGGAGTTGCTTAAGGATTATGATCTTACCATTAAGTATCATCCGGGGAAAGCCAATGTTGTGGCAGATGCTTTGAGTAGGAAAGCGGCTGTAGAGTTGAGAGCTATGTTTGGTCGGTTGAGTATGACAAATGAAGGAGGTTTGTTGGCCAAGTTGCAAGTGAAGTCGTCCTTGTCGCAGTCGATTAAGGAGAAGCAACCGTATGATGGGAGTTTGGTACCTCATGAGAAGATATCAGTGATGGAAACCCTACGGAATTTCATTTCAACGATGATGGGGTGTTGTGTTTCAAAGGTCGAATAGTGGTGCCTGAGGACGAAGAGTTGAGGCATACTATTTTGACTGAGGCACACTCTAGTCCTTTTGCTATGCATCCCAGTAGTACTAAGATGTATCGAGGGTTGAAGGAGGAGTACTATTGGGTTGAACTGAAGAAAGATGTAGCTGATTTTGTAGCTCGGTGCATGGTTTGTCAACGGGTAAAGGCTGAGCATCAGTTTCCTTCCGGGTTGTTGCAACCGTTGAAGATACCGGAATGGAAGTGAGAAAGAATCACCATGGATTTTGTGTCTGGGCTGCCTTTGACGCCGACCAAAAAGGATTTCATATGGGTGATCATAGATCGGTTTACGAAGTGTGCGCATTTTGTGCCAATGCATACTACGTATACCTTGGACAGGTTGGCTGAGCTCTACATCTCTAAGATTGTGCATTTGCACGGGGTGCCCAAATCTATAGTTTCGGATAGAGATTCGCAGTTCGCCGCAAGGTTTTGGGTGAGTTTGCATCGTGCCTTGGGGACCCGGTTGAGTTTTAGTACCTCGTATCATCCGTAGACGGATGGCCAGTCGGAGCGCGTGATTCAGGTTCTTGAGGATATGCTAAGGTGTTGTGTTATTGAGTACTAGGGAACGTGGGAGAAGCAGTTGTCGTTGGTGGAGTTTGCTTACAATAACAGTTATCGTGCTAGCATACAAATGGCACCTTATGAGGCGTGGTATGGCAGGAAATGTCGTACGCCCGTGTGTTGGGCAGAAGCGGGGGAAAAGTTTGTGTCGATGCCCAATGTTCTGAAAGGCACCACCAAAAAGGTAAAGTTGATATGTGAGTGCTTAAAAGCAGCTATTGATCGCCAGAAATCCTATATGGATTTGAAGCGTAAGGATATAGAATACGCTGTGGGTGATAAAGTGTTTTTGAAGGTGTCGCCTTGGAAGAAGGTGTTGCATTTTGGGATGAAAGGGAAGCTTAGCCCGAGGTTCATTAGACCATACGAGGTTGTTGAGCGAGTGGGTCCTCTTGCGTATCGTTTGAGGTTACCTCTGAAGTTGGGAAAGATTCATGATGTGTTTCACGTTTCGGTGTTGCGGAGGTATAGGTTGGATCCATCGCACGTCATGCCGGTGGAAGAAATTGAGCTGATATCGAATCTCTCTTATGACGAGGAACCAGTAGAGATTCTTGATACCAGCAATAAAGTGCTCTGTGCCACGTGGGAGCGTAAGTCAGATATGCTGTACCAGTTTCCGCACCTGTTTCCTCCAGGTAAATTTTGAGGATGAAATTTCTTAAGTGGGGGAGAGTTGTAACGCCCCAGCTTTAGGGCTTAGCGGTTTAGTGGGTTATTAGACGGTTCAGTGGACCAGAGTAGAGATTCGAATCTGTTTCGGGATCGTATATTTTTTGTGTTGGAAAAATTATGGAAAAATGTTTAAAAATCATTATTAATTATATATTTAATAATGATGGAATCAATTTTGAAAAATTAGTTTTGGAAGGTGGATATTTTGGTTAGTGACCAAAATGAAAGTTTTGAAAACTGTGATTTTCTAGTGACTAAAATGAAAAGGGTCAAATACTTAGAATCTTTAAGGAGCTATTTTACCAATTTGTTTCTGAAGGTTTCTCCCTTAATTTAACTAATTTAAACATGTGCTTTAATTAATAATTAAAGTGGATTTTGTTAAAAATGTGGTTATCTTTTCTTAAACAAAAATTACTTCATTTTCTCTCAACTTTTTCTATCTATTCTCTACTAAGCCAAACACTCAGATTTCATCAAATTTCCAGAGGTGAGGTGGTTTCTAACTTGATTTTATTGTTTCAAATTTATTTTACAAAGATTGTTTATACAAAATCTCACATTAATCTTGTGATTTCTTAGCTTTTCACAAATCAATTGAGGGAGAAACTTCACAATAGGGGTAAGGTCTGAGATCTCCTCTATTGTATGGTTCTTTATTGAAATTCCCAAGCATTTAATCCTTGCTTTTGTATTTCTAATCTAATTTTGATGATTTTCTAATGATTTAATGAGATCTTTGGGGAAATGAGTTGATTCGCAAATTGAACCTGATTTCCAGTAAGTAATGGTGATGTGATTCATATTTTGGATGTTTAACAATGTTGATAAGTGATTTTTATCAATGGAATGGAATCCCAAAACTTAAGAGTCTCTATTTGTTTAGGTTGTTAGTTTCGAGGTTTTGTGTTGAATCTATGGTTGAAGGGTTGCTGGAGGTGGTAGGTTGTCTTGGATCTATTTTTAGATGTGTTCTGATGTTGAAAATGATGCTAGGATGATAGATGTTGGCTGGGTTGTGAAATGAAGTGTTTTGGTTATATTTTCGGCTGTTGTGGAGGGTTAATTGTGAGGGTTTTGTGGGAGTCCGAGAAGGTTTGTGGTTGCTGTGTTTAGGATGCATTATGATGCATTAATCCTTTGTTGTTTTGTGGTAAAAACAGGGGAGGTTGATCTGGAAGTGATTGGAGAAGCGTAGGAGGCTTCAGATACTTGTTTTCGCGTCGGCGAATCAAGTTTCGCGTATCGATGAGTGAAAATGTGGATTCCAGCTTTGGAATGTTTTAAAGGTGGTTTTTGGGAGTTTAGGTAGAGCTTGAAACGCTTACCTAAGCTCAGAAGTAAGTAAAATGGTTTTACTCTCTCGGTCGTGCTAGTGTTAAATAGTTTTATGCACTTGTTTTGATTTACATGTTACCTACTGTATAAGCATGATTTAAAGTATTCGATATACTGTTTTTAAGTATGTTTTGTTGAAGGGTGCACATGGTAAGTGATCCTTGTAAGTATGGTTTATACTTGTGGTTTAAAGCATGGTTATTGCCTTGGAAAAGGTTTGGCTTAATGCTTGTTAAAAACAATGAGGTAAATGGTTAAATGGTTAATTATATTGACAAGTGATATGGTTTTAAAATTGTTATCGGATATAGTTGGCCGGCCATAGGATTGAGTGCACTGTAAAATAAGTCGCCTTGGATGTTGAGGGGTTTATACGGTGTACCGAATACTCTATCCAAGTACCTTAAAGGTAGAGGGGTTAAATAGTACCGTATACTCCCGTTAGTGGGTTAAGCATCTAATCGATGAGAGGGATGGGTATCCCTATAGGTTGAAAGTGTACCTTGATATTGTACCCGGTTGTTAATGTACCGCGATTGTGATTGTATCGCTATTCCGGTTGAGATGGCTTGAAGTGTTGGGTTATAACTTGTTGAATCCGTGTATCTGATGAACTCTTTTGTTATTGAACTTGTTAATGATCACTTGAAAGCCAATATAATTGCTATGTATCATTGAAATGTTTTAAGTTGTGAAGTGTGATTTATACATGTTTCTCCTTAAGCTTTGCATTTGGTAGTAATGCATGGGAAGGCTTAAGTAGAGGGTTAGCAATGTGACTTGCTGTTGATTAACGATACATGTAGCATATGGTTTAAAATGTTGGTTTTAATGATGTAAGTGCATGTTTTTAAAGAGGCATGATGTTTTAAAAGATGATGTTAATTAAATGGTTTTAAATGCATTGATAGTGTTTGTTTTGAGCACTCCTCACTAAGATTTGTTTGCTTACGCCCTTGTTGACCATCAATGCAGATAATTGAGGTCTTGGAAGGCAGCAAGAAGCAAGGGGATCTTGGCAAGACTAGTTTCCAAAGTATGTTTTGGTTTAGACTATAATGAATAAGGGCAATGGGGAACTTATTGTGTTTTGGGAGATGTTTTGTGGAACTCCCTATTTGAGCATATTTCTTTAGTTGCTCTTGGGTTGTAAATGGCCTTTAAAGTTTGTTTTGATGTTGGTTTACCTTTTTGACATGTTGCTTGAATGGACATTAGGAAGCATGCCTATAGATTCCCTTTTGATGCTTGATGCTTGTTGTGTTGTAGGAATGGAGTTGCTAGTTGACTTGTGATATGTATGGCATGCTGGTATGGTGTTATAAGCATGTTGGAATGGTTTGAGATGAAAAACCAGCAAATTGTGACATTACAGGTCCAGGCGTACCGATACGCGGGGGACCGTATTGGTACGGCTAGGCATTTTCTGGCCTAAGGGATCGGTACGCGTAAGGGAGTACCGGTACGCCTAGGTGATTTTTGGCTTGGCGTACCGATACGGGCAATGGTGTATCGGTACACGTTCTAGCCTCTGAAATTTCACTTTTTCAATCTAAACCCGTGTACCGATACCCATGTAAGCGTACCAATACGTATGTTAAAAAATACAAAAGTTAGGTAAGTTCATTATGGCGTGTCGATACCTGCCGTGGTGTATCGGTACGGGGCATTTTTATGTGTATCGGTACGGTGACACTCGTACTGATACCCGAGGCCATTTTCCATAATGTTGGCTTGGCAGTTTTGCTTTCTTTGCAATCTAGTCCCTGAATCTTCTCCATGCGATTGTATGAGCTTGAATGATCAATTTGAGATGAAATTTGAGATGAATGATCAAAAACTGACTAATTAAATATTGGTATATTAAAAGTAGCTTAAATCCTGCAAATTTCCTGTATTTGCAATTTGGTCCCTAAATTGCAAATGTGATCACTTAGATGTCAAAATAATGCCCGATTGAGGTGGGATTATACCTGAGTGATGCATGTACACGTAGGACTAATAATTGGCATCTAGAAAAGATACAAAGAAAAAAAATGGACCGGGTTTTGTTGAATCTCTTCGGTTTGCTGCGGCAAACCTAATGTAGCTTCCTCGATTCGGTCTGGCGGCTAGACCGGGTCAAGGGGGTTACATTCCAATTTAGTCACTAGGTGGTCTATTTACACACCTAATCCTTGAGTTTATCCATGACTTGTATCTATATCACTTTATGCTTTATTTATAGGTTTTAGCCAATAACTACATATTTACAATCTTTACGATTTTGTCCAATGCTTAACAATGGTCCAATGATTAATCAATTTCAATACCCTAATCACATTTTAATATATTTCTTACTCAACTGGAAACAAATTTTTTGATTACCAAAAAATGAATCTCGACTAGGCCAGTTTTTGGGATGTTACACATACCACTTATATTCAGTTAAACCATAGGTAATCAATGAGCCTATATTTTCTTATCACTTTATCGCTTTACATGCAATATCAAGTTTGAGGACAGTGTGCATAACAAAGTAGTCTATAAATAACATATAGATTTTTTTTCTTTCGTTTTAATCCAAATAATTTAGTAATTACATAAATTACTTCACTTAGGGCACAAAACTCCAACACATGAGATCCACTTAATCTCCACTATATTCATCCCTCGACCCACTTCATATACACATTTTTGTTGAGTCCCCCAAATATGAAAAGTTACAAAATGGTCCCCTAACTAAAAAAGTAATAAGTTGATCTGGTGTCGCTAAAAATTTAATGTCTAATGACGTGGCAATTAACAAAAATTGACATAGTAACACATTTAGTCTTTCATATTTACAAATTTAATTAATTTAATCCTAATTTGAAAAAAACAATAAATCTAGTCCTCTTTATTTACTCATTCTATCGATGTAGCCCTTTTATTTAACCCTTCACTCCAGCACCACCTCCCTACTCCAACAATTCATTTGGCCTCTGTTCTGTGTAACAACCCTTCCATCCTACTCCCTTCACTTGTTCGACCAGCCCACACCTTTTCGAAAAGGTCGTCAGAGCAAGACTAGAATGTATGGTTAAATAAAAGGGTGTAAATTGATAGGATGAGTAAATAAAGAGGACTAAATTTATTGATTTTTTTGAATAGGATAAATTTGTTTGAATGTGTAAATATGGATGACTAAATGTGTTATTATGTCGATTTTTGTTAATTTTCATGTCATCAATAGTTAAAATTTTAACAACAACTGTCCAACTTTTTACTTTTTTTAAGTTGGGGGCCATTTTATAACTTTTCATAGTCAGAGGACTCAATAAAAAACTACCCTATAGTTGAGGGACTATTTATATAGTTTACCCTTATATAACTATAAACCAATTATTTTATGAAAAAAAGTATGAAATACTTCCCCTCTAGACTTCCACCACATATATGACATTATTATAATTGTAACACCCTTACCCCAGGTTAGTAGCAAACCAGTTCGGGAGCGTTACCAAGCACATTACAAGCAAAAACGAGGCAAGAATAGGTTAACTCATCCCTATTAGATGAGTTACTTAACTAGCAAGTAACCAAGCATTTACAACTTAACATGTAAGCAATCATATTTTGTTTACAAGACAGTATAGGTTACCAAACAATTCAATTAACATCATCATACAACCATCATTCGAATAACCTAAGTGAGCAAACATGCTTCCATTTCATTTCATTTTTTCCTTAGATTAATACATGTAACATTTCATACATACATTTACTAGACATGATCATTTGTACATACCTTGTCTCCAAGCAAGCCATATGCCAAGCCTTACCATTCGGCATTTACAATTCAAACTTATAAAAACACTTACAAGACATTCGAATGGCATAATAGGCTAGATCAATTACTTTGAAACATTCAATATATATCCATATGTGCAGCAAAATACTATTCCATTACATAGAATTTGAGTTCATTACTTGATTCACATTATCAATCAAGTTCATAACATAGTACGCCCATTCAAGAACATATATATACAAGTTTCAAGTATTCAAAATGCATGCACAAGTTCATTATATACAATCCAAGTGCCACCAACTAGGGGAGTACAAAACAAGTATGATCCATACTTTAGCTATGCTTGTGTCTTGCTTCGAGCTCAAGAAATTAGGCTTCAAGGTCAAGCAACGATGGAATCCTTTATCCTGCGGTTGGAAAGGATGAAAACAAGAGTGATAAGTACAAGAATGTACTTGTGAGGTAGCAACTAGTTCTAACCAATGGTTATATCAAGTTAAGTGTCAATTGGACAAGAATGATCCTAACTAAGGATTTCAAGGCATTCGCTTAACATAAGAAGCAAAAGACAATAATTCATACTTACATAACAAGAAATCAAACAAATCATGCTTACATGACAAGAAATCAAACAATTCAAGCTTTTCATTCAAGACAAGTTTACAAATAGTACTCATGAATTCAAGTAAGATCAAGATCTATTTCAAGTAATAATCATGTAGCAAGAAGTTCAAGTATACAAGTCAAGTAGCAAATAGTTCAAGTTTACATGTTTGTCATTGCAAGAATACATGTCAAGTAATCTAAGTAGCAAGTTTACATGTCAAGTAATTCAAGTAGAAAGTTTACATGTCAAGTAATTCAAGTATTCGAGGTTATATTAGTTCATTTATTATCTTTTAACACAATCCTTGGTTCATAGTTTGTCTAGGTAAACAAGTCTCCAACCAACTATCGCCACAAGATGTACCGTAGTACTGGTCAACCCTCCTACTGTTACCAAAGACCACATACGTACCCTCCTTCTGTCGCCAATTAGGGGCCTTAGCCCTGGACTGTAGTCCACCCTGACAGCTCTAGACTCTAAGGCATGCCCTTCTACCTATTCAACTAGCAACCAAGGTTGTTTGATTATAATTCATTTATTCAAGGATTTCAAGCTTTTCAAGTTCATGAATCATGTATCATTCAAGAATCAATTCAAACAAGGAATAGCAACATCATGCTTTAGCCCTTAGGCCAATTGAGCCTTAGCTCTTCAATTACTTTTCATGTTTTCATGCGTTTCATGTTCAAGGCAAGACAATTCATGTTCAAGGATCATATTCATGCAAGCATTCGATGGTTCACACCCAAGGCATCAAGAATCAAGCATTTACATCATAGAGCACTATCAAGCAAGCATTAAGTTTAAGCAATTGGTCACAATACCATGTTATGCATACAAGCATCAATGTTACCACACTTACATGCTAGCATTAGATTTAAACAACAATTCATACTTCCCTTATTAGGTCAAGATCATATTAAGTCTAATTAACAATTCAAGAATTTAGACATGCTTGCTTTAGTTAGGACCTAGTCCTAACTCTAGAATAAACTACACTCACAATACTCCAAGCTAGCTTATTTATCTTGTATCCAAATCCCCTTGTTTTTAGCTTTCGAATGCTCCACTCTTTCTTCATCCACAAGATTTACTCCTTGCTCTAACAATTCATACAAGTAAATACATGTCAAACAAGGTAAATTGAGCATAATAATTACCCATCTCAACCAGTAAAATGTGTTTACACAATCACTTAACATGGCAATAATATTCATCTATATACATTAATGCACATACTACAATTGTTTACAAAACAGTTTACAAAACTGTCCAAGACATCTAAATTGTTGCTGCCAGGCAGCAAGTGCACTACTTACTTAAACGTGCATAACTTTCATTCCATACGTTGGAATTTCAATTGGTTTACACCGTTGGAAAGATAACTTAATTTTATTTCTAACCATATAGGCCTTGCATTTTAGTTCTTTGCCAATTAATATAGTTTTAAGCTTAAAACAGAGCAATTTACAACACTGGACAGTTTGCACTGTCCCAAGTGTTTCTTCTCTACAATTCATTCTACAATCCAGAATTCAATTCTGTTTTCTCCTAATGAATTTAGACATGTTAAGGCACTATCCATAAAATTTTCAGCCTTAAATTCCCTTTATACAATTTATGGTGATTTTTCAAAGTTACTGCCCAAAACAGAGTTTTCTGGGCAGATTACACTACTTTAAGTTTCTAGCTTCATAATTACTCTAAACAAGATTCTAACATTGTAATTCAACTTATTTTCATGTTCTTTCATGTCAAGGTCAGTTTAATTCACCTATCAATGTGATCAAAATAGGGCAGAATATACAATTAAGCATGTTTACACATTTTCAACTAGCAAAACAGTCCTTATCCTCAATTTCCAGCAACCATACACATTTCCTTAGCAATTTGATCAATATCACTCAAAATTTCAAGGCTCTTAGAAGTTAACATTACTATAACATGCATAACTTTCATCCTATTCAAATTAGGCAACAAGAACATCACAATAAGGAATGGTCTTCTAGCAATTTAATCACAACAAGATCTATAGAAAATCTATAGCAAAATCTAACATATTATTCACATATTCGATCTTATAACCTAAGATTAATCCTCCAAACAATCTACTAACACCATGTTCTTAGAATTAACTAGGATATCTTGAGTTCACTTCAAATTCTAAAGAGAAAGAAGATTACCCTTTAAATTTAGCTACCCAAATCAAAGCTCCCAAATTATCCAATGGAGTTCAACAGAAGCTCTCAAATTCTCTCTCTCTCAAATGTATTGTTCGGCTAAATGAGGGAGAAGATGGAAATGGGATGAATCAAATCCCACATGTTTAATTGATTAGGTGACATGTGTAATGACCACTAGCTAAAATTTCCTTAGCATGCAAACTTTGAGTTTAACAAGAATTCAATTTAGTCCTTCATGATTAATCATGACTTTTCTTTTATTTTTAATAATGGTCACTTCATTTTAATTCCTCAAATTTTCTTATGTTTCAATTCAGCCCTACAAGCCACCAATATAGTCACCTAACTTAATTTTCCTCAATTAACTCCCAATTCTTTCAATTCGATTAGCATATAATTCAATTAGTCAATAGCTTAGATAGTGGTAACCTTTCTAGGCCCAGTTTAGGGTGTTACAATAATTGTCAGTCAATTAAACAAGATAAAATATGTGCAAAACAATATTGCAACTTGGAAAAACAAGAATAAAAATAAAATCTCAACAACTAACACTCAATTAATATAAAAAATATATTAGATAGATATACTATAGATGAATCTTGTAAAGAGAGTGAGAGAATTAAAGGATAATAAGACCGTATGGATGAGGTAGGACTTGTGAGTTGTGGCATGGGCTAGTGATGAGTAGTTTTAGGATTTCATGTAAAGAAGATAAAGAGAGAAATTAAAGGACTTGAGCAATAGTGAGTAATTTTAGGATATCATGTAAAAGAGATAAAATGATAAATTGAAGATGATGGGCTTGAGAGTCGTTTAAAAATTGGGTCAACTGATGAGTAATTTTATTGAATTAAAAGATAAAGCGTAATCAATGTTTAGTCTTTACAATACAAATGCCTTCTTGTGGGGCCCAATAGATATCCATCATCAATCCTCATTTCTAAATCTTGTCATTTGCATAAACTAATAGGTTGAAGCTGAAGTGGGCTTGTGGATCTTGTACCAGCTTAGTCGTCTACGCACAATCAGGCTAAACTTGGAGAATTTTGAAGCCATATTCCCACGCGATCTAGAGTCATGTGTATATTGCCTATAACTCAGCTTGGGAGAGTCTATTTAAATATACTTATTATGTATAGTGGGTGGATAGGGATGATGCGAGGTGGGCGGGTGGATAAGGGGCATGTACAAGGTCATACTCATGCTTGCCCGACCACCAATGACGAATCTAATATTTATCCCCATGCCCGCTCCACGACCCACGAAACGTGTACCCATCTTTACCTAATTAGGTGCAAGGTGGAACGAATTCCCCGTGAAACCCTCCCCACTAATATCCCTATACATAATGGGCATTAAACGATTAGACAATTAGAAAATGTGTAACTGGTTAGTAATAAATCTATTTGTTTTATTTTTTCTCAAGTTACACATTTTTTCTTTTCTTCTTACTGTTTAGCTTTGCCTCCAGAGATGGCATGCATTCATAACGTCTTTCATGTTTCCATGTTGAGCTGTTATCGTTCTGATCCTTCACATGTTATCTCATTAGAAGAGATTGAGATCAACACCGACTTGACCTACGAGGAGGAACCAATAAGAGCCCTTGATAGGGGAGTTAAAGAGCTCCACAACAAGTGTATACCCTTGGTGAAGATGTTGTAGAGGAACTGCAAAGTTGAAGAAGCCACGTGAGAAGTTGAGGAGGACATGAAGTTGCTTTATCAGCATCTTTTTCCATTAGGTAAATTTTGAGGACTAAATTTTCTTTCAGGATGCAAGAGTTGTAACGACCCGGGTTTTAAAATTTGCGGGTCGATTCACCCGAGGGGTGGACGTTGTGTGTTGGGCTGAGATTTTGGGCTCATTGGATTGCTTAAAAGAGCCTTTGTGGTCTTTTCTTTTGTGTTGGGCTTGAGTTTTTGAGTTGCCATGTGAGTTAAAAAGATGATGGAAGGGTAAGGGGGTAAACTAACCCTAATTTGAAGAGAGAAAATGGGGGTTAGTTCTTAATGTTCTGTAGAATTGTAAAAGTGTGATCTCACTCTTATCCCCTTCATATCTCTATCTCTTTCTCTTCTTTATTTCCTTAGGAGCCCAAAAACAAAGATCAATCTTTGTCATTTTGAGTAGAAATCTCCGAATTGGGTTTGAAAGTTGTTTTCAGCATTCAAGGATCTACAAAGAAGAGGTAAGAATGGTCACAAATGGTGAAGAGTTATGAAAATGGATTTTGATGGGGTTGGAGAAGATGAGCAAAAATGAAAGATTTAACCATGTTTCTTGTTGTGAAATTTTTCCTTTATCATCTTTAACCCTTTTAGCAATGTTGTGATTTGTTTTACAACATTTGTTGTAGTGAAAGATGTTGGAGAACACTCCAAGGAGCAAGGAAAGTGGAAGGCTTGAGGTCCTTAGCAAAAGGTTGCATTTCCAGCTTTTGGAGGAAGGTTAGTACACTTCCAACTCCTTCTGTTTCATGCATATCCTAAGGTTAATTCCTTGCATGCTTGATTTGGTGATTTGGGTGTTTAAATGCTTGAAAATGATTGTTAATGGTAAATCTGAGATTCAGTATTAATAACATGTAAATATGGTAGTAAACCACCCTAAATGACTTCCATAATTTATAAGATCAACTTAAAGTGTTGTTGGTTGCGAGTTGGAGGCTTTGGGGATGATTTCTCAAGCTTAGAAAGCCATTTCTAGGCTTTAGTACCAGTACATGGGGAGCTCGTACCGGTACCCTAGTGTTCTAGGAATAAGAACACTATTTTATTGAGATAAGCTAAGAGAGGGTTACCGGTAGGGTATACAACCTATACCTGTATGCCATGCAGATCCATATTGGTATGGGTCGATCTGTACTGGTATGCTAAGGCTCAAAAAATTCTAGTGAGCTATTTTGGTATCGGTACGTTGTGAGTATAGGTACCCAACGGTACCGTACTGGTACGCAAAGGCCAATAGCGGTACCCACTAGGCATTCTGCCCAAAAATGTTAATTTTTGTCTCGAGGGCTGAAAAATTATGATGTTTGATCAAATAGACAATTAATGATATAAAAAGAGTTGTAAAACTAAGAAAATGGGATTTCGCTCACTTATACGAACATAATGAGTAGAAACTTGAATAAAGGGATGGGTGACTCGATGACAATAGTAGCTTTATAGCTCACGATGATTGTTATGATGTTAATATGTGTCGTGCGAGCACTTGTGTGGTAGAGTCACCTTGATTGATGGGATATAGATGCCCGAGACTTGTTGCAACACCATGGTAGGTTAGCCGAATGAACACCCTGATGCTATGTGACCCGGGCTTCATTTGAAGATACTTAAGGAGGATTTAGAGTATGAGTTTATGTCTCGATATTGTGTGACCCGGGCCTTACTCCGACTGTATGTCTCGATGCTGTATAACCTGGGCCTCACTCCAGGTTTGTGGATTGATTGTTGTGATGTGATTGATGATGGCGTGATATGTTCATTTGATCTTTTATGTTTTAGGCGACTAGTGGTAGCGCCATGTATTAATATATTACCATGTCATCCATTCTAGGTATATGCTTATGTTTATGATCTGCATAAAACATAGTAGAGTAGAGGTGTATCCACTGAGCTTTATGAGCTCATCGTTCGAAATTGTTGTTTCTGTTCGTAGGTTTTTAGGTTGTTGCATTGCATCGAAGGAGCCCTATCGTAGTAGGACTTCTGCTCATCGACGTGTTCAAGAGTAGAATACTTAAATTTGTCAGGCAATGTATTCATAAGACCCTTATTTTATGTTTGTAACTCTTATTTTGGACTTATTTTGATCATGTTGAATGATTTACTTACCTTATTTTAAATTGGAGCTCTCTTTGTAAACGATTTAACTATATCTCATATCATTCTATTTGAAATGTTGTTGGATTTATGAAAGTAAATGTCGTTTGGGCAAAACCAAGTCAAAAAATTTACGTATGTGGTTTATCCTTGAGGCCCAAATGTGACGTCAGGTTTAGGGCGTTGCATAATGTGTTAGGGCATGCTTTTATTGCTTTTCCAAACTAGCTTTTATAGCCAAAATCACTTTTGGGACCAAAAGCAATGCAAAAAATGAAGCTTTCGAGGCCAAAAGTATTTTTCAACTTCGTTTGAAAACTGCATTTCAAAAGTTGAAATTTCTAACTTTTAGTTTTTCTAAAAGTACTTTTGAGTAAAATTACTTACATATCATCGTTTATATCACAAATTATTTTGTATTTTAAAAAAGAATATCTAAAATAGACATTTTATTTTATTACAAATACTTTTTGATAATAATACTAAACACTTTCATTTTAAACCAAACAATCCAAAATCACTTCCCACCACGCATTTTAAAAGCAATGCCAAACTGACCCTTCTCCCATAGATGATTGTTTTGGGACATGCAAAGGTGCGACACCTTAAGGTGTGACTAAAATGTGGCCCTTACATAAATTCTTGCCAAATGTAAGACTGGATAATAATTTAGGTAAAACCGAAATTCTTACTATTTGGGTAAGAATTTGTGCAACTACAAAAATTCTTATTAACTTGGTAAAAATTTGTGTAGATTTTATTTTAAGTAAGAATTTATATAAATAAAAAAATATTTATATTATAACCTAAATTATTAATATTTAGATAAATTTTTATGTAGCAAGAATTTGTGCAGTGCCTACATACATGTGGTAAACTTTTGATTGAATGGCCAGACGCTTCTTGTCCCCTCAATTTGCCCAGGAATGACACGTGTCACAAATAGAAGCCTTGAAGGTAATTTACCCTTTTTTTTAAAAAAAAAGTGGAAACGTCCTTATAGCCTAATAGAACCTCCGTTAAAAATAAACTCCCGCTCAATAGCCAAATCAAAAATTCAAAACGAGATCACTTCACTACACAGACAGAAACACACGATGACGAAAGAGCAAGAAATGGCAGAGACACAACTGACTCGCAAAATTGCCAAAATCCTAGACGAGGCTCAAGCTTCGATCGTCACACATCAGCGGAAGCTCAAGGAGCTCTCAGCCGTCCGTTCAAAATGCTCCTCCCTTCACCAATTTTCTGTCGCCTTCTCCAAAACCCTAACCCCTCTCTTTCATACCCTAAAGCGAACTGCTTCCGTGGAGCGCGCCGTGCGCTTCGTTTCGGCCTTTTCCAGTGCCCTAGACCACAATGACGCTTCCGCTGGCGATGAGTTCTTGGAGGAATTTTTGAAGTTTCTTTTGGTTGGTGCTACTGCCGCTAATAAAGCAGCACGATTCAGGGCTTGCCAGATCATTTCCGAGGTCACCTCTCTCAAATTCTGGCTTCATTCCCCCCTTCTTTTTAAGTTTTTGGTTTTTGATTTTCAGGAATATATGTGTATGCATATAAAACAGATCATATTGCGGCTGCCGGATGACTCAGAAGTGAGCGATGAATTGTGGGACGAGGTGATAGAGTTAATGAAATTTCGTGTGCTGGACAAGGTTCCCTTAATTCGTACACTTGCAGTTAGGGCACTTTCACGATTTGTTAATGATTCTGAAAATAGCGACATTCTTGATTTATTTCTGGAAGTCCTTCCTTTGGA
Source organism: Hibiscus mutabilis (assembly GCA_019671005.1). Taxonomy (NCBI): domain Eukaryota; kingdom Viridiplantae; phylum Streptophyta; class Magnoliopsida; order Malvales; family Malvaceae; genus Hibiscus; species Hibiscus mutabilis. The sequence goes on from CM033756.1 coordinate 41,322,607, forward strand.
GCAGAACTCGGTCAGTCTAATCTTATGCTTTCTTTCTCGTATTTTGAAGGGTTGCTGGATTTGGTATGAATATTTTAATTTGTTGGAAGGTTTAGTAAGCGAAATAATTGAAGTTCTTTTTTAAGAATTCTGGAGATTCTGTTTACAGGAGGTTCGTAAGACCATTGTGTTATCTCTGCCTCCTTCAAATACAACTTCCCAAGTAATCGTAGATTGTACAATGGATGTTAGTGAGCTGGTCCGCAAAACAGCCTACTGTGTTATAGCTAGCAAATTTCCTCTTCAAAGCCTAAGGTAAGATGGATCTCTTAATCCCCTAGTTGTGCTATATTGTTTGTATTTTTTAATGAGTTCTTAAATTTTCCTTTGCTTAATTTTCTTGGTCTTCTAGTATCAAGCATAGGACAACAATTCTTCAGAGAGGACTTGCTGATCGTTCTTCGGCTGTTTTGAAGGAGTGTTTAAAGTTAATGACAGATCAGTGGCTAGCAAAGTGCTGCAATGGAGATCCTGTGGAACTTCTCAAGTATCTCGATGTTGAAACCTATGAATCTGTTGGGGAGTCTGTTATGGAGTCTCTTCTGAAAGCTGATTTAGTGAAACTGCAGAAGGTGGAAAGTATCCAGCAGTACATATTAAGAGCATCAACAAATGAAATAAATAAAGGTTTGTGGAGATTTTAGATATTTCTGTTAAACGAGTAAAGATTATCATCTTTATTTTCATTTACAGTCCTTCCATTTTGGTAACATACTATAATAATGCCTTTGTAAGCATCATTATAGTGGTTGGTGTAACATGTCAATTTATACAAGAAAATTCACATGCCAATTATCTTGATTTTTTCCTGCTATTATTCTAGGAGATTCAGCAGATGGTTCTCTTAGTATCAGGCTAATGGAACCTGAGGTCTGTCTTTATTGGAGGATGGTATGCAAACATTTGCAGATAGAGGCACAAGTAAGATTGTAATTCATTCGTTTGTTTATCTGTTTATTTATTATTACCCAGTGTTATTGAACATATATTTAAGTGAGTACTTTCTTTTTTTTTCATTCTAGTTTTGAGATTAATATATAGTGTTTTTATTAACATTAAATCAATATCAGCTCCTTTTGTACTTACATAGCATTTTTTCAAGACACAAGCAACTGATTTTTGACAGAGAAGCCGATTGAACAATTCAAATATCTAGTTCTTTATTTAGTTATCTTGTTATGTGTTTTGTCACGTTCTTAATCTCTAGGTTATTCTAGGGTAATGTTCCTGTTTCTTTTTTTGCAAACCTCTCCCCTTTCTCCTTGATTCCCTCTTGCTTCTAGTTTTATATCCCTTCTCTTGGTCTTCATTTCTAGTGCAATATCATGTGTCTTCCCTCGCAACATATACTTGCTAGACATATGCTTTAACTATCCATATCTCAGCTATTCATCATTAAAGCTGAGTAGTAGAACACCCTAAAATATTTATTTGCAATGTACTACTGCTTCACTTTCTTAGACATGGATGATAATGACTTGTTTGAGTATTATTTGGAATTTAATAATATTACATGGACTTTCATGATAATATGCAAAGTATCATCTTGTTGGACAGGGAAAAGGTTCTGATGCTGCTGCTACAATGGGCACTGAAGCAGCTATATATGCTGCTGTAGCTTCAGACAAAAATGATCTGTTAGATAGAATTCTTCCAGAAACTGTCTCTGATTACATAGATTTGGTGAAGGCTCATATTGACGCAGGTAGGTCAGGTTCTTTTGATCAACAAGCGCATAAAGAATTTATTCCCTCTAATATTCTAATTTGACCATATAATTTTAGGGGTGAACTACCACTTTGCATCTCGACAGCTACTATTGCTGGGTGGAATGCTTGATTTTTCTGATGCTACAATCAGAAAGACTGCTAGCTCCTTTGTGCAGGACTTACTGCACAGGCCTCTTGAACATGAAGTGGATGATGAAGGCAACAAAGTTGTGATCGGAGATGGCATTAATCTTGGTGGTGACCGAGATTGGGCTACTGCAGTGGCAAGGTTGGCAAGGAAGGTTCACTCTGCTACTGGTGAATTTGAAGAAGTTATTCTTGGGGTTGTACAAGAGCTTGCAGGTCCTTGCAGGGAGAGAACTGCCGACTTCATAAAATGGATGCACTGCCTAGCTGTTACTGGTCTTCTCTTGGAAAATGCAAAATCATTCCATTGGGCTGTTGAACCTACTGAACTGCTTCAATCTTTGTTGCTTCCTGGGGTATGTACCTGGTCTTGTCTTTCAGTCTATTTGCAGTCCACGTTGTTATTCATAATCAATCAAATCCATAAGGCCTAAATCTAATAGCCTCAACTTTTCGAGAGTATGGTTTTCTTTTTCTACATATTAATTATATACAAGACAAAATGAAGAGTTTGGCTATTAATCTGTTCATATTGCCATGTTTAATTTTAATAGGAAGTATCTATTCAAAGAGACATAAGAATTTGACTATAACTTGTAACAAATGAAAGACAGCTTCTCTTTAGGCATTAAACTTGATAGAGTTTTATATAATATGTATTCCATATACATGACGTATTCATGGGTTTGCACAGATTTTAGATGTTTTAAAATGCGTATTTAATAAATCATCTAAAAATTCTTTTTTGGAAGGATTTAACAATTGACATGGAGAATAAAATGCAGGCAAAACATGTTCACTTGGATGTGCAGAGGGTATCTGTTCGGTGCCTAGGTCTATTTGGGTTGTTAGAGACTAAACCAAGTGAAGAACTTATAAAGCAGTTGAGGATCTCCTATGTTAAAGGCCCCTCTCCCGTTAGCACAGTTGCTTGTAAAGCATTATTTGATATTGGGATGTGGCATGGTCCTCAGGAAGTTGATAAGGCCTCGGGACTGAATTTATCATCGCAGCTTGAAGAAGCTACTATGCCCTCTAGTCCTGGAAACTTTTCTGACACAGAGCGAGATTTGAATATTAAATTGGTTGATCTCTTATATGCTGGATTTGCAACAAAAAATTGGGGCAGATCTCTGGAAAATGATGATACCGAAACAGTCCAAGCTGTTCTTGGAGAGGGGTTTGCCAAGATTCTTCTTTTGAGTGAGAAGTATCCGAGTATTCCAGCCTCATTTCATCCTTTGCTCTTATCCAAGCTGATTAGCTTGTATTTCAGTAATGAATTAAAGGGCCTCCTGAGGTGGGTGGATCTGAGCCTGTCTCTACCTCTCTCTCTCTTTTATTTTTCTTTACTTCTTTAATATGACTGCCATTACAACATATTTGTCTTTTATTTGTTTACTAGATTGAAACAGTGTTTATATGTTTTCTTCGAGCATTATGCTTCTCTCTCAAAAAATCACAAGGTATTTAGCACTGATTTCTGGATGATATGCATCTCTTGTCAATACAGACACAGAAATAATGTCTTTTATACAGACTTGTTTGTTGATGATCAATAAATTTGATTTTGCAATCACAGATGTGTTTGTCCAAGGCTTTCATTCCTGTCATGCGCTCTATGTGGCCCGGAATAAATGAGAATTTTGGTGGTTCTGCTTATATGATATCCAGCATGCGTAAGCGTGCCATACAAGCTTCAAGATTCATGCTACAGATGATGCAGACTCCCCTATATGCAAAGGGGACTGAAGCGGCGGATGATAGTGATTGTAAGGGATCACCAGAAATCATAGATGGTTTGGCACAGCCTTTAGTGGAATGTGGTGAAGAGGGGCTAGCAATACGCATAGCTGCAGAGGTAATTCTTTGCAACTGTTAGTTTACTCTGCAGTTTATAATACCTTTAGAAACTGCTAAAGGATGAACACTGAAAGTATAATGTATTCACTCAAAAATTAGGAACAAAATATTATTAGACAAAATAATCCAGAATAATAACACATTAATATGAAAATCTCAGTTGCTTAAACTCAATTCTTCAGTTTTTTTTCAAATTCAAATCTTAATGTCAGAGTATCAATAATAAGAACCTAACTTCAATGTCTTATAATACCTACACCCACCCACCAATACACGCTCAAAGATATATATTTTGAAAATTCACTTCATAGCAAATAGATGCACCAAAAAAAGTGTATTATTGCTACATTGAAAGCCAGGAACTGCTTCATGTATGATGTAGGCAAAGAATACCTAATCTATGGACAAAATAATTTGTTACTTACAACTTTGTTATTAATATATTTTCCCAAGGTGATGCGGTTCCAAGCAAAGAAGACATCTGCAGAGAAGTCATATGTTGTGGCTCTTTGCAGAATACTTGCCTCTCTCCATTTCCGCTCATCAGAACAAGGGCCAGTAAAGATAATGAGGAGGCTTTTGAGTAGTGTGTGTGAAAATGTTCTAGGCGAGAAAGATCTTTTAAAGGAGTTGAAGCAGATGGCTGAACGTCTTAAAGGTCTGGACCTAAATCCAGGTCAGGATTTGTTGGAAGATGAAGCTAAGTATATTTTTGGTGAGTATATTTTCATGTCGAATGCAAACTCCGATAGAGTATATTGTAAAAGAACTGTCTCATCATATTGGACTACCTTTATGTATGAAGAATGCTTTCCTGGAAACAAATTCCAGAAATTGCCTCAAAGATTTATTCCCTGTGTTTAATTCTTTGTGTTTCAGATAAAAAAATGTAAAATCCCATACCAATTTTTTGCCTGCTATATATTTTTTATTTTCATTTCGGTTGGTTCTTACAATTTGTAGGGTTTGTTTTTGGTCATTGATATCAAACTATATTTTCTCAATGTTTTGCAGGAAAGTTAGACCTGGAATTCAACATGGATGTTGATGGTTCCACTGCAGTTCCACAAATGCCGGCCCCATGCTCAACTCGGCCTAATCCTTCAAGGAGACAAGTGGGACTTGAAGAAGTTAGTTCTGATGAAGAAAACTCACCTGCCTATGTTAAGTCAGTGGCTCCTACCAATACTGGCACTATAGGCCCTCGCTCACAAAGGGCAAGCAAGACTGCAGCATTGACCAAGATAACTTCAAGTAAATCTGTAAGGATACAAGAAGGTTTTGACGAAGATGATGAAGACTTGGATGTTACATCCGAGGATTCTCACGAATCAGATGAATTAATCGAATAAAATGGTGCCGGTTAGTTTTCATCACCTGAGTCATCTTCATCTATCTGTTGTTGCCTATATCATCATGTTTAGTTCTTAATATCAAAATTAGTCTTGAGGGTTATATATATATATATATATATATATATATATATACACACACATTGTAGTGCAAACGGGTTTAACTTTTGGGTTGAGTTAAGCTAGATATAGTTCTGAATTTTGTTTCGATGTTTGTTGTAACACAATTTGGGAAATGTTTGCTAATCAAATAATATTTTCTTTCATGAATTTTTCATGCTTTTAAGTATTTTTTAACATACAATTTGATATTATGTCTATAGTATTCATATCCTTCACTCATAAATCGAAGGATATTGAAAGTTTAATCATGATATATCCCATGTCCTATTGTGTTGTATATTGTATTGTATTGATGACAATATTAAGCAAGCTAAACTCAATATATTCTTTTAGACCAAAAAATATAAAATGTATTGTATTGTGTTGCGACTTGATAAGAAGTTTGAAACCTGAGTTGACTTTGAATTCGAGAATTAACATTTAACTCAAATTTAATTAAAAATGTATGAAATTCAATCTTAACAATTTAAAAAAGTTAACTAAAATAGAAATGGATAGCATATTTTTTGGCTTTCACAACATGGGAAATATTGCAATAAAAAAGGATTTGAACTTGATTTAGATTGTATTATCTTAATTAAACGAACCTTTGATTTAGAAAGATGTCGGCTATTAGCCTTTTGAAGTAATTAAATATGAATGTAATAATCAACAGTTTGAGAGCTACCCCAAATTAATGGCCTCCAAGTTTCGTTCTCGCTCCTTTCAGCTTACAAAAGGAAAGATAAAATAAAGGTGGGATTTATGTTTGATTTATTGACTATGTATGCATAATTAATGAAGAATTAAATGATGCTACTTCGTTTCGTATAGTGATTTTTTTAAAGAAGTTAATATTTATATATGAGTTATATTTTGATACACAAGCTGTATAATTTTTTTACACAGTCCTTCATATTTAAGTTATAAAATCTAATTTTATAAAAAAATAAGTTATAAAATCTAAAACATAAATCACTAGCCCTACCACCCTAAACTCTAAACTCTAAATTCTAACACTTAAATTCTACATCCTACAACTTAAACCCTAAACAACAACCTAAATCTTTAAAACCCTAAAATTGTAAAGCTTGTGTATCAAAGTATTTTCTTTATATATTTATTCATCACTAATCCAAATATAGATAGCGAACCATTTTCTACGATTTTCGCATTTTATTGGTTACAAGAAAGCCATCTATTATGAAAAAGCCTATATAGACAACGCCACCCAATTCATCAGTCGTATGAACAGCTTATTCTTGCAAGAACTACATTTGATCAATAGAAAGAAGAAAAAGGGTTTCGACCATTGCAAAAATTGCTTTCATCTTAAAGGCCGAGCGATAACTATTCGGACGACACTCGATGACGGACTTAACATCTCCATCAATGAAGTTTTGGTGACGAGAGAATCGAGTACAGTCCAAATAGGGCTTGATATCAGCAGTGGGGTGGCGACTTTCGATGTGAAAATGATGAAGAGAAAGCCATCGTTACAACTTCGATGAACTTAAATGGTCCATTCCATTCAATAGCTTCATTGCTTCAAGAGGGGTTGTCCCTTCGTACATTAGCATCTCGCAGAGGCTGTCGTTCTTCGATAACACGTTGAATATAGTTCATTTGATGCATGTTTTGAGCAACTGGGTTTTGAAGACGGTGCTGCATTTCTTGATGTTTGATGTTTGATGTTTACGGGGTGTTGAGCCCGAGAGGTTTGTTTTGGTTGGATCACTTCATCATGATTGTTACGTCACAACATGCTATGTATTATGTCTGCAACGCCGCAATAGAACTCTATAACCTGAAATGTTGAATTAAATTCTCATCAATAAAACACACGGATGCTTTAGACCCGATTTAAGAAAAGGGTGAATTGTTCTTAGGGTTTCAAGAACAATGAACTAGGCATTTCTTGAATTTTATGAAATTAAGAGAACAAAATTAAATAAAATAGAATAATAAAGTAAATAGAATATCAAACAATAAGAATATAATGAAAAAGATTGAAGAGAATATAGATAAAACAAATATAAAAATTCAGAATTGTTTATGGAAGATGGCGTCTATGGAGGTTGGTGGAGGAGATGGCTATGGCATGATGGATGTGTAGATGTATCACTGAACCCTCCTACCCGCAATTAGATAGATAACTTCCGTGATATGACTCTAACCAACCCTCCTAATCACAAGGACTAGACAACCTAGAGTGTGAAAATTCCCAACAACAAATTCCGAAGAACTTGAAAATCGATTTGCTTCTAAAACACAAGATAAACTTCTTGCAAGTATGAATTCAAGAGAGAACTTTATTTAATCAATGAAATCTGAAAAATAATGAAGAAAACATCATCCTTTTATAGGTGAAGGATGGCTAATCAATAAAATGTGAAAAAAACAATGAACAAAGCATCATCCTTTTATAAGTGAAGGATGGCTTTAACCTAAAGCTAAGAATGAATAAAATAATCGAAGAACTTTGGTTTGTTGGAGTGAACATGATCTAACGGTTTGAGAAAAGGTGGCTGATTCATAAAGTATATAAAACCCTAAACAACATAAGTTTAAAAGACAATAATCATATTGGATTAGGTTTAATGACTCTATTGCCTCCTAAACTATGTACTTTTTCTCGAGTTGACCCCTAAAGTATTTTTTGGAATATTTTGCCCCCCGAACTAAAAATCGTGATCTTCGTTGGCCCCCTTTTTTGTAATGTCCATTTTAAAAAAATTGGCCCAATTAGATCGCGCCATGTGGCTCTTTTGACCAAAAAAATTATCTGACTAAATTAAAAATGGGTAAATGGCATGTTGAATCTCTCAAATTTTATATTTATTCAATCTATCCCCTAAACTTTTTTAACTTGGAATTCATTAGCAAATAAGAATTCTCTAATTTATTATTCACTCTCTTGTTGCTCGGTCGAATTCTCTCTTACAGGACTAGACTCTGGTCTCCTTTGTGATGGTTCATCGTCATCGGATTCTGACCATGCCATTTATCCATTTTTTACAGGACTAGACTCTGGTATTTCTTACAGGAATAGATTTTCTTACAAGAGCATGTTTTTCATTACTTCTGGATTTTGAGATATTTCTTTAGCTATTGGAATTAAGTGGATTTATAGGACTCAAATAACAAGACTCGAACTCAATGACTGCTCTGCTTTTGCAGTCGTTCTTTTTTCCCGTTTCGATGTACGTCTTGCTTGCAGCTCTAAAAGAGTTGAAAAGATATAAGCAAGAAAAGGCCAAGTACCTAGCTTGGAAGACGAAAGCAAACACAACATCTTAAGTATTTCTCTAGATTGAAGACTGACATCAAAGAAAGCAAGAGGGAAGATACTATAAGCCATGGAAGAAATTCAAGCAACAAGATCTGAAACACAATCTTTGAAGCACGTAACGCAAGGCTTGTATCCATAGAAAATTTATTAAAATTTGTTGAATTTGAGGTTGTTTTGATGAGTCCAAGTTTTGGATGAATGCTGATTGCTGTTTGATGAAACTCTTTTAAGTTAATGATAGAAAATCAATGTATTCCTGAGCCAATCCTTCTATTTTTTAAAAACAAACCCCAAAGGAAAAAGAAAACTACTTGAACCAACATGATAATCTCGATATATAATCAGTAAAAACACGAGCTTGAATGTTCACATGGCTCATATATAAATTAAGACAATGAAGCACATAAGTTAGTTTAACGTTTCTAACCACTAATGGGCTAAAGAAAACACCCTAACAACTTTCAATCTAACAATATTCCATCCTTTGATTTCAATAAAACTGAGTATGCAATACCATGAAGAAGCCAAAACATAGCCTTGCAAAATTCTCTAGGATTGACCATTAATACATCTTCCAATTCAATAGGCAGTGACCACTTGTTTGCTAGATCTCTGAATATCAGCTTTTTGACTAATTCCAAAATTATTTTCTTTCTTGGGCCCTGGAGGTATAAACAAAATTATTACTGAAAGCGAAAAACAAGTCAAATATGGGGATAACATAGTGCTTTCATTACAAGCAAAAACATATAATTGACTAAATTATATTGTAACACCCACTTCCGGTCTGGTAGGAGTCCAGATCGAATAGCGTTACTGGTGAACTTTATGGTAATCGGATCGATGTTTACGCTAATGTATATAATAAATTATGCATAATTAATCTATAATGCAATATAATAACTATTTTTTATCAGTACGATTTATCCAATTTATAATTTGGGGTCAATTGGTAACTAATTAAGGTTTAGGGACTAAATTGTAAAACCAGTAAATTTGTTCTTGTTTGAAGTTTGGATTACCAAAGTGGAATTCAATGCAGAAATATCTTATGCACAAATTTTCAATAAAATTAGAACTCAATTACACCTTGAATTAAGCCTTATAGAATTTCAGTGACCATTTTGAAAGAATTCTAAAATCTCTTTAATCATCTTTTAACCAATTTATCTACCTCGGTATCGATACTCGAAGGGGTCGTATCAATACGCCTATGCCATGATCGTTAACTCAACTATAGATATTAGGGGTCGTACCGATACGTATACATCTGTATCGGTACATTATGATGGTCCTAGTTAAACTCAGATTCAAGAACCGACCAGTCGTACCGAAATGCCTAGGGCCGTATCGGTACGCCTACCTTGACCGTTAAAATGGTTACTTTCTTTAAGCCCGTACTAATATTGGATATCAGTGCACATGGTCAACGCTCAGAAGGCCAACCTTCAAGATCGATACGGTGCTACAATATTTTTTTGGTGGCTAAGACGCGTACCGATATGCCTAGGTGCGTATCGATATGCCAATGCTAACCCGTCAAAATATGCAAGGCCGTATGGATACGCCACCACCCATATCGGTACGACAAGGCTTGTAATGACAGATTCTATCTATTTTTAATCAATTTAAGCACCTTAACTTTATCCAAATATTACCAAATTTTACGAGCAAGTTTCTAGTCACTTAATATAGCACATGTCAAGTTTCATACCATTTTGAATCCATTTACCAAGGTTTCACATATTTGTGCATTATAGTCCATTTTTAATACTTTTATCAACATTCAACATGCCATATTTCATACTTAAATTTTTTCAACATGGTGAGCATCATATGCACACAAAATGGGGCTAAACTAACATGTCTAGACCCTATGCCACCTTTCTAGGAGTTTAAGGACAAATTTTATATTACATGTAACTTGGTGACTTGCTTCAAAAATGCCTTTGCTTCGATCCTTGACCCGGCTATCTTTCAACCTGAAAATGCATGGAAATGAGATGCATTAGGCTTGTATAGCCTAGTGAGGTAGTCAAAACAACAACCTGAATGTCAATATTATCATTAGCATGTATATCAATATAAGTGCATCTCAAATCATGTTTTATCAATAATTTAAATATCTTAATTCCTTGGATCGACATGTAAATGTGGATACGCGAATTCCCAACCAACATCGCCAACAATAATGATCAATATCCTCCAACATCGTCAATAAGACCAACACTAACACATCCTACGAACATCCCCAAATAGAGCCTTAGCTCAAGGACCGTAGTCCACTCCGTACCAATGAGCTCATAAATTCTATGGCATGCCAATTGTATCCCATGTCCATTCGTATCCAAGGATTCAATACTTAGGTCAGTAACAATAACAATAATAATAACGGTAACAATGGCAATAACAACATAGCATAATCAATTTGGCCTTTCTCAATGTTTCAATGATATCAATGACAATGAAATGATTCTATAATCGATTTGACAATGTAATAAGCTTACCAATGATACCCTTAACAAGGTTTTCATATATCATACCTAGGTTTTAATGATGAAAATGCAATAGGTTAATAAAATGAAATCGAGATAGGCACCTAGCCAATCCTGAGACTCCAACTACAGTCACTGATACTTTCGAGGCTTTCACGTCTCTCAGATAATAATTCCTTTATTCTTGAGCTTGTTGGAATTTGATGGATTTGGTGATTCCTCACCTTGATTCTCTTGAGCTACAAGGAAATAGGAATTAAAGGATTTCAACATCGATAATAGATTCATTAAAACTTAATAGTTATGAAAAGCAATAACGAATAAGCTATGATATCCCTAGAGAATTTCTACAGCTCCTTGATTCTGGAACTTGGAATTAAACATGGATTTGGTCATGGAATTGATGAATCAATAGAGGGCTTTTGCTTACGCGATCACCAGGATTAAATTAAAATCAAGAAATAAAAGAAAATTCAATCTTTTCTTAACCAATAATGGAGGTGCTTGCTTGAGATGTGTGTTTGGAGGAAGAAGATGATGAAGGTGCTAGCTTGGAGAGTTCTACCGGTGAACTTCTATATTTCCTTTTTTCTTTTTTTACAATCCTAATAGTTTAGGATTTCCTTAAGATGAAGTAATTCTACCCCAAAGCCCACGTATGTGGTGATAAGTATTGAGAAGGGGCTAATCGCAAGATTAGACCCTCAACTTTTCATTTTCTATACTTTTACTCCCAAACTTTCAATTTTCTCAATTTAGTCACTAAGACAAGTTTCAACATTTACAATGGGATCCTTAATTAATATTAATACTTAATTGGGATTCAATAAACCAATAATTGACCACTTGGTCAAAGATCAACTCTATAATTTGACTTTTCGATACAAAAGTTCTAGTTATCGGTATTGAATTCTGACTAGGCCCAGTTTTGAAGTGTTACAACTCTTCCCCTTAAGAAAATTCGTCCTCGAATTTTACCTGAACTGAAGTGATATGGGTATTGATTTTTCATGGTCTCCTCCGATTCCCAAATTGCTTCTTTGATCTTGTGACTACTCTAAAGCACTTTGAATAAATGAACAATTTTGTTTCAAAGTCTCTTGACCTCCATTGCCAATACTTGTACTAGTTCCCCTTCATACGTTAGTTTGGGTTGGAGTTCTACTAATTCGGGTTCAACAATATGAGATGGATCGGATCGATACTTGCGAAGCATCGATACATGGAATACATTATGAATCTTGCTCAACTCTTGAGGCAAAGCTAGTCGGTAAGCCACATGACCAAATCTTTCAGTCACCTCAAAAGGTCCAATGAATTGGGGACTTAGTTTTCCCTTTTTACCAAAATGAAGAATTTTCTTCCATGGGGAGACTTTCAATAAAACTTTCTCGCCAATTCCATGTTGTATATATCTTCTCTTTAGGTCAGCATAGGCTTTTTTAAATCAAAGGCGGCTTTTAAACGGTCATAAATGATGGTAATCCGTTCTTTTGTTTCCCAAAGTAAGTCAGGGCCCAACATCTTGCCTTCACCGAGTTCAGACCAACATAACAGTGTTTTATATTTCCTGCCATATAATGCTTCATACGGTGCCATTCCGATAGATGACTGATGACTATTATTGTAAGCAAACTCGATGAGAGGTATAGACCTTTCCCAAGTCCCTTCAAAATCAATGACGCATGCGCGAAGCATGTATTCTAATGTTTGAATTGCCCTCTCTGATTGGCCATCAGATTGTGGATGAAAAGCTGTATTGAGGTTAACTCGGGTGCCCAGGGCTCCTTGCAACATTTTTTAGAATCACGAAGCAAAACAGGGATCTCGATCGGAGATGATTGACTTAGGTACTCCGTAAAGTCTGACCACTTCTTTGATGTACAAGTCGGCTAACTTGGGTAGACTGTAGTCCATTATGACATGCAAAAAATGAACTGACTTAGTAAAATGGTCAACAATGACCCAAATAGCATCATGCTTAGCTGGAATCAACGGTAGACAACTAACAAAGTCCATGGTTATTCTTTCCCACTTCAATTGATGAAGTTCAATAGGTTGCAATAATCATGTGGGAACACGATGCTCAGCCTTGACTCGCTGGCATGGAAGACACCTTGATACAAACTATGTAATGGCCTTCTTCATACTGGGCCACCAGTACAATTTTCGAAGACTTGTATATATCTTCACCGACCCAAAGTAAACTGAGAAATGGCTACAATGAGCTTTTTTGAGAATGTCATTATGAAGGGATTCATTATTTGGTACACAAATTCTATCATGAAAACACAAGAGTCCTTTAGAGTTAACTTTGAAGTCAGGATCAATATTACTCAGAAGTTTGGAAATGATGGCTTGTAATTCAGGATCTTGATCTTGCAATGAATTAATTCTCATCACAATGGTGGACTTAACTTGAAGCTCAGCTACTAAGGGTCGGTGTTTCCACAATTTGAAATGAGCATTGATAGCTCAAGGAGCAGGCGAAGGTTTGCGGCTGAGTGCATCAGCTACAACGTTGGCTTTGCCCGGATGATAATCAATAACAAGGTTATAGTCCTTGAGAAGTTCCATCCATATTCTTTATCGAAGGTTAAGCACTTTCTGTGTCAATAGGTATTTAAGACTCTTGTGATCGGTATATAGGTAACATTTTTCTCCACAGAGATAATGCCTCCAAATCTTTAAAGCAAAAACAACTGCAACCAATTCAAGATCATGGGTTGGGTAGTTCATTTCATGAGGCTTATGTTTTGTTGAAGCATACGCAATAACCTTTCCTTCTTGCATCAATACACATCCTAACCCCTGATGTGATGCATCACTATATACGGTGTAGTCTTTGCCAGACTCAGGTTGGGTTAAGACCGGTGCATGCGTTAACACTTGTTTAAGCTAATCAAAATTGTGTTGTTGTTTCTCAGTCCATTCAAAATAGACATCCTTTCGTAGATGTTTGGTTAATAGAGCTGCTATTATGGAAAATCCTTTAACGAATCTTCTGTAATAGCTAGCAAGATCGAGAAAACTATAAACTTCACTTACATTCTTTGGTGGCCTCTAATCAACTATAGCTTGAATCTTCTTAGAATCCACTTGAATACCTTTAGCAGAAACTACATGTCCCAGAAATGAAACTTGAGTGAGCCAGAACTCACACTTACTGAACTTGGCATATAACTGCTTTTCTCGAAGGGTTTAAAGTACAACGCGGAGATAGTCACGATGTTCAACTTGATTCTTGGAATAGATTAATATATCATCTATGAACACCACTACAAACTTATCAAGGTAGGGTCTAAAAACCCGGTTCATGAGATCCATAAAGGCAGCCGGTGCATCGGTTAACCCAAAGGGCATAACAAAGAATTCGTAGTGGCCATACCTTGTACAGAAAGCTGTCTTGGGCACATCACATTCTTTAACTCTTATTTGATAGTACCCAAACCTTAGGTCAATCTTGAAAAATACGGTTGCATCTTTAAGCTGGTCAAATAGATCATCAATTCTCGATAAGGGATATTTATTCTTGATGGTAAGCTTGTTTAATTGTCGGTAGTCAATACAAAGGCTCATCGACCCATCCTTCTTCTTGACAAAGAGGACCGTGGCTCCCCAAGGAGAGAAACTTGGTTGAATGAAACCTTGGTCCAATCTTGAATCTATACCTTAAGCTCGATGACTTCCACTGGTGTCATTCGGTAGGGTGCAATGGAAACTAGGGTGGTTGAAGGTTGCACTTCAATCCCAAATTCAACTTTACGGACATGTGGTAAGCTTGGAAGTTCATCGGGAAATATATCGAGAAATTCTTGTACGACATCTATATCTTGCAAATGAGTTTCTTCCTTACTTACAGTAGCGTATAACAATGATTCTTACCCCTAGAATCCATAAGAGTTACACTCTTCTTGCCAACAACTCTGAGATATAATTTTTTTGAATAATCCACTAAGGCTTGATGCTCTCTAAGCCAGTCAGGCTCTAACATAACATCAAACTCATGGATAGGAAGGGCCATAAGATTGTCCGAAAAAAGGTGTCCCTTGTATTATGAGGGGACAACTCTTACATACTAGCCCGATTACAACACTATCACCTAGAGGATTGGTTACGATGATTTTGGAGGCTATAGGTTTTGATGTTAACTTAAATCTTAATAGTTTAGGATTTCCTTAAGATAAAGTAATTCTACCCTAAAAGCCCACGTATGTGGTGATAAGGATTAAGGAGGGGCTAATCGCAAGATTAGTCCCTCAACTCTTCACTTTCTATACTTTTACTCCCAAACTTTCAATTTTCTTAATTTAGTCACTAAGACAAGTTTCAATGCTTACAATAGGATCCTTAATTATTATCAGTAATTAATTAGGATTCAATAAACCAATAATTGACCACTTGGTCAATGGTCAACTCTATAATTTGACTTTCTAATGCAAAACTTTCAGTTGCTGGTATTGAATTCCGACTAGGCCTGGTTTTGGGGTGTTACAAACATGCTCTTGTTAATCTTCTTCTCATCAAACCCATGAAGATGAAGGTTTGATGCAACGGATAATTGACTAAATTATTGTTTTACTGTTACTATATCAAAAGAGCCATTTTAGGGGCTAGATTGAATAAAATAAAACTTGAGAGACTCAACATGCCATTTACTTATTTTTTTAAAGTCAGTCAATTTTCTTGGTTAAAAGAACCACATTGTGAAAGCCATTTTTTTTAAAGGAATGTTACAAAAAAGTGGCCAACGGAGGCCATGATTTTTAGTTCAGGGGGCAAATATCTCGAAAAATATTTTAGGGGATAACTCAGGAAAAAGTGCATAGTTTAGGGGGCAATAGTGTCATTAAGCCTATTGGATTAAGTTTAATTCATCAAAAGCTTTATATATTTGCTTTTAGGCTAAATTTTACAAAAACTCGTATCTAGTTTTCTGCTTGCGCAATCTTTAGTAAACGAACGTATGTTGAGTTCTCGATGTCCGATTGATGCATTTCAAGAAGTGTTGGAAAGGTAACTGAATGGCGGTCAATCTCTCAAAAGCCAACTTGGCACAAAAATTCCCGGATCCCATCGAAAAGTCGCTACAAGTCAACTGATGCTAATGCCTTGCAAAAATAGTTTAAGTTTCTTGTCTAAAATGTATCATTTTAGACCTCCTATGCATGCATCATTTTAGGCCTTATTGCATGCATCGATCAAATTCAAATTCAAATTCTTTTCCAACATGAGCAATTTTACCCCTTTCGTGCATGTATCAATTGCTCTCAACAAATGGTATATGACATGCATAGATTTTTAATGTAATTGGCCATTCTCTCTCTCTTTTCTCTCATTCTCTATAGAATTTGAAACTTGAATTATATGAAACTAAGTCAGTTTGCTACACTTTAGTTTGTAAATGTGTAATATTGATCCACCATGTTGATGTACTTATCCTTCCTCTTCCTCCTTTACACACAGGGCCTTTCGAAAATGTTGCTACACTCTTGGCCCATATCGGCTTTAGAGTGACAAGTTGGACAAAGAACCTGCTCTCATTTGGAGGGAAAGAGTTCTTCATAAAATTAGTTGCCCAAGCCTTGCCTAAGTACCTGATGTCATGCTACTTGCTCCCTTAATCTTTGAGGCTAGCAAAAGATGATAAACTGGTGGCAAGATCGATGCACAACTACTGGTGGACAGGCAAGATCGATGCAAAAGATAACAAGTTAAAAGAATGACGACAAAAGATGGCAGAGGGTTTTCACAATATCACACCAATGACACAGTCATCTATAGCATAATTCAGCTAATTCCTATTGTTGAGCAGGTTCAAAGTTGGCAAAAACCTTTGTTGATAGCAATGCCTAGGCAAACTTCTCTAAATTCCTACATGTCTATAGTGAATATTCGATTATCAAACCTTATGAAGCACAACCCTTAGATCATGTGAGGCAAAATTACTTATGTCCAGGGCCAGTCTTGAGATTTTGGATGCCCGGAGCAAACCAAAAAATTATGCCCTTAACAATAAGTGTTGGAAAAATTGAATTCTAAGAGTAAGTCTCTAATAATAAATATTGAAAAATAATAAATTTTAGGCTTAAGGGTCACTTTTTACCCTGTAGTAGTCACAATTTATCAATTTTGCCCCTATGGTATTTTTGCATCAATTTAGCCCCTAAAGTAGTCGGATTGCATCATTGTTTGCCCCTTAACTGACAGAAGTCAACGTTGACCATTATGGTGCTGACGAGGTAGTTTGCGATGCTGACGTGGCAATCTACGTGTGAAGATGACGTGGCAGAGGAGAGGTAAAATTTATTTTTCAAGCAAGTTCGAGGGCAAAATTGATGTTCTAGTTGAGTATGAGGGCAAAATTGATTTTTAGGAAAAAATATGAATAAAATACTAAAATATTAAAATAACATAAAATTAATAAAAAAATTAAAAATATTTTATTAATATATGACTAAAAATTAAAATAAAATAAAATAATTACAAATATCTAAAAATAAGTAAAAAATTACAAAATTAAAATATCATAAGCTAATAAATTATAAATTATTCAATAATTTAAATTTAAAATATTTATAAAGTATTAAAAAAATAAAAACTTTCATAAAAAAATTAGATGGTTTTGGTTTTCTTTCTCTTCAAAGAATGTAAGGAAGAAAGAACCCTAAAATAGGGTTAATGTGATTCTCTCAACAGAATAAAAATCCTCTACCCTTTTTGGTGCCCCTATCTCTCAATACTAAAAAATTGAACTCTACACTCTAAGTCTAATCTCTAAATCACAAACCTTAAACCCTAAAATTTAAACTCTTTAATTGATTAAATTTATACACATACTTTTAGGATTCATGATCACTATATATTGATAAAATTTTCAATTAGGGTTTAGGATTTAAGGTTTGCAATTTAGAGTTTAGGATTTTTAGGGTTTGAAATTTAGAAATTAGGATTAGAGTGCAGAATTTATTTTTAAATTTTTATTTTTAAATAATTTATAATTTAATAGCTTTTGATATTTTAATTTTATAATTTTTACTTATTTTTATATTTTTTAGATTTTTAGCCATATATTAATAAAAAAATTTTAAATTTTTATTAATTTTCACATCATTTTAGTATTTTAATATTTTCTTAAATTTGTATTTTTTATCTAAAAATCAATTTTGCCCCTCTTTCATGTCATATTCACACATAGACTGCCACATCAGCACCGTTGGCCTCCACGTCAGCACCGTTGACCTCAACGTTGGCTTTCATCAGTCAAGGGGCAAATGGTGATGCAATTCGACTACTTCATGGGCTAAATTGATGCGAAAATACTATAGGGCGAAATCGATAAATTGTGACTACTACAAGGGAAAAAGTGACCCTTAAGCCTAAATTTTAAGAGTATACACATAATAATAAATATTTTAAAAATTTTAAATTTTAAGAATAAGCCCCTAATAACAAATATTGGGAAAAATGAGCCTCTAATAACAATTATTAAAAAAAATTGCCCCCCAATAAAAAAATATTGAAAATGAATTTTATGAGTAGGCGCCTAATAACAATTATTGAAAAAATAATAATTTTAAGAATATGCACCTAATAACAAATATTTGAAAAAAAGAGCCTCTAATGACAAATATTGAAAAATTTGAACTTCAACTAACAAGTATTAAAAAAATATGGACCACAAATAACAAGTATTGAACAATTTAGACCCCTAAAAATAAATATTGAAAAAATTGAATTTTAATAGTAGGTCCTAATAACAAATATCAGGAAAAAATGAGCCTCTAATAACAAGTATTTAAAAAATTGGGCCTCAAATAACATGTATTGAAAAAATTTGAACCCCTAATAATAAATATTAAAAAATGAAATTTAAGAATAGGCCCTAATAACAAATATTGAGATAAACTTGAGCCTCTAATAACAAGTATTAAAAAACGATCCATAAACAACAAGTATTGAAAAAAAATAAACCCCTAATAATAAATATTAGAAAAAATTGAATTATCATTAAAATCTTTGTTATGACACTAAGACTCATTAATATTTAGACAACATATTTTTTTAATTAGACATGTAGACTCCATTAATAAATATTTAAAAAACTATATATAAGTAAAAAATATAAATAGTGGGCCCTAAGTGGGTAGTGGACTTTGGGCAAGCACCCCTTCTGCCCACCCTTAGGGCCAGCCCTGCCTATGTCTAGATCAATTATACACAGACTTCTTCTGTCGAAGCGTCTCTCACACTACCCAATTTCAATACATTCTTACTTAACTTCTTTAAGATAATTAAGCAAGTAATGCCATAGCAATAAACAAGTATATAAGCATGCAAAAACCATTGGATAAACAATATAAATTGTCTAAAAAAACCATAAATTAAAGCATCATCTAGCGTTTAATCGCAATAACTCCAGCCAAGGAAGAGTTTAGTTCAAATCTGAGTTAAAATCCAACAAAAGATAAAGGATGCTCGTCATTCTTAAAAGACATAATGCCAAAAAATGGCCCTAACATTTGACCGATTTGTCACTTTAGCCCCTATTTTTTTTGAAGCAATTTAGCCCTCAACATTTTATTTTGGGTCAAAATAGCCCCTATGTGAATGAAAACTGATAGTCAACTGACGATAAACAACTTGAAATGATTTGACAGAATGACACGTTAAAAGAAAAAATATTTTATATTATTTTATATTTTATACAATTTTATAAAATTATTTTTTGATTGATGTGTCATTCTGTAAAGTCAACATATTTGTCTATATGACATTGCTATCGCGACGTGCACTGCCATGTAGGTTTGTCATGTCATTTCAAGCCATTTACCATTGGTTGACTTATAGTTTTCATCTGCAGAGGGCCATTTTGACCCAAATAAAATATTGAGGGCTAAATTGCTTCAAAAAAGAATAAATGCCAAAATAATAATTAAGTCAAACGTTTTGAGCATTTTTGGTATTATGCCTTCTTAAAAACCAATAATAGGGAAGAAGAACATGATAAACACAAGCAAGGGAAGAAGATCATTGATGCAGCTCGTCTCAACAATGGCGTCCAAAATTCCTTGTTGTAGCCAAAGCCTTGAGTTGAATGTCTTCTCTCCCTCTCCAAAGGTGGCCATCCAAGAGAGTAAAAGAGAATGTAGGAGAATTTTCCTTAAAGTAGCATCCTACTTGCCTTTTATAATAAGTAAAAATCTTAGGGTTTTTTTACTTTTCATCCATTAAATGTCAACCCTAGAAAAAAAAATCTCTATCACATAATTTTAATATTGGGAAGAGGGGGCCAAGGATTTTTTCAGCTGTAAGTACTTTCCACGTGCTTTAATAAAGTAGAGAGGAGACTCATGACCCAACAGTACTACTCCAGTTGTCCTCGTCTTCATCCTTTTACTCCCAAAATTACTACAACAAAATCTCTTGCTCCTACAACCTGCAAAATACAACCAACAAAAAATTTGTCCCCACAAATTTAAACATTCAATGATATATCAATTAGGCACAAGAAAAAGCTCCTAAAATGCACTTAAATGAACTTAATTTTAAGCTAATAATCAGATATAGAGACATGAAGTGTACCATTTTTAGAGAGTTAACACATGATGAAAGTTGGGATGGCTCAATGGCCATAACCTTCTCGGTCTCTTATGTTGACAACCTAGCTTTCCCTGTCCGATGCCATGAATTCATGCATCAAGGACAAACAAGATGACATGAAAAGAGAGTTCGTAGTGTGTTTCATCCTTGTGATGCAGAATCCATCTTTTGAGTTCCAATCTTTCTTACACAAGGGGATGTTGTCATTTGGGGTCACCATGACACATGTATGTATACTGTTAAATCAGGCTATTGATTCTTACAACGTCCTCCCTCTCCCATTGACATGCTCGAGGGTGCGGAAGATCATTTCTAAATTGCCGGTTCTTCCCAAAGCTCGCATCTTCGGTTGGCGCTAGGGGTATTCAAATCTGGGTACCCAGACCGTCGGGTAGCCGAGATACCAAGTACCCAATTTTTCGGGTAGCATATTTATCAGCCCGTAACTACCGGGTACTCGTAAAATCAGGGTTCCGGCAAAATCAGGTACCATGTACCCAATTTGCATTTTTATTATTATTTTAAAATCCAATAATATAAAAAAACACACATAAAATTTAAAAGTTCATAATATATAATTCAAGCACAAAATTAATGATTTGATGTTAATTTTAAGGGAAAAATATTTATATATATTAAAGTATTTTAGAACCCATATTAATCTAAAATCGATAACTGAAATTCAAATGATGTGTCAAACTCACAATACACCATTATTAAGTTAAGCCTTGACAATCCAGACATTGATACAAAAAGGAAAGCACTTATATACCCTTCTTAAGCATTGCACTTAGATACCCTACTCTCAAAAGAGGATATATCCTCTCTGTAGAAGCTATATACAGACTGGTTCGACCAGTTACAAAAACCAAACCTTTGTACAGTTTCATAGTAACAGAACCGGTGGTGGTTCCAATAATCTTCTCCATAATTTTAAAATTAAAAATATATATTAAAAGTACCGGGTTGGGTATCCAGTTATAAAAAAAATTGGCCCAGTCCCAGCCCAACTACCCTAGAAAAATCATTAAAATACCCGACTTTTTAATGTTCGGGTCGACAGGTCAACCGGTCGGGTCACTCGAGTCGGGTATTTTTGAACAGCCTTGGTGCATTGCACATGAAGCCTTGCATGTAGGCAGCAAATTACAAGCAGCAAACCTGGCTCCAAGCCTCTGTCCCTTATGTCGACGTGAGACCGAAACAGTGCTTCATGCCCTCAGAAACTGCCCCTCTTCTAAGGAGGCCCTTATACTTGTTGGCTTACCCTCTACCGTCATCAACAACCAAGCATCACCAACCCTGACTTGGCTTGAAGAGGCAACTAATATACTGGATGTCAACTCCTTTACGGGACTCCTGGTCCTACTCCAGAACCTCTGGAACTGACGGAATACCCTTATTCATAAAGATACTCTCACACACACTTGGGTTATTGTCACCAATGCACAAGCTCTCCTCCTAGATTACCAAACAGCCATGCGTATATCAAGTGCTGGACAAGCTGATACGGAAGCCAGGATCCAAGAATTACCTCAAAATCTAGGAACCCTCTAGATCACAATTAATCTAGCAAACTCACTAATATGATCCGAGAAAACTCCAAACTCCAAGTTCAGCAAACCGATAATAAAGCATGATCTTGATGTAGAAAACGAGATAGGATGAATATGATGGTGGCGGTGTTGGATAGATTTGTCCTTGGCACCCTTCCTAATCGCAATTGAATATGCAAACACCTGCAAACGGCACGAATCTCTCCGATGAATGGATGATGACGAGATAGATGTTGTAGAATATTTTGTCCTCGACACCCTCTTAGACGCGATTATCTAGGCAAGCAATCTCAAGCGGCTCTAACCCACCCTCCTAGACGCAATTACCTAGGCAAGCAAGAGTGTGAAGATGATCTCTATTGCAAGAACTTGACGAACTTATGTTGAAGAAGACTTCTGATACGAAAAATAACAAGGCAAATCTATCTACCTTGAAAATAAAATGGCCCATGGCCAAAGGTTTTTGCAACTCATAAATTCATGATGTTGTTCTTATTAATGAAGCAAATATGCCTTTAAATAGGTTACAAATGAAGAGTTCAACTTAAATTAGGAAAAGTAAACATAATAATAAAATAAATAAACATATTTTATCTAACCTAAAAAACTAATAAATAAATAACAAATCTAATCCTAAATCATCTAAATATCTTCATAAAGAATCCTAGATTAAATTTAAGTACAAATAATTAATAAAATTATTGAAAATTCGTAATAAATAATATTTCCCGTAATAAATCCTATAGAGATTTCTGCTCGCATAGTTTTCACTAAAACGGACATAACTTGTGCTCCCGACGTCGAATTGGTGCGTTTCAAGATGCGTTGGAAAGCTAAGAGACATACGAATATGTTTGATGCAGACATGTAGACTCAGAAGTGCCCAGATCCCATTAAAAAATTTGATGCAAGTCGGCTGAAATTCCAGACTTATAAAACAGCTTCAACTCTTTGGCTACAATGCATCATTTTAGCCCCCCATACATGTATCATTCTCCCCTGTTGAAAACGATTCGTCCCGAATCTTAAGATTTGTTGATCACAACCTTCAAGTCTCTTGAGATGTCTCCATGAATGAAATATTAAAACTAGGATCTATATAGAGAATTATATATTTTTTCTTTTTTCTCAACTACTAAAACACTGTAAAAAATATTTGTTTCAAACACCTAAACCAAGGCTCTGATTACCAATTGACACGGAAGCCAGGATCCAAGAATTACCTCAAAATCTAGGAACCCTCTAGATCACAATTAATCTAGCAAACTCACTAATATGATCCGAGAAAACCCCAAACTCCAAGTTCAGCAAACCGATAATAAAGCATGATCTTGATGTAGAAAACGAGATAGGATGAATATGATGGTGGCGGTGTTGGATAGATTTGTCCTTGGCACCCTCCTAATCGCAATTGAATAGGCAAACACCTGCAAACGGCATGAATCTCTCCGATGACGAGATAGATGTTGTAGGATATTTTGTCCTCGGCACCCTCTTAGACGTGATTATCTAAGCAAGCAACCTCAAGCGGCTCTAACCCACCCTCATAGACGCAATTACCTAGGCAAGCAAGAGTGTGAAGATGATCTCCATTGCAAGAACTTGACGAACTTACGTTGAAGAAGACTTCTGATACGAAAAATAACAAGGCAAATCTATCTACCTTGAAAATAAAATGGCCCATGGCCAAAGGTTTTTGCAACTCATAAATTCATGATGTTGTTCTTATTAATGAAGCAAATATGCCTTTAAATAGGTTACAAATGAAGAGTTCAACTTAAATTAGGAAAAGTAAACATAATAATAAAATAAATAAACATATTTTATCTAACCTAAAAAAACTAATAAATAAATAACAAATCTAACCCTAAATCATCTAAATATCTTCATAAAGAATCCTAGATTAAATTTAAGTACAAATAATTAATAAAATTATTGAAAATTCGTAATAAATAATATTTCCCGTAATAAATCGGTATAGAGATTTCTGCTCGCATAGTTTTCACTAAAACGGACATAACTTGTGCTCCCGACGTCGAATTGGTGCGTTTCAAGATGCGTTGGAAAGCTAAGAGACATACGAATATGTTTGATGCAGACTGTAGACTCAGAAGTGCCCAGATCCCATTCAAAAATTTGATGCAAGTCGGCTGAAATTCCAGACTTATAAAACAGCTTCAACTATTTGGCTACAATGCATCATTTTAGCCCCCCCATACATGTATCACAAGCTCTTATAGTCCCTATAAGTGTAGATCCGAGCTGGAAGTCCCCCGCCCTTGGACAAATAAAAATCAACGTTGATGGCACCTTCGACCTAGACTGAGATGCTGCATCTATCAGTGTAATTGTCCATGATGAACATGGGTCGGTCCTTGGTGGTCTTGCGCAACACACAACAGGTTATACCGAGGCCATCATTGCTGAGATCTCTTCCATCACTTCTGGGCTTCAATTGGGCAAGGACAAAGGTTGGTAATGAGTCATCTTCGAATCGGGTTCAGCTACCTTTGTTAATAGGCTGGGTCGTCCGACTAGAGACCTCTTGGTCTTGAGCCATCACCTTGGTTCATCTCAGCTGCTTCTACATGCTCATAGCAACTTCCATATTACTTTTGTAAAATGAACTGCAAACGTTGTAGCACATTCTTTAGCCACTAGGGCTCTCTATATTATCTGACTCGGTTTGTCCCGAGATCATTTCCCTAATTGTAAACAATGATTAACCTACTTAATGAGAATTTTGGGTACTCTTTCCCCTTAGGTGGCCACCAACAAACCCCAATTTAGTGCTTGCTTTAGAGGGAGTTTTTAACAAGGCTCGTCATTTTCAAAAAAATTAAGGCGTGTTGGTCGAAATGAGCTTTACAATGGAACCATTGGATTTTTTTCCCGAGTCAAAAGTTCTAAAATTGAGGTAAAGTTTGAGAATCATGTTCAAAATACCATAATCGAATATTTTAACTGTAAAAATTGAAATAAAATATTTTTTTATCAGCAATAGTATGATTTTATTAAGGAAAAAAATCATACAAGCCTTCATAACATAAGCCTCATTAAAAACCTCCCTACACTGGGTGGCTCGTTTATCAAACTGACATGGTCGCCCTAACAAGAGGTCGCTCGCACTCATGGGCACTACATCACACAAGACTTCATCCTTGTAATTTCCAATTGAGAATGGAATCTGTACTTGCTTGTTGACCTTCAGTTTGCCTCTTGCGTTCAACCATTGTAATTTGTAGGGACTTGGATGTTTAGTGTCTTTAAGCCAAGTCGTTCAACCATCATAGTACTGGCCACATTGGTGCAACTTCCTCCGTCGATGATCATGGAGCATATTTTGTCATTCACATGGCATTGGGTGTAGAAGATGTTCTCTCTTTGCCGGTCATCATCCTTAGCTTTGTAGGCTTAGTGCTCTTTTAACAACAAGAACCCTGTTTGAAGTAGATGGAAAAGAATCTTGTGCCATTGTTAGTGGTAAAATAAGAAAAAAAAAGACCTTACCAGATTGCACTCAACAAAAAACCTCACAGTTTCACTCCAAGGAAATTTCACTCTACTCAACACTCGTGTTTGCACTCTAGGATGTTATTTGGCTTTTATTATCCCCTTCTGATCTCACTCTCTCAATTGCCTTTTTCCACTCCTTTCTCTTTTGTAAAGTTCTTTAAGGAACTTACTTAAGACTTAGGCAAGTATTGTATCTTGTGCGTCGGCTGAAATGGTTAGTTTAAAAGGAAAAGAAAGAAAAATATGGTGTATAGTTAAGTTTAGAATAGAAAAAGAAAGAAGAAAAGGATTACTTACTTAGCAAGAAAAGCTCACAACCTTCCTTGACCAACAATCAAAGTCTTGAATAATATGGCTTCAGGCTTGATGTTGAAGATGTTGTTGTGCTTTCACCCTTGAACTTGTGCTATCCAAACTTTCCTTTCTCTTTTTTTTGTATTTTTTTGCACTTTTCGAATCTGTTTTCTTTTTTTCACAAATTGAAATAAACAAAGGATAGTAAGTTACAATTTCTTTTTGCTTTGCTTGAATTAGGCTTCACTTGATGCACTTGCTTATTCCACCAGAAGCTATGATTACCAAATGATATACTCCCATCCTTGATGATGTTGGAGAAGGCCTTTGATTGTAGGATCTAGGAAGGCAAGCAAGTGATTCCTGCAAAGTAAGATGGCTTAAAAGTATGGAAGGTATTTTAATGGTGGCTGTGGAAGATGGTAAGAATGGTGTACGAAAAAGGTGATGGAAATGGTAAAGGTAGTATCTTAAAGAATCAAGGAAGAAACTAGGCTATAGAGAGCCTAACCCCGAGCCTTATAGATGTCTTTAAGGGATGGTAGAAAGGACTTGGACCTGTTGGTTATAAAGAACCAAGAACCCGAAGTATCAAGGTGGAAAAGGAGGCTTGACGCCACAAGTACAAAGTACTTGATAAGTCGATAAAGTTCTAAAAGAACTAAAAAGAGAGAAATTCTCACAAAAGAAATTTTGTATTATGAATGTGATGTGGTACAAATGAAATGAAAGGCCCTATTTATAGTTTTCTACGGGTGTAGCCAAAAAGGCATTACATAGTTGAAGACGTGGCCGAATAGGTAGGTGTCTTCCTACAAAGGCACGTCGTGACTCCCTCGAAAGGGCTGGTGATGATTCGGCCATCTTTGTGTCTCCCTCCAAATGGTTTTGGCGCTCAAACATTTGAAAAGTTGTAATTTCTCGTATGAAATTCCAGCCTGCACTTCCTTCGATAATTTGGACATATCTCGAGCTCCTGATATTTGATTGATGCGATTCAACATGCGTTGGAAAGCTAAGAGATAGGAGAACAAGTTTCATGAAGACGTCTCAACCCAGTTATGCTTGGATCCTGCTTGAAAATGGCAAACAATTTGACTAACGTTTTTGGTGATGAATCTGCCCAATGAAGAATGATTTGGTTGGAACTCTTCGTTTTGGCCCACTCATGCTTTCCCTCCATGTATTTGCTGCCCATTTTCAAGTTTCCCTCCAATTAGCTAGGGACATGACCCTTGGGGTGGTGAGCTGGCATGTGTAGGAGGAGCTGAAATGAGCTGGTTGAGCTTGGAGAGAGCTGGATTGAGCTGAGCTAGCTGAAAGAGCTAGCTCAATCTTCAAGTTGATTTTGAGCTATTCTGAGTTGACTTTAGCAAGGTGAGCTGATGCTTCAAGCTTTTGAGCTCCTTTAGAATGTTCTCCTTAAGTTTTGAGCTGATCTGAGCTTCTATTGGACTCCTTGAGCTAATTCGAGCTGCCTTGAATGTCCTGGAGCTAATCCGAGCTCCTTGTGAGGTCCTTGAGCTATTTTGAGTTTGTGCCTTCATCCTTAGTACCTAAAGAGAACAACAAACAATGTGTGGGCTGAAATAAAGCTAAAATATGATGCATACTTAAGTTTAAAGATGCAATGCAATGCAAACATACTTAAATGACTTATGTAAATGAATATAAAGATGTGGTTCCTAAGTTATGCATGAATATCATTTATTATGCAAATAAATGATAACATATGATAATCCTAATATGCAAAGCATGTTTATAAAAATTAGTTGACTTGAGGTGACTTTTCGAATGGGATCCAGGCATTTCTGGGCCGAGTTGTCTCCTAACAAATTGACCTTCATTCCGTTACCTTTCCAGCACATCTTGAAAAGTATCAATCGGACATCGGAAGCTATACGTTCATTTTACTGAAGACTGCGCAAGCAGAAAACTGGATACGGGCTAACTACGGGATTTTGTAAAATTCAGCCCAAAAGCTAATTTATAAAGCTTTTGGACGAATTAGACTTATCCCAACCTAATTATTAACATTAAAATTATGTTTTTAGGGTTTTATATACTTTAGGAACCAGCCACCCTTCTCTTAAGCCGTTAGATCGAGTCTCATTTAATGGACCAGATTTCTTTGTTTATTTTATTCATTATTAGCTTTAGGTTAAAGCCATCCTTCATCTATAAAAGGATGATGCTTTCTTCTTTGTTTTTCAGATTTTGATTGATTAATAAAAAGTTCTCTTTTGAGATTTTAGTATTCTTTGAATACGTGTTTGCAAGTGTTCGGTAAACTTGTCTAGAAGCTATCTTCAACGTTTCAACCGGGTTGATTGTTGTTGTTGATCTTCACACTCTGGGTTGCCTAGTCAATTGGGATTAGGAGGGTCGGTTAGAGCCATATCACGGAGGTTGCCTATTCAATTATGAGTAGGAGGGTTCTGCGGGGCAAATTCTTCAATTTCACAAGCCATTGTCATCTTCTACAAACAACCACCAACGCCATTG
Organism: Hibiscus mutabilis; assembly: GCA_019671005.1. Classification (NCBI taxonomy): domain Eukaryota; kingdom Viridiplantae; phylum Streptophyta; class Magnoliopsida; order Malvales; family Malvaceae; genus Hibiscus; species Hibiscus mutabilis. Next base: position 41,351,080 of record CM033756.1, read on the forward strand.
TCATTTAATTCAAAGCTGAAATTTTCAGATTTGAATTTTCTATCTTTTTACTTATCTTTATTAATATTTTATAGTTTTCCTTCTTATCCATCATCTAATTAACCATCTCCCCTTTGTTTCTTTGATTTTTTTCATTTTAATTTCAGAATTTTCAAGAAAAGCCCAACTAGTTTCTCTTGAATTTTCAGATTTGTGCCTAACTTCCTTGCTCAAGTCTAAAGCCGTAGGTTTGCTTCCAAGTCATCAAATTGAAGGTTCCCACGTCCCTATATAGCCATTTATCAATGATAAGAGGTTTTCTAGGGACGTGGGAACCTTCAATTTGATGTATTGGAAGCAAACCTAGGGCTTTAGACTCGAACAAGGAAGTTAGGCACAAATCTGAATATTCAAGAGAAACTAGTTGTGCTTTTCTTGAAAATTCTGAAATTAAGATGAAAAAATCAAAGAAAGAAAGGGGAGGTGGTTAATTAGATGATAGATAAGAAGGAAAAACTATAAAAGATTAATAAAGATAAGTAAAAGGATAGAGAATTCAAATCTGAAAATTTCAGCTTTGAATTGAATGACAATGGCGTTGGTGGTTGTCTGTAGAAGATGACAATGGCTTGTGGAATTGAAGATTTTGCCCCGCAAAACCCTCCTACTCATAATTGAATAGGCAACCTCCGTGATATGGCTCTAACCGACCCTCATAACCGCAATTGATAGGCAACCCGAAGTGTGAAGATCAACAACAACAATCAACCCTGTTGAAAAGTTGAAGATGGCTTCTAGACAAGTTTGCCGAGCACTTACAAACACGTATTCCAAGAATACTAAAACTCAAAAGAGAAATTTTTATTAATCAATCAAAATCTGAAAAAACAAAGAAGAAAGCATCATCCTTTTATAGATGAAGGGTGGCTTTAACCTAAAGCTAATAATGAATAAAATAAACAAAGAAATTTGGTCCATTAAATTGGACTTGATCTAACGGCTTAAGAGAAGGGTGGCTGGTTCCTAAAGTATATAAAACCCTAAAAACATAATTTAAATGTTAATAATTAGGTTGGGCTAAGTCTAATTCGTCCAAAAGCTTTATACATTAGCTTTTGGGCTGAATTTTACAAAATCCCGTAGTTAGCCATTATCCAAATTTCTGCTTGCGCAGTCTTCAGTAAAATGAACGTATCTCAAGCTTCCAATGTCCGATTGGTACGTTTCAAGATGTTTTGGAAAGGTAACTGAAAGACGGTCAATTTGTTAGAAGACAACTCGACCCAGAAATGATGAGATCATGGCGTCACCACCACCATTGGACCCGGAGGAATTTCCCTTATGCCCCATTACTCGTGCAAGGGCAAGAAAATTTAGAGATGAGGTCAGCAACAAGTGCAATCATGCATGGAAGGAGACACAACTCGAAAAGAAACATTTTTCCTTTTTTCGGAAAAAAAAAAGAGATTAAAAAAAGAGATTCAGCAAGTATTTTGGAGGATTTTGAGTAAGTTCCATTCAAGAACTTTTGAGATAAAAAGAGCGGTAAAAGGCACAAGAGAGTAAGTGCATCAAAGGAATAAAAGCCAGACCCCAAGTGCAAACACGAGTGGAGCGAATTTTCTTTTTGAGTGACTTAGTGGGGATTTTTTTGAGTGAATTTTTTCTTTGGTATGAAAAGTGAGGTTTGCAAGTGAGGTATTAAATATTCTTTTCACTACTAATCATTTAGTTCATCATGTACCAACAATCCACAGGGTGTCAAGATTCTACAGGTAATGTTGCAGTAGACTTTACTCTACATGATTTTAGTCGTGAGATGGCCCAGATGATTGAACAATGTTTGGATCCCATAAAAAAAAGTTGGATAGAATAGAGGAAGTTTCTCGTTGGAAACAAACAACTCCACCGAAGGAACAAAGGCAGCTAAAAAGGAGACACAACACTTAATCATTTTCTAGTTCTACGTCCAATCATAATAGAAAATCTTATGAAGAGAATTCCAATTCTAGAATTTCATCACGGAGCAAGTCAAACACTTATGTATCTTTCAATCCCGAAAGTCTAGCTCGATTTCAAAAGTGTTTTGACAATTATGTCAAAGAAACACAGATGCAAGAAACAAGTGTTGAAAAGAATATCTTGAAGCAAACCAGCATGTCAATTTTCATGTGATCGTAAGCAAGCACCTCAAGCAAGCACGTCTCCAATAGTCACAATTCTCTGAATGTATCTTTTTCAACACTTGTTTCTTGCATCTGTGTTTCTTTGACATAGTTGTCAAAACACTTTTGAAATCGAGCTAGACTTTCGGGATTGAAAGACCCATAAGTGTTTGGCTTGCTCCATGTTGAACTTCTAGAATTGCTTCTTATTCGAGAATTGGAATTCTCTTCATAAGATTTTCTATTATGATTGTCGTAGAACTAGAAAATCATTGTGTTGTGTCTCATTTTTAGCTGCCTTTGTTCCTTCGGTAGAGTTGTTTGTTTCCAACGAGAAACTTCCTCTATTCTGTCCAGCTTCTTTTTTATGGGATCCAAACATTGTTGAATCATCCGGGCCATCTCACGGCTAAAATCATGTAGAGTAAAGTCTAGTGCAACATTTCTTGTAGAAGCATGACACCCTGTGGATTGTTGATACATGATGAACAAAATGATTAGTACTGAAAAGAATATTTAATACCTCACTTGCAAACCTCATTTTTCACACCAAAGAAAAAAAATTCACTCAAAAATTATCCTCACTTAGTCACTCAGAAAGAAAAATCGCTCCACTCGTGTTTGCACTTGGGGTCTGGCTTTTGTCCCCTTGATGCGATTACACTCTCGTGCCTTTTACCGCTCTTTTTATCTCAAAAGTTCTTGAATCGAACTTACTCGAAATCCTCCAAAATACTTGCTAAATCGACTGCAAAATATATGTTAAGGTTTGGAAAGATATGGTGTATAAGATAGGCTTAGAATAAAAGGCTTACGGTTCAAATTTAGAATATTGAAACGAAGAAATAACAATTCTAAAATAAGGTAAAAATGGATCAACCCTTGTTATCGATTTGCTTTCTTTTTTTAATCTCTTTTTTCACGATAATTCGTTTTTTTCTTTTCTTTAACAGCAAAACACAAAGGCTTACTTGATTTAGCCTAAGCTCTGATTACCATCTGATGCGATCTCGTCTTGGAATTTACAGAGATGCTTGATTTTCCCGATCGTAAATGAAGTAACTTTGTGTTTTAAAACTAGCAAAGATTTTGAATGGTTTAAAGGGTGATGGGGTGTAACGATATAGAAAGTGATGAGAATAAGATTCTGAAATTTTAGAAGGATAATGTGTTCGATGGAAGATGGATAGTAGTTTAGGACTTGAGAATTGAACCAACACTAAAAAGTGTGACCCGAACTCTATAAGGGTCTCTAAACGAAATAAGGATCTTGACCCACTAGTTAAGTAGAACTAGGAACCAAAGATATCAAGGTTTGATTCAACAAGCAGAACTTGAAGGATCGATAAAGTTCTCAAAAGAACGAAAGAGATAAAACTCTCAAATTTTCTTCAAATCAAAGTGTTGCCCTACAATTGAAAAACCACCCTCTATTTATAGGTTTTACAAAATGATGTGATCAGCCAACATTCTAGGGAGGTGTGAAGGGATAATAAATAAAAAAAGACACCTTGAAATGTGTGACTTTGCCGCCCAATGTAATCATAAGCTAGCATGTGAATTTTCATGTGAATGCAAGCAAGCATCTCAAGCAAGCACCTCTCTAAAATCGCCGTTCATTGTGAATGTAAGCAAGCACCTCAAGCAAGCACGTCAATTTCCATGTGAATGTAAGCAAGCAGGTCACATGCAAGCACCTCTCTAGCAAGCACGTCAATTTTCACATGATCAAGCAAGCACCTCAAGCAAGCACGTCAATTTTCATGTGATCGTAAGCAAGCACCTCAAGCAAGCACGCCAATTTTCATGTGATCGTAAGCAAGCACCTCAAGTAAGCACGTCTCCGATAGTCACAATTCTCTGAATTGCCCTAATGATGTATCTATTCTTTTTCCTTGCATAACACCTGTAAATATGATCAAAAATAATCAAGGTAATATTATGCATGCCAAATATAATAAATATATGTTATTTGATTCAACAAACTCTAGTGCTGGTAAAATAAACACTAAACAACATAATAGAAAACATGTACACACTAAAACTATAATAATCAAATGTAACATGTGCATCAGAAATAAACATGCAACACATTGCATGGACTCCCTTTCACGTTGCTTGAATCTTCCACGTTGCAAGGCATTGATTCAATAACCTTCCATGCATGATTGCACTTGTTGCTGACCGCATCTCTAAATTTTCTTGCCCTTGCACGAGTAATGGGACCTAAGGGAAATTCCTCCGGGTCCAATGGTGGTGGTGATGCCATGATCTCATCATCCTCCCCTTCTTGAGAGCGATTTATCCTCAAATCGTTACCTTGCTTAAAAAGAGATAAGTTTGAAACGTTAAAAGTAGCACTGACACAAAACTCTCCTGGAAGATCTATCTTGTAGGCATTATCATTGATCTCCTCCAATACTTGAAATGGCCTATCCCCTCTAGGCGAGAGTTTAGATTTCCTTTGTGCTGGAAATCGTTCCTTCATGAAGCGCACCCAATCGCCGGGTTTAAAGTTGGCTCGCTTCATTCCTTTATTTTCTTGTTGTTCATATTGCTTTGTTCTTATCTCAGTGTTCCCTCGCATTTTTCGATGTAGCTCTTTTACCGATTTTAGCTTCCTTGGGTCATCTACAATCACAACTGGATTAATAGGAAAAGAAATTAAGTATAATGAACTTGAATGATAAAATATGTTGATGATTTGGAACATTAGGTGCTGATTGGTAGAAAATTTTGAGCTGTTGCAAAAAAAATCTACATATGGCAAATAGTCCTCCCACATTTTCAAACTCTTCCTAATGATCGCCCTTGACTCGCTGGTTAGTCCTCGATTCATATCTTTGTCTTGAACAATCACTTGTGACTGGTACATTTTGGAAGACAATAACTTGGTGCCTTGTTTAGAAACATTTTTCCTTGGTACTTCAGCTTTGTTTCCTACGTATACAGCCTGGTTAATAGGAAAGAAAGTTAATTCCGTCGAATACGCGAAGTTGGCCCTTTCGATTTCTTTAAAAGGCAGATGGTATGCTATTCGTGCGACATTCATCTTACTCCAAAAATTCTTCCAAAATTGACTAAGAGTCTTAGCATTGTGGTTTGAATCTGATGTGCCGAATAATTGATTCATTTCCCTGGAAAAGAATTCAAAGTTAGTTTCCGAGAACACTATCACAAAATCAAAAGAAATGTCAAACCGCATATGTTGAATGGCACAAATGGGTGGTTGATGTTTGATGTTTTTGAGGAGTGGCAACTCTCTTGGAATGATTTCTAAAGACATCTTCTCGGATCCCTGCAAAATAGATAAAGCAAGAGTAGGTAAATGGCTGTTAAGCTCGTTAGTGCAAAACAATTTTGTTTTCTCTCCTTTTTTTTGCATAAACAATCTTTTTTTCCAATATCACTCTTTTTTTGCCTCTCATAGTCACTTGGTTTTACATCAAACTCATTATGTCCACTCTCCTTTTCTTTTTCCACAAAAATCACTTTTTTTCAATCTTGTTTTCTTTCTCAAACTCTTATTTCTTTTCAAAAAAATTTTCGATCTCACTCTTTTCTATTTCTTTTTCCATCTCAAAATATTCTTTTTCAACACTTGTTTCTTGCATCTGTGTTTCTTTGACATAATTGTCAAAACACTTTTGAAATCGAGCAAGACTTTCGGGATTGAAAGATACATACTTATGTTTGGCTTGCTCCGTGATGAAATTCTAGAATTGCTTCTTATTCGAGAATTGGAATTCTCTTCATAAGATTTTCTGTTATGATTGGACGTAGAACTAGAAAATGATTGAGTGTTGTGTCTCCTTTTTAACTGCATTTGTTCCTTCGGTGGAATTGTTTGTTTCCAACGAGAAACTTCCTCTATTTTGTCCAACTTCTTTTTTATGGGATCCAAACGTTGTTCAATCATCCGGGCCATCTCACAGCTAAAATCATGTAGAGTTGATAGAGTAGCGCAATATTGGATTTGGAAGCCTTCAATCAAGTTGTAGCAAGAACTAGGAGCTCTAAGACTCAATCAAGAAAAATATGGGCAAATCTGAAAATTCAAGAGAAAAGAGAAGGGTTTTTCTTGAAAATTTCAGATTCGAGGCTGGAAAATTAAAGGAAGAAAGACAAGATGATAAGAAATAAGGATATAAATAAAAAGACGAAAAAAGATTAAGAAAAAAATAGGTAAAACAAATCTAAAAATTCCAGCTTTGTTTATGGAATTATGGAAGATGGTGTGAAGGTTGAAGATGAAGATGGCTTGCGAATTGTTGATGTTGTTTTGTCCTCGGCACCCTCTTAGACTCAATTATCTAAGCAAGCAACCTTAAGCGGCTCTAACCCACCCTCCTAGATGCGATTATCTAGGCAAGCAAGAGTGTGAAGATGATCTCCCTCACAAGAACTCGTCGAACTTATGTTGAAGAATACTTCGAAGGCACAAGTAATCATCACTTGCAAAAACAAATTCACTAAATATTTCATAAATCAAAGAAAATTTGTCTTACAATGATGGAGGCTTCATCCTTTTATAAGTGAAGGATAGACAAAGTAATTTAATTTCTACTAAAATAAGGAAAACCTAATCTAATTAAAAATAATAATAAAATAACAACCTTTAAACTCCTTGTGCTTGTGTGGCAAGGGATAAGGTGATAAGGCAAGTGATAAGCTGATAAGGGCTGGTTGCTTGGGCAGCAAGTAAGCTTGATGAAGCCTGGTTTGCTTGGGCATCAAGTAATGGGCTGATAAGAGCTGTTTTGATTGGGCATCAAGTAAAAGTTGATAGGGCCTTTATTTGGACGAATTTAAGGGTATTTGGGCTGGTTTAGATGATAAGAAATTGGTTCTTGGGCAAGGAGGCATGTGTGGGCTGTTTTAAAAGCTAACTAGGCCTAAAAACACTTGTAAATCCTAATTTGGGCTAAAAATAAAAATCTGACCCAATCTTTTATAGTAACAAGTATTGGGTCTAATTACAATTAAAAGGGCTATAATGGACATCTAAAGGATCATGGATATCCACCTCCAAAGGTGCAGCAAGTTGAGTTTTTGTGACCCAATTATTCTTGAAAGATGTTAAGTGTGGACTTCCTTCAAGAAATTATTCTTTCTTCACGGCATCTTGTAATCCTTTGCTCACGAATCCTTGGACGATCAAATTCAACTTGTCCTTGATTAGCTTAGACTTGGCTCAGGTTATTGGGCCAAGTGGAAAAGTAAGTCCATCTTGTCCTTGGAATTTCCTTGTGGAACATGTATCAAGAGTAAAGTCTAGTGAAACATGACCTGTAGAATCTTGACACCCTGTGTGATACGAGCATGAGAGGGGTCAAAATAATCATCTTGGAAAAGAAGTTGAAACTGCTTTGCAAGTCAGAAACATTAGTCAACTTGCGAAGCATTTTTGGATGGGATCCAGGCATTTATGGGTCAACATGTCTTCTTAAAACTTGTCCGGATGCAAATTATCTTTCTAACGCATCTTGAAACGCCTCAATCGGACATCTGGATCTCAAGATACGTCTACTTTAGCGAAGACAATGCATGCAGAAATTTCTATACGGGATTAATACGGGATTTTTGGATAATTACGAATTTTTAAGATTTTATTTGATTATTTGTAATTTAAATCAACATAGGATTCTGCAATATCTATTAGGATCAGATTTATTTAATTAGGATTTTATTTTTAGCATTTATTTATTATTAGAAGTTACTTATCTAATTAGGAGATTAGATTTTAGCATTTATTTATTGTATTTAGTTGAGTTTGCAAGTGTTCGGTAAACTTGTCTATAAGCCATCTTCAACATAAGATCATCGAGTTCTTGTGAGGTAGATCATCTTCACACTCTTGCTTGCCTAGGTAATTGCATCTAGGAGGGTGGGTTAGAGCCGCTTGAGGTTGCTTGCTTAGATAATTGCGTCTAAGAGGGTGCCGAGGACGAAACAACATCAACAATTCGCAAGCCATCTTCATCTTCAACCTTCACACCATCTTCCATAATTCTATAAACAAAGCTGGAATTTTTAGATTTGTTTTACGTATCTGCTTATCTTAGTCTTTTTCAATCTTTTGTTTTTATTCTTATTAATCACCATCTTATCTTCCCTCTTATCTTCGTTTCTTGAATTTCCAGCATTAAATCTGAAATTTTCAAGTAACCCCCAACTAGTTTCTCTTAAATTTTCAGATTTGCGCCTAACTTCCTTGTTCGAGTCTAAAGCCCTAGGTTTGCTTCCAAGCCATCAAATTGAAGGTTACCACGTGCCAAAGCATACTCTATCATTTGGTATCGGATTCAGGTCGTTCTTGAGGATGTCATTGAGCAACGTATTGGATTTTACCCTTTTGGGGACTCGATGTCATTATTGTTGTCGGCTAGATCATTTAGGGTATGATTGTCCAGATAAGTTTTATTTTCAAGAAAAAATTTTGAGAGATATATTGTCTGAATTCATGTCTTCTAATGATATTGAAATTCGTGGTCCGGAGCATGATCAAGAAATTTGTTCTTCTAAAGAACATGAGGAAGACGATACCATCGAGAGTTTAACCTTGCCTATTGATGAGGAAGCAATTATAAGTAGTGTGTTTGTTTCTAGTGACGAACCTACTATTACGATTCAAGATGATCATCAAACGACAAACACCGTCGAAGGTACCCTACAATCAAAACGTATCATTGAATGTTTTCAAAATTCTATTTATGCTTATTCCTCTTTTAGCATTAATAACAATTTTGAATATGAGAATGAGTTACTTTGCGACCAAAAGAACAATCGTGATGATCCCAATGAGAAGGAACTTGTAAATTACATTGCAAAAAGAGACTCCGCAAAAGGATCCTTCAAGACGTCTTCTCTTCTATGGTAGTTTGATGAACTTCCTCCATTTACCGATCTAGATTCGAGGGTGAATCTTTTTGAGGAGTGGGGGAATGATACGAGCATGAGAAGGGTCAAAATAATCATCTTGGAAAAGAAGTTGAAACTGCTTTGCAAGTCAGAAACATTAGTCAACTTGTGAAGCATATTTGGATGGGATCCAGGCATTTATGGGTCAACATGTCTTCTTAAAACTTGTCCGGCTTCAAATTATCTTTCTATCGCATCTTGAAACGCCTCAATCGGACATCTGGATCTCAAGATACGTCTATTTTAACGAAGACAGCGCATGCAGAAATTCCTATACGGGATTAATACGGGATTTTTGGATAATTACGAAATTTTAAGATTTTATTTGATTATTTGTAATTTAAATCAACATAGGATTCTGCAATATCTATTAGGATCAGATTTATTTAATTAGGATTTTATTTTTAGCATTTATTTATTATTAGAAGTTACTTATCTAATTAGGAGATTAGATTTTAGCATTTATTTATTGTATTTAGTTCCTAAGTTTAGTAGGATTAAAACTTCTCCATGGCCTATATAAAGGAGGCTTCACCCACATTGTAATTCAGATTTCATTGATTAATAAAAAGTTCTCTTTGGAGATTTTAGTTTTCTTTGAGTTTGCAAGTGTTCGGTAAACTTGTCTAGAAGCCATCTTCAACATAAGATCATCGAGTTCTTGTGAGGTAGATCATCTTCACACTCTTGCTTGCCTAGGTAATTGCATCTAGGAGGGTGGGTTAGAGCCGCTTGAGGTTGCTTGCTTAGATAATTGCGTCTAAGAGGGTGCCGAGGACGAAACAACATCAACAATTCGCAAGCCATCTTCATCTTCAACCTTCACACCATCTTCCATAATTCTATAAACAAAGCTGGAATTTTCAGATTTGTTTTACGTATCTGCTTATCTTAGTCTTTTTCAATCTTTTGTTTTTATTCTTATTAATCACCATCTTATCTTCCCTCTTATCTTCGTTTCTTGAATTTCCAGCATTAAATCTGAAATTTTCAAGAAACCATAACTAGTTTCTCTTAAATTTTCAGATTTGCGCCTAACTTCCTTGTTCGAGTCTAAAGCCCTAGGTTTGCTTCCAAGCCATCAAATTGAAGGTTACCACGTGCCAAAGCATACTCTATCATTTGGTATCGGATTCAGGTCGTTCTTGAGGATGTCATTGAGCAACGTATTGGATTTTACCCTTTTGGGGACTCGATGTCATTATTGTTGTCGACTAGATCATTTAGGGTATGATTGTCCAGATAAGTTTTATTTTCAAGAAAAAATTTTGAGAGATATATTGTCTGAATTCATGTCTTCTAATGATATTGAAATTCGTGGTCCGGAGCATGATCAAGAAATTTGTTCTTCTAAAGAACATGAGGAAGACGATACCATCGAGAGTTTAAACTTGCCTATTGATGAGGAAGCAATTATAAGTAGTGTGTTTGTTTCCAGTGACGAACCTACTATTACGATTCAAGATGATCATCAAACGACAAACACCGTCGAAGGTACCTTACAATCAAAAGGTATCATTGAATGTTTTCAAAATTCTATTTATGCTTATTCCTCTTTTAGCATTAATAACAATTTTGAATATGAGAATGAGTTACTTTGCGACCAAAAGAACAATCGTGATGATCCCAATGAGAAGGAACTTGTAAATTACATTGCAAAAAGAGACTCCGCAAAAGGATCCTTCAAGACGTCTTCTCTTCTATGGTACTTTGATGAACTTCCTCCATTTACCGATCTAGATTCGAGGGCGAATCTTTTTGAGGAGTGGGGGAATGATACGAGCATGAGAGGGGTCAAAATAATCATCTTGGAAAAGAAGTTGAAACTGCTTTGCAAGTCAGAAACATTAGTCAACTTGCGAAGCATTTTTGGATGGGATCCAGGCATTTATGGGTCAACATGTCTTCTTAAAACTTGTCCGGATGCAAATTATCTTTCTAACGCATCTTGAAACGCCTCAATCGGGATATCTGGATCTCAAGATACGTCTATTTTAGCGAAGACAGCGCATGCAGAAATTCCTATACGGGATTAATACGGGATTTTTGGATAATTACGAATTTTTAAGATTTTATTTGATTATTTGTAATTTAAATCAACATAGGATTCTGCAATATCTATTAGGATCAGATTTATTTAATTAGGATTTTATTTTTAGCATTTATTTATTATTAGAAGTTACTTATCTAATTAGGAGATTAGATTTTAGCATTTATTTATTGTATTTAGTTCCTAAGTTTAGTAGGATTAAAACTTCTCCATGGCCTATATAAAAGGAGGCTTCACCCACATTGTAATTCACATTTCATTGATTAATAAAAAGTTCTCTTTGGAGATTTTAGTATTCTTTGAGTTTGCAAGTGTTCGGTAAACTTGTCTAGAAGCCATCTTCAAATAAGATCATCGAGTTCTTGTGAGGTAGATCATCTTCACACTCTTGCTTGCCTAGGTAATTGCATCTAGGAGGGTGGGTTAGAGCCGCTTGAGGTTGCTTGCTTAGATAATTGCGTCTAAGAGGGTGCCGAGGACGAAACAACATCAACAATTCGCAAGCCATCTTCATCTTCAACCTTCACACCATCTTCCATAATACTATAAACAAAGCTGGAATTTTCAGATTTGTTTTACGTATCTGCTTATCTTAGTCTTTTTCAATCTTTTGTTTTTATTCTTATTAATCACCATCTTATCTTCCCTCTTATCTTCGTTTCTTGAATTTCCAGCATTAAATCTGAAATTTTCAAGAAACCCCCAACTAGTTTCTCTTAAATTTTCAGATTTGCGCCTAACTTCCTTGTTCGAGTCTAAAGCCCTAGGTTTGCTTCCAAGCCATCAAATTGAAGGTTACCACGTGCCAAAGCATACTCTATCATTTAGTATCGGATTCAGGTCGTTCTTGAGGATATCATTGAGCAACGTATTGGATTTTACCCTTTTGGGGACTCGATGTCATTATTGTTGTCGACTAGATCATTTAGGGTATGATTGTCCAGATAAGTTTTATTTTCACGAAAAATTTTTGAGAGATATACTGTCTGAATTCATGTCTTCTAATGATATTGAAATTCGTGGTCCGGAGCATGATCAAGAAATTTGTTCTTCTAAAGAACATGAGGAAGACGATACCATCGAGAGTTTAACCTTGCCTATTGATGAGGAAGCAATTATAAGTAGTGTGTTTGTTTCCAGTGACGAACCTACTATTACAATTCAAGATGATCATCAAACGACAAACACCGTCGAAGGTACCTTACAATCAAAAGATATCATTGAATGTTTTCAAAATTCTATTTATGCTTATTCCTCTTTTAGCATTAATAACAATTTTGAATATGAGAATGAGTTACTTTGCGACCAAAAGAACAATCGTGATGATCCCAATGAGAAGGAACTTGTAAATTACATTGCAAAAAGAGACTCCGCAAAAGGATCCTTCAAGATGTCTCTTCTATGGTACTTTGATGAACTTCCTCCATTTACCGATCTAGATTCGAGGGCGAATATTTTTGAGGAGTGGGGGAATGATACGAGCATGAGAGGGGTCAAAATAAATATCTTGGAAAAGAAGTTTAAACTGCTTTGCAAGTCAGAAACATTAGTCAACTTGCGAAGCATTTTTGGATGGGATCCAGGCATTTATGGGTCAACATGTCTTCTTAAAACTTCTCCGGATGTAAATTATCTTTCTAACGCATCTTGAAACGCCTCAATCGGACATCTGGATCTCAAGATACGTCTATTTTAGCGAAGACAGCGCATGCAGAAATTCCTATACGGGATTTTTGGATAATTACGAATTTTTAAGATTTTATTTGATTATTTGTAATTTAAATCAACATAGGATTCTGCAATATCTATTAGGATCAGATTTATTTAATTAGGATTTTATTTTTAGCATTTATTTATTATTAAAAGTTACTTATCTAATTAGGAGATTAGATTTTAGCATTTATTTATTGTATTTAGTTCCTAAGTTTAGTAGGATTAAAACTTCTCCATGGCCTATATAAAGGAGGCTTCACCCACATTTTAATTCAGATTTCATTGATTAATAAAAAGTTCTCTTTGGAGATTTTAGTATTCTTTGAGTTTGCAAGTGTTCGGTAAACTTGTCTAGAAGTCATCTTCAACATAAGATCATCGAGTTCTTGTGAGGTAGATCATCTTCACACTCTTGCTTGCCTAGGTAATTGCATCTAAGAGGGTGGGTTAGAGCCGTTTGAGGTTGCTTGCTTAGATAATTGCGTCTAAGAGGGTGCCGAGGACGAAACAACATCAACAATTCGCAAGCCATCTTCATCTTCAACCTTCACACCATCTTCCATAATTCTATAAACAAAGCTGGAATTTTCAGATTTGTTTTACGTATCTGCTTATCTTAGTCTTTTTCAATCTTTTGTTTTTATTCTTATTAATCACCATCTTATCTTCCCTCCTATCTTCGTTTCTTGAATTTCCAGCATTAAAATCTGAAATTTTCAAGAAACCCCAACTAGTTTCTCTTAAATTTTCAGATTTGCGCCTAACTTCCTTGTTCGAGTCTAAAGCCCTAGGTTTGCTTCCAAGCCATCAAATTGAAGGTTACCACGTGCCAAAGCATACTCTATCATTTGGTATCGGATTCAGGTCGTTCTTGAGGATGTCATTGAGCAACGTATTGGATTTTACCCTTTTGGGGACTCGATGTCATTATTGTTGTCGACTAGATCATTTAGGGTATGATTGTCCAGATAAGTTTTATTTTCAAGAAAAAATTTTGAGAGATATATTGTCTGAATTCATGTCTTCTAATGATATTGAAATTCGTGGTCCGGAGCATGATCAAGAAATTTGTTCTTCTAAAGAACATGAGGAAGACGATACCATCGAGAGTTTAACCTTGCCTATTAATGAGGAAGCAATTATAAGTAGTGTGTTTGTTTCCAGTGATGAACCTACTATTACGATTCAAGATGATCATCAAACGACAAACACCGTCGAAGGTACCTTACAATCAAAAGGTATCATTGAATGTTTTCAAAATTCTATTTATGCTTATTCCTCTTTTAGCATTAATAACAATTTTGAATATGAGAATGAGTTACTTTGCGACCAAAAGAACAATCGTGATGATCCCAATGAGAAGGAACTTGTAAATTACATTGCAAAAAGAGACTCCGCAAAAGGATCCTTAAAGACGTCTTCTCTTCTATGGTACTTTGATGAACTTCCTCCATTTACCGATCTAGATTCGAGGGCGAATCTTTTTGAGGAGTGGGGGAATGATACGAGCATGAGAGGGGTCAAAATAATCATCTTGGAAAAGAAGTTGAAACTGCTTTGCAAGTCAGAAACGTTAGTCAACTTGCGAAGCATTTTTGGATGGGATCCAGGCATTTATGGGTCAACATGTCTTCTTAAAACTTGTCCGGATGCAAATTATCTTTCTAACGCATCTTGAAACGCCTCAATCGGACATCTGGATCTCAAGATACGTCTATTTTAGCGAAGATAGCGCATGCAGAAATTCCTATACGGGATTAATACGTCTGCAATATCTATTAGGATCAGATTTATTTAATTAGGATTTTATTTTTAGCATTTATTTATTATTAGAAGTTACTTATCTAATTAGGAGATTAGATTTTAGCATTTATTTATTGTATTTAGTTCCTAAGTTTAGTAGGATTAAAACTTCTCCATGGCCTATATAAAGGAGGCTTCACCCACATTGTAATTCAGATTTCATTGATTAATAAAAAGTTCTCTTTGGAGATTTTAGTATTCTTTGAGTTTGCAAGTGTTCGGTAAACTTGTCTAGAAGCCATCTTCAACATAAGATCATCGAGTTCTTGTGAGGTAGATCATCTTCACACTCTTGCTTGCCTAGGTAATTGCATCTAGGAGGGTGGGTTAGAGCCGCTTGAGGTTGCTTGCTTAGATAATTGCGTCTAAGAGGGTGCCGAGGACGAAACAACATCAACAATTCGCAAGCCATCTTCATCTTCAACCTTCACACCATCTTCCATAATTCTATAACAAAGCTGGAATTTTCAGATTTGTTTTACGTATCTGCTTATCTTAGTCTTTTTCAATCTTTTGTTTTTATTCTTATTAATCACCATCTTATCTTCCCTCTTATCTTCGTTTCTTGAATTTCCAGCATTAAATCTGAAATTTTCAAGAAACCCCCAACTAGTTTCTCTTAAATTTTCAGATTTGCGCCTAACTTCCTTGTTCGAGTCTAAAGCCCTAGGTTTGCTTCCAAGCCATCAAATTGAAGGTTACCACGTGCCAAAGCATACTCTATCATTTGGTATCGGATTCAGGTCGTTCTTGAGGATGTCATTGAGCAACGTATTGGATTTTTACCTTTTGGGGACTCGATGTCATTATTGTTGTCGACTAGATCATTTAGGGTATGATTGTCCAGATAAGTTTTATTTTCAAGAAAAAAATTTGAGAGATATATTGTCTGAATTCATGTCTTCTAATGATATTGAAATTCGTGGTCCGGAGCATGATCAAGAAATTTGTTCTTCTAAAGAACATGAGGATCGAGAGTTTAAACTTGCCTATTGATGATAAAGAAATTATAAGTAGTGTGTTTGTTTCCAGTGAAGAACCTTCTATTACGATTCAAGATGATCATCAAACGACAAACACCGTCGAAGGTACCTTACAATCAAAAGGTATCATTGAATGTTTTCAAAATTCTATTTATGCTTATTCCTCTTTTAGCATTAATAACAATTTTGAATATGAGAATGAGTTACTTTGCGACCAAAAGAACAACCGTGATGATCCCAATGAGAAGGAACTTGTAAATTACATTGCAAAAAGAGACTCTACAAAAGGATCCTTCAAGACGTCTTCTCTTCTATGGTACTTTGATGAACTTCCTCCATTTACCGATCTAGATTCGAGGGCGAATCTTTTTTAGGAGTGGGGGAATGATACGAGCATGAGAGGGGTCAAAATAATCATCTTGGAAATGAAGTTAAAACTGCTTTGCAAGTCAGAAACATTAGTCAACTTGCGAAGCATTTTTGGATGGGATCCAGGCATTTATGGGTCAATATGTCTTCTTAAAACTTGTCCGGATGCAAATTATCTTTCTAACGCATCTTGAAACGCCTCAATCGGACATCTGGATATCAAGATACGTCTATTTTAGCGAAGACAGCGCATGCAGAAATTCCTATACGGGATTAATACGGGATTTTTGGATAATTACGAATTTTTAAGATTTTATTTGATTATTTGTAATTTAAATCAACATAGGATTCTGCAATATCTATTAGGATCAGATTTATTTAATTAGGATTTTATTTTTAGCATTTATTTATTATTAGAAGTTACTTATCTAATTAGGAGATTAGATTTTAGCATTTATTTATTGTATTTAGTTCCTAAGTTTAGTAGGATTAAAACTTCTCCATGGCCTATATAAACGAGGCTTCACCCACATTGTAATTCAGATTTCATTGATTAATAAAAAGTTCTCTTTGGAGATTTTAGTATTCTTTGAGTTTGCAAGTGTTCGGTAAACTTGTCTAGAAGCCATCTTCAACATAAGATCATCGAGTTCTTGTGAGGTAGATCATCTTCACACTCTTGCTTGCCTAGGTAATTGCATCTAGGAGGGTGTGTTAGAGTCGCTTGAGGTTGCTTGCTTAGATAATTGCGTCTAAGAGGGTGCCGAGGACGAAACAACAACTATCAATTCATCACGCCATCTCCACATATTCAAGCTTCCTCCATTGACGCCACCACCATAAGCAAATCTGAATTTTTAGATTTGTTCTTTATTTTGGTTTGTTTTGTTTTTCTCTTTATTCGAATTTGCGCTACTCTATCACTGTGGATTGTTGATACATGATGAACCAAATGATTAGTAGTGAAAAGAATATTTATTTAATACCCCACTTGCAAACCTCACTTTTCACACCAAAGAAAAAATTCACTCAAAAAAATCCCCACTAAGTCACTCAAAAAGAAAATTCGCTCCACTCGTGTTGCACTTGGGGTCTAGCTTTTATCCCTTTGATGCACTTACTCTTTCGTGCCTTTTACCGCTCTTTTTATCTCAAAAGTTCTTGAATCGAGCTTACTCAAAATACTTCCTGAATCGGCTGCAAAATAAATGTTAAGGTTTGGAAAGATATGGAGTATAAGGTAGGCTTAGAAGAAAAGGTTTACGGTTCAAAGTTAGAATACTGAAACGAAGAAATAACAATTCTAAAACAAGGAAAAAATATATCAACCATTGTTATCGATTTGCTTTCTTTTTTTAATCTTTTTTTTCACGATAATTTTTTTTTCTCTTTTTTTGTTTTTTTAACAGCAAAACACAAAGGCTTACTTGATTTAGCCTAAGCTCTGATTACCATTTGATGCGATATCGTCTTGGAATTTACCGAGATGCTTGATTTGCCCGATCGTAAATGAAGTAACTTTGTGTTGTAAAACTAGCAACGGTTTTGGATGGTTTAAAGGGTGATGGTGAGTAACGATATAGAAAGTGATGAGAATAAGATTCTAAAATTTTAGAAGGATAATGCTTTCGATGGTGGTGGTAAAATTGGATGATGGATAGTAGTTTAGGACTTGAGAATTGAACCAACACTAAAAAGTGTGACCCGAATTACTAGGGATGAGTCTTCTTCCTTCGGATTTGTCCTACTAGAGTCGACATGGTTATTAGTAGGGTTATGACAAGTGGAAGGTGGAGATGTAACTATATCAACAGATGAGTATGACATCTGATGGGCTGTGGAATGTCGTAGTTGATGTTCGATTCAGATTGCTTGTTCAATAAAATCCATCAAATTTTCATACGATTGGAATTTGCTGTTGGCAATCTCTTCATTTAATCCAAAATAGAATCGTTTTACCATGTCTCGTTCTTTTTCAATGATATCAGCTCGGTGCATAAGTACTAGCATGGTGTTGAAGTATTTTTCTATGGAAATTGTACCTTGTGTCAATCGTTGAAGCTTTCTATTGATGTCCTCATAATATTCTGGCGGGACATAATGAATCCTCATGATCCGCTTTGAATTGAATGACAATAGCGTTGGTGGTTGTTTGTAGAAAATGACAATGGCTTGTGGAATTGAAGAATTTGCCCCGCGGAACCCTCCTACCTGCAATTGAATAGGCAATCTTCGTGATATGGCTCTAAACGACCCTCCTAATTCCAATTGACTAGGTAACCTAGAGTGTGAAGATCAACAACAACAATCAACCCGGTTGAAATGTTGAAGATGGCTTCTAGACAAGTTTACCGAACACTTGCAAATACGTATTCAAAGAATACTAAAATCTCAAAAGAGAACTTTTTATTAATCAATCAAAATCTGAAAAACAAAGAAGAAAGCATCATCCTTTAATAGATGAAGGATGGCTTTAACCTAAAGCTAATAATGAATAAAATAAACAAAGAAATCTGGTCCATTAAATTGGACTTGATCTAACGGCTTAAGAGAAGGGTGGCTGGTTCCTAAAGTATATAAGACCCTAAAAATATAATTTAAATGTTAATAATTAGGTTGGGATAAGTCTAATTCGTCCAAAAGCTTTATCAATTAGCTTTTGGGCTGAATTTTACAAAATCTCATAGTTAGCCCGTATCCAGTTTTCTGCTTGTGCAATCTTCAGTAAAATGAATGTATCTCAAGCTTCTGATGTCCGATTGACGCGTTTTGCCTGGATCCCATTCGAAAAGTCGCCTCAAGTCAACTGATTTTTCAGACTTAGAAAACAATTTCATCTTCTTGTCTTCAATGCATCTTTCCAGCCCTCCCATGCATGTATCAATAAATGAAATGAAATTGTAGAAGATAAATAAGCAAACCACAAAACCCACTTACAACTCGATCGAGAAAATAATTAATCTTGATGTACTTCTTTGAGCTTGTTGTTTGTTTGCTTTGCTTTGCCTTCACCACCTTTGTGATTCACTATTCTTTTTTTGTACTAATTCAAATTCCTTGAGAAGAAGAGAAGGAATTCTGATTTTGCTTTCTTTTTTGTACTTTTCTTTTCTCTTTTTATCACAAAAATAAAACCACAAAAGATAGAGGCTTACTTGATTCTTCCAAAGCTCTGATACCATATGATGCACTCTAACTCTCCAATTAATGTTGAGAGAAGCTTGATTGTTCCCAACCGTGAATACAAGTCTTGTAATCTGAATACTTTGAAGATGAAAAAAAGAGGGAAAGATGATGAATTGTTGGGTGTGGAAGCTATGTTGCGTGGTGTTTAAGGAAATGGTTGAAAGGATAAAAAGAAAAGTGTTAAGTGTTTAGGGTAGGTTCGGATAGGTGAATGTAATGGAAAAGAAAGATGGTGAAATGGAATGGAAAAAGGTGATAGTATTCAAAGGATGAAACTATGCTATAAGAAGCATAACCCTGGTCCTTAAAGAATGGCTTTAAGGGTGGTAGGTAGGACTTGGATCCGTTGGTCATATGAACCAAGAACCCGAAGTATCAAATGGAAGGAAAGGATAGGTGACGCCACAAGCAAATCTTGATAAGTCGATAAAGTTTTTAAAAGAACAAGTTTAAGAGAAAACCTCACAAAAGGAATTATATTGAATGGAAGTTGTGTATGAGTTGTGATACAAGGGTGGCTGAATAGCCCTATTTATAGTTTACAAAGGGGTATGGTTGAAAGGGTATGTGCCTATTCGGCTAAGGGAAAAAATTGGTTCACAAAGGCATGATTCTTCAATTTAGGCCGAATGGTGATGGTGCCCCCTCCCAGGCTGATTTGCTGCCCAAATTCAAGTTTCCCTCCAAGGAAATGGCGCCACTTTATGTTCCCTCCAAGGGTGATAGGCATGTCTCTTGGGAGGGAACATGTCTCTTGAGGTGTTGAGCTATTATTGGAAGCTTGAGCTGAGATGAGCTATCGAGCTAGCCTTGAGCTGACCGAATCTTGCACTCCTTCATTGAGCTTCTTGAGCATCCATGAGCTGGTCTTGAGCTAGGTGAGCTTCCCTTATATGCCTTTGAGCTGACTCGAGCTGATTGGAGCTGAATAGAGCTGGTTGGAGCTTGTTTAAGCTGAACTGAATTGATTGAGCTAGAATGAGCTGAGTGAGCTAAGGTGAGCTATTCTTTGTTGCCTTTGAGTTATCATGAGCTGCCATAGCATGTATCTTTTACTCTCGAGCTGTCATAGCTTATAGATTCATTCCTTGCACCTATATATGACATGAAAACAATTAGTTATAAATGTAATGGAAACATGTTGCATGCTTATGCAAATGATGCAAATGATAAGATAAAGATGTGAAACATAGCATATGCATGATTTAACTAAGTATAAAGATGTGGGTCATATGCTATGTATGAAAACCGTATGCATATCATAGGATGTAATGCATGCATTATATAAAGCATAAATAAGGTAATAACGAATGAAGTAAGGAAGAACTCCCTCATAATTAGTCTTGAAGTACTTCAATGGTTGAACAAATCATGGAGAAAGTTGGTGCTGATTAGGATCGTATCATCTTTCCAACGCACTCTGAATCACCTTGATTCGATATCGGGAGCTTTAGATATGACCAGATTATTAAAATAGTGTAGGCTGGAAATTCAATATGGATTCAATCACAAGATGCTTGTTCCAAAAATTCAAGAGGCCATTTTATTGCTGAATTCAATGCATCATCACCAGCCCATTAAAGGAGAATAAAGACATTAGTTTTAGCTTGGAATTCAACCGATTCAATTCATGTAGACGATATGGATGTCTATATTAAACCCAGGAATGTCTACATTCAACCTAAAGCTATCACAAACTTTTCGGATATTATTAGAGAAGGGAAAATTGAAACCATTATGGACCTTCATTACCATATTTATGGTGGAATAAACCCTTATTTTGTTTCCCCTAGTTCAAGCTTTACACCTATAAATGGTTGCTATTTTCCATTGTAAAGTAATACAACTTTTGAACATTATTATATACATGAGAGTGCTCTCTTTATTAGTTCTTCAAGAACTTTATCAGTTTAACAAGATTGTTCTTGTGGCCATTCAAACCGCTCTCATCTTCTTACATTGTTGGTTCCTAGTTCCTTATAACTAGTGGGTCATAATCTATTTTCCGTTCACCCAATTACACGGTTAAGAACTCTTAAGGAACGAGTCTTCACTTTTTAGGGTTGGTTCATCCTTTGTTTTACACCGCACCCTAATTACATCTTTGTTCCATGCCCACTATTCACACATCCATATCTTCCATATTCACTATTCTTTCAAACCATCTTCACATCCAATTTCACATCTATAACCACAGCCCTACTCAATACCTCAGTCACCACATTCTCATTATCTATTACACCTTCACAACACTATAACCATTCTTTCATTTCCTTTTCATTTCAACTGGATTCAAATCTTACCATACTATTAGCATTTGATAACATTCTAAGATCTTACTCGAATCACGATCGGGTAAACTTGAATATCAATTTGGCCATGTTCACGATTGGCAAATCAATTCATTTAAACACTTGTTCTTAAGCCGAGGATCTCAACAGTTCTAGTTTAAATATGCTTTTTCAAGACTTGAATCTAAGCTTGGAGCCTTGGAACTCTCCAATTGATGTTGTTGAGAGAAGCTTGATTGTTCCCAACCGTGAATGCAAGTAAGCCTTGTAATCTGAATGCTTTGAAGTGAAATAAAGTAGGAAAAATGATGATAATTTAGGGTGTAGAGGCGTATGATGCGTGGTGTTTAGAGAAATGGATGAAAGGATGAAATGGTTAGGTGTTTAGTGTAGGTTCGGATAAGTGAATTGAAATGGAAAGAAAGGATGGTGAAATGGAATGAAAAAGGGATGGTAGTATTCAAAGAAAGAAACTATACTAAAAAGTTGATGTAATTTCGTGTAGCTGCCCTTCTTGTTGTTGGAGACGGCTTCTTTGATTGTTGAATCTAGGAAGGAAGCAAGAAACCTGCAAGCAAGATAGGCTTGAAAGAATGAAAGGTATTTTAATGGTGGCTGCGGAAGACGGTAAGATTGGTGTATGGGAATGGTGATGGAAGTGGATGGAAATGGTGAAGGTTAAGAATTCAAGGAAGAAACTATGCTATAAAGAGCATAACCCTGAACCTTATATGATTTCTTAAGGGATGGTAGAAAGGACTTTGACCCACTATCTATAAAGAGATAGGAACCGAAAGTATCAAGGGAACGAAAGGGATGACGCTACAAGTACAAAGAACTTGATAAGTCGATAAAGTTCTAAAAGAACTAGAAGAGAGAAAATTATATAAAAAAAGTAATTTATATAAATAAAAGGAGTGTGTTACAAATGACAAAAACAACTTGTATTTATAGAGGATGAAGGGGCATGGCCGAACAGGCCTTACAACTATTCGACAAGAGTGGTGCCTCCCTCTAAAGGCCTAGGTGATGTTTCAACTGAATTGAGTTTCCCTCCAAATAGTTTTGGCGCACAAACATTTGAGTGAAAAGTTGTAATTTCTCGTATGAAATTCCAGCCTATGCTTCCTTAGATAATCTGGACATATCTCGAGCTCTTGATATTGGATTGAAGAGATATGAGAACAAGTTTCATGAAGACTTCTCGACCCAATTATGCTTGTATCCTGCTCGAAAATGGCAAACAATCTGACAGATGTTTTTGGTGATGAATCTGCCCAATGAAGGTTGACTTGGTTAGAACTCTTCGTTTTGGCGCACTCATGCTTTCCCTCCATGTGTTTGCCGCCCATTTTCAAGTTTCCCTCCAAAGTGCAGGGACGTGTTCCTTAGGAGGGGACATGACCCTTGGGGTGGTGAGCTGGCATGTGTAGGTGGAGCTGAAGTGAGCTGGTTGAGCTTAGAGTGAGCTAGATTGAGTTGAGCTAGCTAGCTAATAGAGCTAGCTCAATCTTAAAGCTGATTTTGAGCTGACTTTAGCTATCCTTCAAGCTTGTGAGCTCCTTTAGAATGTCTCCTTAAGTTTTGAGCTGATCCAAGCTTCTATTGAATTTTTTGAGCTAATCCGAGATGCCTTGAATGTCCAGGAGCTAATTTGAGTTTGTTGCGAGGAATTTTCCTTAGGCCCCATTACTCGTGCAAGGGCATGGAAATTTAGAGATACAGTCAGCAACAAGTGCAATCATGCATGGAAGATTATTGAAGCTATTGAAGTTGAATCAATGCCCTGCAACGTGGAAGATTCATGCAACGTGAATGGGAGTCCACGCAACGTGTTGCATGTTTATTTCTGATGCATATGTTCCATTTGATTATTATAGTTTTAGTATGCACATGTTTTCTATTATGATATTTATTTTTTATTTTACAACACTAGAGTTTGTTGAATCATATGCCATATATTTATTAGATTTGGCATGCATCATATTACCTTGCTTTATTTCTGATCATATTTCTCATATTTACAGGTGTTATGCAAGGACAATGAATAGACACATCATTAGGGAGATTCAGAGAATTATGACTATTGGAGAGGTGCTTGCTTGGCTTTGGAGGTGCTTGCTTACGTTCGCATGGAAATTGACATTTTTCCTTACGTTGACAATGGACGGCAATTCTAGAGAGGTGCTTGCTTGAGATGCTTGCTTGAGATGCTTGCTTGAGGTGCTTGCTTGCATTCACATGGAAATTGACATGCTTGCTTACGTTCACAATGGACGGCAATTCTAGAGAGGTGCTTGCTTGCATTCACATGGAAATTGACATGCTTGCTTACGTTCACAATGGACGGCAATTCTAGAAGGTGCTTGCTTGAGCTACTTGCTTGCATTCACATGAAAATTGACATGCTTGCTTATAGTCACATGGAAATTGACATGCTTGCTTATAGTCACATGAAAATTGAAATGCTAGCTTATGATTACATTGGGCGGCAAAGGCACACATTTCAAGATTTTTTTTATTATCCATTCACACCTCCAAGGGAATGTTGGCTGATCACTTCATTTTGTGAATCCTATAAATATAGGCTGATTTTTCAATTGTAACACACACTTGGATTTTAGAAAAATTGAGAGTTTTATCTCTTTCGTTCTTTTGAGAATTTCATCGATTCTTGAAGTTCTGCTTGTTGAATCAAAACATTTGATATCTTTGGTTCCTTGATATGATCTCGACTATGAGTTTTGAATCATATATATGAATGCCCGATCGTGATTCTAGTAAGAACTCTGCAGTGCTTTGAATGTATTCTGAAATTACTCAAACAACAATGTAAGTAGAAATAAATAAATAAGAAATAGAAATAATGGGATGAAAGATATGTAGAAGGGGTGTAGGAAGAGTGATAGTTGTGATTATGGAAGAAAAAAAAAATAAAAGATGAAAATGTAGGTGAAGATGATGGGGTGTTGGCGTTAAGATGAAGAAATTCAAAGGATGGATTGTGACCCCCTAACTATAAAGAGTTAGGAACCAGCAATATAATAAAGTGGAAATGAAGTGGTAGGATATGGAACGTGACCCACTAGCTATAGATGAGCTAGGAACCAACGCTATAACAAAAGGGAATGGATGAAGACTACAAGACTAACTTGAAGCCGATAAAGTTCCACAAGAGAACAAGAATGAAAGCAATCTTTCAAAGATGTTTTATATATTCAAAAGTGTGTTACAATGATCCTAAAGATGCCTATTTATAGTAGAAGTAGGCAGAATATGAAAAGGTGTTACAAGAAAGATGAATGCTCATCTTAATGCACTTGAATACACATGAATGCTTTGTCCTTTCTTCTCATCTTCAAAGCTGATTAGTTTAGACAAATTGAGGTTGAATTTAGTCATATTTTCGTCCAAATTAAGAAGGACTCTTGGGCTGCCTTGTTTTGCTATCATATGAAGAGAAAGGGGATGAATGTGGACAAGGATGAATGTAGACATCCTTGCTGTCCAGTTTAAGTGCAACTCTTCATCTTCCAAGCTGATTAATATGACTTGAATGTCATAAAAAGGTGAGTTTCATCCAGCCTTCATTTCATGTCTCCTCAATGAATTTTGAAACCCCCACTTGAATGGTGATAACATCAACCTTGAATGCCTTGAATTTGCTGAATTAAGATGGCCATCAATTGCTTGTCTCTTGGTAGAAGATGAAAGAACTCTTCCTTGGCTCAAATTCATTCAAATCATCCATGCATAAAATTTCCGTAATAAAAATTTCAGCCTGCACTGTCTTGATAAATCATTCGTATCTCAAGCTCCCGATATCGGATTGAGGTGATTCAAAAGGCATTGGAAAGCTAAGAGATGGAGGAATAACGTCCAATTGATTTCTGGATCCAAACACGTCTGTATCGCATCCAGAATTGGAAGACATTCTGCTGATATTCTTGCATCCGTAAAACCGCTTCATCTTCCCTCATGCACCTAGACACAAAGGTAAAAACTATTCAATCTTTAATTGAAAACATGCATGTAAACAATTAAGAGTTAGTTTAATAAATGAGCTAGTTTGATGAATGAACTAGTTTAATTAATGAACTAACTTTATTCAATGAACTAATAATCTTGAATGAACTAGTTTAATCAATGAACTACTTAGTTAAATGAAGTGTATAACTAAATGAACTACATGTTTAAATGCAACGCATGCTTTAATGAACAACATGTTTATTGAATGCAATGAATGTTATGCAAACTTTAAATACTCATGCAAATTCATGCATAAGCAAAGTAAAGTGTTCCTCCCTTATTATTTCTTCTTTCTCACGTCCCAAGCTTGATGTAAACATATTTTTCATGGCTGCTTGGAACTCCTTGGCCCTTGCTCGAGTAATGGGGCCACCGGGTACTTCTCTGGTCTTTGCCATTGACGTTCATATCAGTCCCTCCTCTTTTTAAGGCGATTTGTCCCCAAATCGTCATCTACATCATAAGGAGATAGGTCAGCAACATTGAAGGTTGCACTAACATTAAACTCACCTGGAAGATCTAATTGATAGGCATTGTCATTGATCTTCTTGACTATTTGGAATGGTCCATCTCCCGAGGCATTAATTTGGACTTTCGTTGAGCCGGAACCTTTCTTTCCTCATGTGCAGCCACACCCAATCCCCGGCTCAAAGGAAATTCGCTTACGACCCTTATTTGCTTGCTGCTCATATTGCTTGGTTCGTTTTTCAATGTTCTCCCAAGACTTGTTGATGAAGCTTCTTAACAAATTCAGCTTTATTAAGTCCATCTTTATTCACAATTTGATCAGCGGGTAATGGTAACAAGTCTATCGGTGTTAATGGATTGAATCCATACACCACTTCAAAAGGCGTGCGCCCTGTAGTACTATGGATCGAACGGTTGTATGCAAACTCCACATGTGGTAAACTCTCCTCCCATGTTTTCAAATTCTTCCTAATGATGGATCGAAGTAACATAGAAAGTACTCGGTTCACCACTTCAGTTTGGCCATCCGTTTGAGGGTGGCAAGTGGTGGAGAATAGTAACTTAGTACCAATCTTACTCCATAGGGCTCTCCAAAAGTGACTTAAGAACTTCACATCCCGATCGGACACAATAGTTCTTGGTATGCCATGTAACCTTAAGATTTCCCTGAAAAACAAAGTAGCAATATGTGAGGCATCATTAGTTTTGTTACAGGGAATGAAATGAGCCATTTTGGAGAATCTATCCACAACTACAAAGATAGAATCTTTGTTATTCTTGGTACGTGGAAGCCCTAGCACAAAATCCATTGAAATATCCATCCATGGTGCTTCCGGTATGGGTAGTGGTGTGTAAAGTCCATGTGGCATGACTTTAGATTTGGCCTTCCTGCAAGTGATGCATCGCTCACACAACCTCTCCACATCTCGTTTCATTTTAGGCCAATATAGGTGCTCTTGAAGTATAGCCAAAGTCTTTGCTATCCCAAAATGTCCCATTAATCCTCCTCCATGAGCTTCCTTAGTTAGCAATTCACGCATGGAACCTTGAGGGATGCATAGTCTTCCTTCCTTAAATAGGAAACCATCATGCTTATAGTATTTTTCAATTGACCCTTTCTCACAAGCTTTATAAATCTCTCCAAAATCAGAGTCGAGACATATAAGTCTTTAATAAAAACAAAACCCAATAACTTAGATTCCAAAGTGTTTAAAAGAATATACCTCCGTGACAATGCATCGGCAACTATATTCTCCTTACCTTTCTTGTACTTGATAACATATGGGAAAGTTTCAAGAAACTCCACCCATTTGGCATGCCTTTTGTTGAGTTTATGCTGCCCCGGATATGTTTCAATGCCTCATGATCAGTGTGAATGATGAACTCCTTAGGCCAAAGGTAATGTTGCCATGTTTCCATTGCCCTCACAAGAGCATACATCTCCTTGTCATAGGTAGGGTAATTAAGCGTAGCTCCACTTAATTTTTCACCAAAATAGGCTATAGGACGTCCACCTTGAGACAAAACTGCTCCAATTCCTACACCGATGCATCACATTCAATTTCAAAAGTTAGATTAAAATCAGGTAGAGCAAGTAAAGGGGCATGTATTAAACAATCTTTAATGCTATTAAAGGACTTCTCTTGATCTTTCCCCAAAAGAATTTAGAATTCTTCTTAATAACACTTGTTAGTGGGGCGGCTATGGTGCTGAAGTTGGGGACGAATCTTGATAAAAACTTGCAAGTCCATGGAAGCTCCTAACTTGAGAAATGCTTGCTGGTCGTGGCCACTCTTCAATGGCTTTAACCTTCTCTTTGTCCACCTCCGAGCCTTCAGAACTCACAACGAAACCTAGGAAAACAACCCTGTCAGTACAAAATGTACATTTTTGTAAGTTAGCAAACAGTTTTTCCTTCCTCAAAACTAGCAAAACTGACCTTAAATGTTGAACATGTTCTTCCATGGTTTTACTATAGATTAGAATGTCATCAAAGTAAACCACACAAAACTTACCCAAGAATGGCCTAAGAACATGATTCATTAACCTCATAAACGTGCTTGGAGCATTAGTTAAGCCAAAAGGCATAGAATGTCATCAAAGTAAACCACACAAAACTTACCCAAGAATGGCCTAAGAACATGATTCATTAACCTCATAAACGTGCTTGGAGCATTAGTTAAGCCAAAAGGCATAACCAACCACTCATAAAGGCCTTGCTTAGTTTTGAATGCTGTTTTCCACTCATCACCTTCCCGCATTCGTATTTGGTGGTAACCACTTTTAAGATCAATCTTGGAAAAGAGGTTAGAACCACTAAGCTCATCTAACATGTCATCTAAGCGAGGAATAGGGTGACGATACTTTACCGTAATTTTGTTTACCGCTCGGCAGTCCACACACATGCGCCAAGTTCCATCCTTCTTTGGCACAAGTAGAACCGCACGGCACATGGGCTAAGGCTTTCCCTCACGTAGCCTTTTGACATCAACTCAGATACTTGCCTTTGCAACTCCTTAGTTTCTTCGGGTTTGCTTGATGCGCTGGTCGGTTTGGAATGACGGCTCCGGGAACAAAGTCTATTTGATGTTCTATGCCACGAATAGGTGGCAGCCCACTTGGTATTTCCTCCGGAAATAGGTCATCAAACTCCTGCAATAAAGACACAACAAAAGCAGGCAAATTTTGATCAAGGTAGTTAGTATTCAAGAAATTTTCCTTGTACATGAGCACAAGTGCTTCCTTTGCTGTCATTAAACTCTTTTTCAACTCTCTCTTTTAGAAAGAATGCTGATTTTCCTTCCCTCATTTTGATCACACTCTGCTTTGCTTTTACCTCCATTTTGGTCTCTCTCTTTTGGCTTTTTCAATTTTTTCCTCTCAATAAAATTTGGTCTTCATGTATTTGTTTTGGAGAAAGTGGGGCTAAAGTGATCTTCTTTGCTTCATGGGTGAACGTATACCGGTTGGTATACCCGTCATGGATCACTCGCCTATCAAATTGCCAAGGCCTTCCAAGTAATAAATGGCTTGCGTGCATTGGAACGACATCACATAATACCTCGTCTTTGTACTTCCCAATAGAGAAAACAATTCGAACTTGTTTGGTCACCTTGAGTTCTCCTCCATCGTTGAGCCATTGTAGCTTATAAGGTTGTGGATGCTTTGTTGTTGCCAAGCCAAGTGTATCTACCATTAAGGTACTAGCAACATTAGTGCAACTACCACCATCAATAATAACAAAGCATACCTTTCCTCCAACATGGCAACGAGTATGGAAGATATTTTCTCGTTGTTCATTTCCTCAACGGATTGTACGTTTAGGCTTCTTTTGACAACAAGAACCTCTCCTTCCACGCCATACTCTAATTCTTCTTCTTCGATGGCAACATCTTCATTCTCATCCTCTTCTTGTTCCGATTCAACTTCTCCATCATCTCGAAGAAGCATGGTGTTGCGGTTCGGACATTGGCTTGCAATGTGTCCACGCCCCAAACACTTAAAACATTGTATGTCACGGAACGATTTGGAGTAGCGGTAGTCTTACCCTTGCTGGTTTCGCAATGGGCTTACTTCCTTTCGGTGGTCCTCCTTTTTCGTGGGACGGTAATGGAGGAGTCTTCTTGTATGAACTTTGCCCCCATTTTGATGTTGAACTCCCATAAGATCGTGTGGCACCCTTTCTTTTGAGCTGTTTTTCCACTTTCATGGCCATATGCACCATGTCTTCCATCTCCACATAATGTTGCAACTCGACCACGTTCGCAATGTCCGGATTTAGTCCCGCTAGAATCTTGCCATTGTGGCTTCTCGATCCTCGTCGATGTTGGCTCGAATCATGGACACCTCCATCTCTTTGTAGTAATCTTCAACACTTCGGTTACCTTGTGAAAGATTTTGAAGACGGTTGAATAACTCTCGATGGTAGTGGGTTGGAATGAATCGCCTTCGCATCACCGCTTTCATTTCATCCCATGTAGTGATAGGATGTTCTCCATTGCGTCTCCTACTTGATGTCAATTGATCCCACCATATTAGTGCATAATCCGTAAACTCAATGGCAGCGAGTTTTACCTTTTTAAGCTCTGAATAGTTATGGCACTCAAAAATGTGCTCAACCTTCTTTTCCCATGCAAGATAGGTTTCAGGATCCGTTCTTCCTTGAAAAGGAGGAATGGTAATCTTGATGTTGCTGAGATTATCGTCTACTCGTGGTCGAGCTCTCTGGCC
The DNA here is from genome assembly GCA_019671005.1 of Hibiscus mutabilis. NCBI lineage: Eukaryota > Viridiplantae > Streptophyta > Magnoliopsida > Malvales > Malvaceae > Hibiscus > Hibiscus mutabilis. The sequence continues at coordinate 41,381,267 of CM033756.1, forward strand.
TTGTTGTACCATGCTATGTTGGGATACTTGATCTTGCACATCATCTACTTCAACTTCTTCAAGATACTCCTCATTACCCTGATTAGCTTGTGAAATTTCAAGCTGGTCTATTCGTTCAATTAGGGGCTCCAATTGCTCTTGGATCATTTTGGCCATTGCTTGAAGCATAGCCTGATTTTGCAAATTGGGAAATCCTTCACCACTATGACCAGATCTTTGTGACATGTTAGATAAAGAAACAAAAGAAATTAAACCTTACTAACACAAAATCTCACCTTTCCACTCCAAAGAAAATGCACTCACACTCGTGTTTCACTCTCGGTTAGGCTTTTCCCCTTAATGCACACTCATGCCTTTTACCACTCGTGCTTTATTTTCAAGTCCTTTTGGGAACTTCCTCAAGGCTTACAAGTGTCTCGTGGACTTCGGTGAAAAACAATTCTAGCTTGGTAGGAGAATGATGAATAATAAAAGGATAATGGCTTCAAAAAGAAAGAATTACTAAGAATAGGTAAAGGAATTTGTAATTCAGCAATAAGAAATGATGTATTGTAATTTTTTTAAACAAGAATAGATTGCTCCCTCCTCTTTAAGATTTTTTTTTTTTTTTTTTTTTTTTTACTAACCCGAGAGAGAAAAAAATAATACGCTTACTGAATCGTCTAGGCTCTAATACCAAATGATATGATCTCGACTATGAGTTTTGAATCATATATATGAATGCCCGATCGTGATTCTAGTAAGAACTCTGCAGTGTTTTGAATGTATTCTCAAATTACTCAAACAACAATGTAAGTAGAAATAAATAAATAAGAAATAGAAATAATGGGATGAAAGATATGTAGAAGGGGTGTAGGAAGAGTGATAGTTGTGATTATGGAAGAAAAAAAAAATAAAAGATGAAAATGTAGGTGAAGATGATGGGGTGTTGGCGTTAAGATGAAGAAATTCAAAGGATGGATTGTGACCCCTAACTATAAAGAGTTAGGAACCAGCAATATAATAAAGTGGAAATGAAGTGGTAGGATATGGAACGTGACCCACTAGCTATAGATGAGCTAGGAACCAACGCTATAACAAAAAGGGAAATGGATGAAGACTACAAGACTAACTTGAAGCCGATAAAGTTCCACAAGAGAACAAGAATGAAAGCAATCTTTCAAAGATGTTTTATATATTCAAAAGTGTGTTACAATGATCCTAAAGATGCCTATTTATAGTAGAAGTAGGCAGAATATGAAAAGGTGTTACAAGAAAGATGAATGCTCATCTTAATGCACTTGAATACACATGAATGCTTTGTCCTTTCTTCTCATCTTCAAAGCTGATTAGTTTAGACAAATTGAGGTTGAATTTAGTCATATTTTCGTCCAAATTAAGAAGGACTCTTGGGCTGCCTTGTTTTGCTATCATATGAAGAGAAAGGGGATGAATGTGGACAAGGATGAATGTAGACATCCTTGCTGTCCAGTTTAAGTGCAACTCTTCATCTTCCAAGCTGATTAATATGACTTGAATGTCATAAAAAGGTGAGTTTCATCCAGCCTTCATTTCATGTCTCCTCAATGAATTTTGAAACCCCACTTGAATGGTGATAACATCAACCTTGAATGCCTTGAATTTGCTGAATTAAGATGGCCATCAATTGCTTGTCTCTTGGTAGAAGATGAAAGAACTCTTCCTTGGCTCAAATTCATTCAAATCATCCATGCATAAAATTCCCGTAATAAAAATTTCAGCCTGCACTGTCTTGATAAATCATTCGTATCTCAAGCTCCCGATATCGGATTGAGGTGATTCAAAAGGCATTGGAAAGCTAAGAGATGGAGGAATAACGTCCAATTGATTTCTGGATCCAAACACGTCTGTATCGCATCCAGAATTGGAAGACATTCTGCTGATATTCTTGCATCCGTAAAACCGTTCATCTTCCCTCATGCACCTAGACACAAAGGTAAACTTTATTCAATCTTTAATTGAAAACATGCATGTAAACAATTAAGAGTTAGTTTAATAAATGAGCTAGTTTGATGAATGAACTAGTTTAATTAATGAACTAACTTTATTCAATGAACTAATAATCTTGAATGAACTAGTTTAATCAATGAACTACTTAGTTAAATGAAGTGTATAACTAAATGAACTACATGTTTAAATGCAACGCATGCTTTAATGAACAACATGTTTATTGAATGCAATGAATGTTATGCAAACTTTAAATACTCATGCAAATTCATGCATAAGCAAAGTAAAGTGTTCCTCCCTTATTATTTCTTCTTTCTCACGTCCCAAGCTTGATGTAAACATATTTTTCATGGCTGCTTGGAACTCCTTGGCCCTTGCTCGAGTAATGGGGCCACCTGGGTACTTCTCTGGGTCTTTGCCATTGACGTTCATATCATTCCTAGTTCTACTTAACTAGTGGGTCAAGATCCTTATTTTGTTTAGAGACTGTTATAGGGTTCGGGTCACACTTTTTAGTGTTGGTTCAATTCTCAAGTCCTAAACTACTTTCCATCTTCCATCATCCAATTCTACCACCACCATCGATCACATTAACCATCCAAAATTCCAGAATCTTTATTCTCATCACTTTTTATATCATTACACATCATCATCCGAAAACCGTTGCAAGCCTTACAACAAAAAGTTACTTCATTTACGATCGGGCAAATTCAAGCATCTCGAAATTCCTCAATCGGACATCTGGAACTCAAGACACGTCTATTTTAGCGAAGACAGTGCATGCAGAAATTCCTATATGGGATTAGTACGGGATTTTTGGATAATTACGAATTTTCTAAATTTTATTTGATTATTCGCAATTTAAATCAATATAGGATTCTGCAATATCTATTAGGATTAGATTTATTTAATAAGGATTTTATTTTTAGCATTTATTTATTATTAGAAGTTACTTATCTAATTAGGAGATTAGATTTCAGCATTTATTTATTGTATTTAATTCCTAAGTTTAGTAGGATTAGAACTTCTCCAAGGCCTATATAAAGGAGGCTTTACCCACATTGTAATTAAGATTTGAACGATTAAATAAATTTCTCTTTTGAGTTCCAACTTGCAAGAAGATTATCTTGTGTTTTAGAAGCAAATCGATTTTCACGTTCTCCGAGATTTGTTGTTAAGGATCTTCACACTCTTGCTTGCCCATACAATCGCGTTTGGGAGGGTGGGTTAGAGCCACTTAAGGTTGCTTGCTTAGATTATTGCGTCTAAGAGGGTGCCGAGGACAACTATCAATTCATCACGCCATGTCCACATATTCAAGCTTCCTCCATTGAAGCCACCACCATAAGCAAATATGAATTTTTAGATTTGTTCTTTATTTTGGGATTGTTTTCTTTTTTTATTTAGATCTACGCTACTCTATCAGTTACCTTTTATAATTTCTTTCCATTTCTCTAGCCTAACCTTACTGCAGCTAAAATGCCATAAAGTTAAAGTTTGAACAGGTTTTGAGTAAGTTCTTTCAATAACTTGTGACGAGAGAATTGAGTGATAAAAAGCACAAGAGTTGTGAGCACAGAAGGGGAAGCAAAAGCCTAAATTCCCAAGAGTTAAACATGAGTGTTTGAGTTGAGTGTTATGAATTTTTTTTCTTTGGAGTGACCATGAGGTTTTTGTGAGTGATATTTTGGTAAGGTCCTTACATCTCATTCAATTTCTTTATTACACTAGCAAGTCTTTCATCTTTCCAATGGAGTACGAACAGTAAAGAAAGAATGCATTTCACACTCGAGGCCATGTAAATGGTAAAGTGTGTTTTGTAATCATTGACGATGGAAGTTTTACAAACATTGCCAATGCTTACATGGTAGAGAAATTGGGACTAAAGAAAACCGAGATCTAAGCCCCTATAAGTTGCAATGGTTGAACAATTGAGAAGAAGTAAAAGTCATAGAGCAAGTACTTATGCCATTCTCAATCGGAAGGTACAAAGACGAAGTTTTGTGTGATGTTGTTTCCATGAATACAAGTAACCTCCTACTCGGTCGACCTTGACAATATGACAAGCGAGCAACATATGAAGGTTTCACCAATCGTTGCTCATTTGCATATGAAGGAAAGAATATTACATTGGCACCTTTAACACCAAGCCAAGTGCTTCAAGACCAAAACCATCTTAAGGAAAGCATTGGAGCCATCAAAAGGAATTCAATTGAAGAACATTTTGAAGAAGGAAAGATAGATGGAATTGAAAATAAAAAGATAGTGGATGAAAAGCAAGTTGGAGTTGAAAATCAAAGTGGAGAAGAAAAGAATAATGGGAAGCAAATTTTATCTAACAATTATTTTCCTCCTATTCTTGATTTTTCTCTTTTACAGGTTGATGAAACTTCAACGAATGTTCAAACACATTGCCAATCATGAAGATGAATCAGCAACTTTCATATTTTGATGAATTGATAAAGTTTCCCATGGATTACATCAAGCATCAACCATCGTCCATAAACATTGTTAGGTTTGTTTTCTCTACTCTTTTAAATCTATTTTTTTCTACTAATCTGGTTGTGATTGTATGATACAATCCAGCCTGGCACCTATTCCCCATTATCCTTTCATTTCTATTCATAGCAATGAAAGAAAAGGGAGCTTTTAAAATCCTTACACATTTACTACTTTTATATGTTATTTACATCATCCATGCCACACTTAGTTTAATTCTAATGCATGACATGCCTTATTATTATATTTTCATTATGCGTTTCATATTATGGATTAAGTTAGTGCAATTGGGTCCTTGTATTAGCTAAATTGCCTAAAATAACATATAACCGCATCTTTATGTTTAGTTAAGTTATTTAATGCATGTTTGCATTGCATTGCATTATTAGCGTATGCATCTTATTTTTAGCTTAAACACAGCTTGCACATTATTTAATGCTTCTTAGGTACTATATAGATGAAGATGCTAGATCAAAAACCTTAAAGATAGTTAGGTTAAGCTCGAAGACCAACAAGGCAGCTCATATTAGCTCCAGGACATTCAAGGCTACTTGGATTAGCTCAAGGAGTCCAATAGAAGCTAGGATCAGCTCAAAGACAAGGAAAGCACTCTAAGGAAGCTCACCTAGCTAAGGGTAGCTCAAGGAAGCTAAAAAAGTTAGCTAGCTTCTTCAGCTCACTAGCTCAGCTCAATCCATCTCGCACCAAACTCAATCAGCTCATCTCAGTTCCAACTACACATGCTAGTTTACCAGCTCAAGGGTCATGTCCCCACCTAAGGAACATGTCCCTAGCTGAATTGGAGGGAAAGAAGAATGGGCGGCAATTGCAAGGAGGGAAAGCTTTTGGCACCATTGGAGGGAGGCACCATACATTGCCGAATAGATACAAGACCATTCAGCCATGCCCGACATTGGATTGATGCGTTAGAAAGGTAACTAAATGACGGTCAATTCATCAGAAGACAACTTGACCCAGAAATGCCTGGATCCCATTCGAAAAGTCTCCTCAAGTCAACTAATTTTCCAGACTTAGAAAACAGTTTTAGCTTCTTGTCTAAGATGCATCGTTTTTGACCTCCTATGTATGCATTATTTTGATCCTTATTGTTTGCATCGAATAAATTCAACTTCTTGTCCAATATGAGTAATTTGACCCCGCTCATGCATGTATCATCCTCTCCTTCCTCAAAAAGATTCATCCTCAAATCTAAAGTATCAAAGGGAAAAAGATCAGACATGTGAAACAGTTTCAACTTCTTTTCTTCAAAGCATCATTCTAGACCTTCTATGCGTATCCATGTATCATTCCCACACTCCTCAAAAAGATTCCCCCTTGAATCTAAACCTGTGATTGGAATAAGGTCATCAAAGTACCATGGAAGAGAAGTCGTCTCGAAGGATTCTTGTTCTGAGTCTCCTCTTGCAATGTGATATACGAGTTCTTTCTCATTGGCAGCATCTTTATCGTTCTTCTTTTGGTCGCAAGGCAACTCATTCTCATCTTCAAAATCATTATCAATGCTAGAAGAGAACTCACATGCATAAATAGAATTCTAAAAACAATCAATTGTACCTTCTGAATTATGGGGTACCTTCGTAGGTGTTTGTCGTTTCATAGGGCAAGAGTAGATTTTCGATAGCGTCTGTACCACGACTCCTCAATGGTTTGTCTGCACTATCCCCTTGGACTAGGGATGAGTCTTCTTCCTTCATATTTGTCCTACTAGAGTCGACATGGTTATTAGTAGGGTTATGAAAAGTGGAAGGTGGAGATGTACCTATATCAACGGATGAGTATGACATCTGATGGGCTATGGACTGTCGTAGTTGATGTTCGATTCGGATCGCTTGTTCGACAAAATCCATCAAATTTTCATACGGTTGGAATTCGTTGTTGGCAATCTCTTCATTTAATCCGAAGTAGAATCGTTTACTATGTCTCGTTGAAGTACTAGCATGGTGTTGAAGTACTTTTCCATGGACATTGTACCCCTGTGTCAATCGTTGAAGCTTTCTCTCGCTGTCCTCATAATATTCTGGTGGGACATAATGAATCCTCATGATCCGCTTTAATTCACTCCAGGAATCAATCTATCATTTGCCATAAAACTTTCGATCTTTCACTAATCTATTCCACCATATAGTAGCATGGTTAGTGAATCCTCTGATAGCTAATGAATAGGTTACCGTATTGCAATTCTTATAAAATTTATTATCAATCTCGTACTCCCATTCACAATAAGCATCTGGGTCGGATGTTCCTTCGAATGGAGGGATGTTGTGTGTTGGTATAGCCAAAGAAGGTTTAGTGCGACAAGTGTAACACATCCTGAAATTTCACAAAAGAAAGAAAAAAATGAACCAAATCCTCACCGTCATTCACTCCAAACAAAGGCTCTAGGGGTCCAAGAAACGGCATGACACCAATTGAATTGAGTTGCAAGGAAGAAGGAATTAATGCAACTTTTAAATTTTTACTAACACAAGAAACAAGGTGTTAGAAGATGTATGAGAATTAAAAAAAGCTAAAACAAAGGAAAACTAATAGTTAAGAATGAAAGAAAATCGAAAAACCCAAAAAATTGTAGCAAATTGATCCACTTTGTTCGAGGTGTTCCCGATCTCAAAAAATCATGAAATTTTGTGTAGAGACTCCTTCAATGGTGTAGATCTGATCTGGAAATTTTGGGGTCAAAATTCCTTCATTTGATTTTTCCGATTTTTCCATTTTTCTTCGAATTTTCACCCAAAAGCTTCAAAAGTTCTGTGTTGCTTAGAAAACAAGCCTAGGGCGTTAAACTCGATCAAAGAGCAGAAGACAGATTTCAAGAGAAACTAGTTGGGGTTTTCTTGAAAATTTCAGAATTAAGGCTAGAAAATTAAAGAAACAATGTGAAGGTGATAGATTAGATGATGAATAATAAGAATGAAAATAAAAAGATTGAAAAAGATAGAAATAAAGAAAGATAAAACAAATCTGAAAACTTCCAGCCTTATTTATGGAGATGGCGACAAAGGAATTGAAGAAGAAGAAGAAGATGGCTATGGCGTGATGGTTTGATAGATGTCCCGCGGAACCCTCTGCAATTGAATAGGCAACCTCTGTGATATGAATCTAACCGACCCTCCCAATCGCAATTGACTAGGCAACATAGAGTGTGAAGATCAACAACAACAATCAACCTGGTTGAAACGTTGAAGATGGCTTCTAGACAAGTTTACCGAAGACTTGCAAACATGTATTCAAAGAATACTAAAATCTCAAAAGAGAACTTTTTATTAATCAATGAAAATCTGAAAAACAAAGAAGAAAACATCATCCTTTTATAGATGAAGGATAGCTTTAACCTAAAGCTAATAATGAATAAAATAAACAAAGAAATCTGGTCCATTAAATTGGACTTAATCTAACGGCTTAAGAGAAGGGTGGCTGGTTCCTAAAGTATAAAACCCTAAAAACATAAATGTTAGTAATTAGGTTGGGCTAAGTCTAATTCGTCCAAAAGCTTTATAAATTAGCTTTTGGGCTGAATTTTACAAAATCTCGTAGTTAGCCGTATCCAGTTTTCTGCTTGCGCAGTCTTCTGTAAAATGAACGTATCCTCGAGCTTCTGATGTTTGATTGATGCGTTTCAAGATGCGTTGAAAAGGTAACTGAATGACGGTCCATTTGTTAGAAGACAACTCGACCCAGAAATGCCCGGATCCCATTCGAAAAGTCACCTCAAGTCAACTGATTTTTCAGACTTAGAAAACAGTTTCATCTTCTTGTCTTCAAAGCATCTTTCCAGCCCTCCCATGCATGTGTCATCCTCTCCTTCCTCAAAAGGATTCGTCCTCGAATCTAAAGTATCAAAGGGAAGAAAATCGGGCATGTGAAACAATGCCAACTTCTTGTCTTTAATGTATATTTCCAGCCCTCCTATGCATGTATCAGCATGAGTGCGCTAAAACGAAGAGTTCCAACCAAATCATTCTTCAATGGGCAAATTCATAACCAAAACATCAGTCAGATTGTTTGCCATTTTCGAGTAGGATATGAGCATAACTAGGTTGAGAAGTCTTCATGAAACTTGTTTTTGATGTGAGAATGTCTTCGCTCAAGTCGAGCGTCATGCTAAACAAACCATTTACTTGCGCTAAGGCTAAATATTTAAGGGAAGTTCTTTTACCCAAATGCATTCATACTTCTCATTTCTGTTAATTATGAATCAGCCTTAGACGCTAAGTTATGTAATATGTTACATGCTGATATGTGACATGATATATAACTTATACTTAGTTTATATATATAAGTATTGAATATGCTAAGTTAAAGTGTGTTTATTTGTTTTTCAGGAAATAACAAGTGTGGACAACTTAAGAAAGCTAAGGCTAGCTCAAATGCAGCTCAACAATGAGTGTGCAGCTCAACACATTGTCACTCAGCTCAAGTAATCCCGATTCAGCTCAATCCAGCTCACCTTTAGCTCACCTTCAGCTCACGTAGGTCAACGTCAGCTCACGAGTCCAGATGTAGCTCAAAGGTTCCGGGACATGTGCCTACACCTAGGGGAGTGTCCTACACTATGTGTGCAGCTAGCTCAAGCTCCAAGTCATCTTACATAGGCGGCATGAAGATAAAACTACAAGACAGATTTGTAATTCAAAATTTCCACTCTTCTAAGGCATGGGCGGCAATTGAAGATAAGGAAGAGAGGTTAAGCATTTTAATTCAAATAATTCAGCATGTGAAAAACATGCATGGCGCCATTTGCATATGGATAAGAAGGTGTTTCTTTCTTTTGAATTTTAAGTTATTCCCATGTGCAAAATACTTCACAAATCAGATTTCCCATGTGATTTAAACACCCATGGCGTCATAATAGATAATGTTGAAAAGAAGTTTGAATTTGAATTATTTTTGCATATGCAAATTAATTCAAAATCTGATTTCTCCATGTGCCTTTCTAGTTTTCTTATAGATAGCCTTCTATGTCATGTAAAAACGAGTTTTGGATAAATAAAATTTACTTTGTGAGAATTTCTCTCAACTTCAGTTCTTCATTGAACTTTCAAGACTTATTAGGCTTTGTTGCTTGTGGCGTCTACATCTGGTTCTTGATTTCTTAATCAATGGGTCCAAGTCCTTCGAACAAAGAGCGTATAAGGTTCGGGTTTATATACTTTATTCTATAGGTTCTTCCTTGTTCCTGCTTTTTTTTATTTCATTTTCCAGCAACTTAAAACCTTTCTTCTTCACCAAAATTTCCAGCAACCATTTCCACCATTGTTTCTTCTTCAAGCACTCTCATCTTCAACCTTTCTCCATCCTAAATTTCCAGCAATATTCTACCTTCTTTCATCCTACATTTCAACACCAAATTCCAGCCCCTTAAACACCATAAACTATACTTTCAACATCTTCTTTTGCAGCCCCACTTCATGGGAAATCGTACTTCGATCCTAGATCCGACACAATCAAAGGAGGCCTACATCAATGGACAGCCTCGTAACATATGGTAATCAGAGCTTAGGTTGGATTCAAGTAAGAAATCATCTTTGTGAGTGCGAAATATAAAAAAAAAATCCAAAAATAAAAAAGAGAAAATTTAGTTTCGAAAAAGAAAGAAGAAACGCACTTCAAAAAGTGAATAAGATGAAAGAAATTGCAATGGCAATGTGTTCTACAACAGCGACCATTACAACATCAACCGGGCGCGAAGAGAATTTGATTGTCCGGTGGAGGAAAGTTGTAAGCGTTTCTGTGTAGTAAGTCATCCATTTCTTTCTTTTCTTTCTAATTCTAAGCATACCTTTACCTTATTTCCTTTGTTTACTATTGTTGTTGTTATTTAGCTGACACACTTGAACAGGTTTGACAAAGTCTAAAGTTAGTTCCTTAAAGAACTAAACACGAGAGAAGGAGTGGAAAAAGACATATTGAGCGTGTGAGAACAGAAGGGGAAAGTAAAAGCCATATTTCCCGAGTGAAACACGAGCGTAGAGTGGAGTGCCATATCTACTTTCCTTGGAGAGAATTGTGATGCTTTTGTGAGTGTGCAAGTAAGGTCTTATTTTATTTTTTTGCTAACAATGACAGGTTCTAGCGAAATGAATCAAGATGGAGGACAACCGAATATGCAAATGCAGGCTATGATTCGAGAATTGCAGAAATTGTTGAAGGATGAACTCGAGCCATTACATGAAAGAATAGACAGGCTTGAAGGGTCACAAGGTAACACCCGAGCAACCCAAGGCCCACAAAGGCAAAAAATCAGCTTAGAGATGACGAAAACAATGAAAAGTATGCTGACAATAATGATGATGACGAAATGGACCGATCATCGACATCGAATGCCCTGAGACACCATGGAGGGCGTGCACAACTTGATGACAATTTGAGCAACATTCGAGTCACCATACCTCATTTTCAAGGAAAAACAGATCCAGATGCCTATCTAGCATGGGAAAGCAAGGTAGAACATGTGTTCGATTGTTACAACTATTCTAAACAAAAGAAGGTGCGATTGTCAGCAATAGAGTTTGTGGACTATGCATTAACTTGGTGGGACCAATTAATCAGTACACGAAGAAGAACAGGCGAAGGGCCAATCACAACATGGCTTGAAATGAAAAGAATCATGCGGAGGAGATTTGTGTCGTCTCACTACCATCGAGACTTGTTCCAGAAGTTGCAGAATTTAAAACAAGGCAATAGAAGCGTTGAAGATTATTTTAAAGAAATGGAGATGGCCATGATCCGTGCCAACATTGAAGAAGATCAAGAAGCGACAATGGTGCGGTTCTTAGCCGGTCTTAACCAAGAGATTGCCAATGTTGTAGAATTACAACATTATGTTGAATTGGACGAGATAGTGCATATGGCGATCAAAGTTGAACGTCAACAAAGGACGAAGTCTACTTCCCGAGGTAATAATACTTTCAGTAATGTTTCTAACCCTCGTTTCAATCAACACAGTTTCAGGAAGTCAACGCCTCTTCAAATTGAAGAGAAGAGTGAATCGAGCAAAACGAAGCAACCCATTGTGGAAATTGGCAAAGGTAAGCAAGCGACCACTCATGAGCGCAAGAGGGACATCAAATGTTTCAAGTGCCTTGGATGAGGTCACATAGCGAGCCAATGCCCAAACTGGAACACGATGCTTCTGTTAGATAATTCTGAGATAGAATCGGATCACGGAGAAGACGAACCAGAACTTTGCGAGGAAGAAGAAGAGGAGATTGAAATGCTAGGGATGGCGAGATCCTCGTTGTCAAATGAAGCCTAAATGTCTAAATGACACAAGACGATCAGCAACGTGAAAACATTTTTCACACGAGATCTCATGTGAATGATAAGGTATGTGTTGTTATAATTGATGGTGGTAGTTGCACTAATGTTGCAAGTACTCTTATGGTTGACAAATTAGGTTTAAAAATGACAAAGCACCCCAATCCTTACAAATTATAGTGGATGAATGATGGAGGAAAATTAAAAGTCACCAAACAAGTGATTATTCCATTCTCCATTGGAAGGCATAAGGATGATGTATTATGTGACGTGGTTCCAATGCATGCATGCCATCTACTTCTTGGAAGACCATGGCAATATGACAAGCAAACCATCCATGATTGTTTCACGAACCGTTTCACAATCAAGCATGAAAGAAAGAAGTTCACTCTTGAACCTTTGACTCCGTCACAAGTACACCACGATCAGTTGTAGATGAAGAAGAGTTTTGAAACTTGGAGGAAGGATCGTGATGATACTAAACATCCTAAAGTAGAGTTTGAACATATGGGTGATGTTCAACACAACGAAATGATTGGAAAGTGCATTTTGACACAACCTATGATTGCTGATTTTTCTAGCAAAAACCCAAAGGATTTTTCTTTTTCTACTTTGCAGGATATTCCATTGGAGGAAAGCAGTATGGAGTTGGCCATCCAAACACCCCGAAATTATTCCTTGACGACAAGCTTCAATTTGAGGATAAATGATATGAACGTCAATGGCAAAGACCCAGAGAAGTACCCAGGTGGCCCCATTACTCGAGCAAGGGCCAAGGAGTTCCAAGCAGCCATGAAAAATATGTTTACATCAAGCTTGGGACGTGAGAAAGAAGAAATAATAAGGGAGGAACACTTTACTTTGCTTATGCATGAATTTGCATGAGTATTTAAAGTTTGCATAACATTCATTGCATTCAATAAACATGTTGTTCATTAAAGCATGCGTTGCATTTAAACATGTAGTTCATTTAGTTATACACTTCATTTAACTAAGTAGTTCATTGATTAAACTAGTTCATTCAAGATTATTAGTTCATTGAATAAAGTTAGTTCATTAATTAAACTAGTTCATTCATCAAACTAGCTCATTTATTAAACTAACTCTTAATTGTTTACATGCATGTTTTCAATTAAAGATTGAATAAAGTTTACCTTTGTGTCTAGGTGCATGAGGGAAGATGAACGGTTTTACGGATGCAAGAATATCAGCAGAATGTCTTCCAATTCTGGATGCGATACAAACGTGTTTGGATCCAGAAATCAATTGGACGTTATTCCTCCATCTCTTAGCTTTCCAATGCCTTTTGAATCACCTCAATCCGATATCGGGAGCTTGAGATACGAATGATTTACAAGACAGTGCAGGCTGAAATTTTTATTACGGGAATTTTATGCATGGATGATTTGAATGAATTTGAGCCAAGGAAGAGTTCTTTCATCTTCTACCAAGAGACAAGCAATTGATGGCCATCTTAATTCAGCAAATTCAAGGCATTCAAGGTTGATGTTATCACCATTCAAGTGGGGTTTCAAAATTCATTGAGGAGACATGAAATGAAGGCTGGATGAAACTCACCTTTTATGACATTCAAGTCATATTAATCAGCTTGGAAGATGAAGAGTTGCACTTAAGCTGGACAGCAAGGATGTCTACATTCATCCTTGTCCACATTCATCCCCTTTCTTTCATATGATAGCAAAACAAGGCAGCCCAAGAGTCCTTCTTAATTTGGACGAAAATATGACTAAATTCAACCTCAATTTGTCTAAACTAATCAGCTTTGAAGATGAGAAGAAAGGACAAAGCATTCATGTGTATTCAAGTGCATTAAGATGAGCATTCATCTTTCTTGTAACACCTTTTCATATTCTGCCTACTTCTACTATAAATAGGCATCTTTAGGATCATTGTAAGACACACTTTGAATATATAAAACATCTTTGAAAGATTGCTTTCATTCTTGTTCTCTTGTGGAACTTTATCGGCTTCAAGTTAGTCTTGTAGTCTTCATCCATTTCCCTTTTGTTATAGCGTTGGTTCCTAGCTCATCTATAGCTAGTGGGTCACGTTCCATATCCTACCACTTCATTTCCACTTTATTATATTGCTTGGTTCCTAACTCTTTATAGTTAGGGGTCACAATCCATCCTTTGAATTTCTTCATCTTAACGCCAACACCCCATCATCTTCACCTACATTTTCATCTTTTATTTTTTTCTTCCATAATCACAACTATCACTCTTCCTACACCCCTTCTACATATCTTTCATCCCATTATTTCTATTTCTTATTTATCTATTTCTACTTACATTATTGTTTGAGTAATTTGAGAATACATTCAAAGCATCTGCAGAGTTCTTACTAGAATCACGATCGGGCATTCACATATATGATTCAAAACTCATAGTCGAGATCATATCATTTGGTATCGAGCCTAGACGATTCAGTAAGCGTATTATTTTTCTCTCTCCCCGGATAGTAAAAAAATCAAAAAAAAAAAATTAAAGAGGGAGGGAGCAATCTATTCTTGTTTAAAAAAAATTACAATACATCATTTCTTATTGCTGAATTACAAATTCCTTTACCTATTCTTAGTAATTCTTTCTTTTTTTTGAAGCCATTATCCTTTTATTATTCATCATTCTCCTACCAAGCTAGAATTGTTTCAGCCAAGTCCACGAGACACTTGTAAGCCTTGAGGAAGTTCCCAAAAGGACTTGAAAATAAAGCACGAGTGGTAAAAGGCATGAGTGTGCATTAAGGGAAAAGCCTAACCCGAGTGAAACACGAGTGTGAGTGCATTTTCTTTGGAGTGGAAAGGTGAGATTTTGTGTTAGTAAGGTTTAATTTCTTTTGTTTCTTTATCTAACATGTCACAAAGATCTGGTCATAGTGGTGAAGGAGTTCCCAATTTGCAAAATCAGGCTATGCTTCAAGCAATGGCCAAAATGATCCAAGAGCAATTGGAGCCCCTAATTGAACGAATAGACCAGCTTGAAATTTCACAAGCTAATCGGGGTAATGAGGAGTATCCTGAAGAAGTTGAAGTAGATGATGTGCAAGATCAAGTATCCCAACATAGCATGGTACAACAAGGCCGCCGAGAGCTCGACCACGAGTAGACGATAATCTCAGCAACATCAAGATTACCATTCCTCCTTTTCAAGGAAGAACGGATCCTGAAACCTATCTTGCATGGGAAAAGAAGGTTGAGCACATTTTTGAGTGCCATAACTATTCAGAGCTTAAAAAGGTAAAACTCGCTGCCATTGAGTTTACGGATTATGCACTAATATGGTGGGATCAATTGACATCAAGTAGGAGACGCAATGGAGAACATCCTATCACTACATGGGATGAAATGAAAGCGGTGATGCGAAGGCGATTCATTCCAACCCACTACCATCGAGTTTATTCAACCGTCTTCAAAATCTTTCACAAGGTAACCGAAGTGTTGAAGATTACTACAAAGAGATGGAGGTGTCCATGATTCGAGCCAACATCGACGAGGATCGAGAAGCCACAATGGCAAGATTCCTAGCGGGACTAAATCCGGACATTGCGAACGTGGTCGAGTTGCAACATTATGTGGAGATGGAAGACATGGTGCATATGGCCATGAAAGTGGAAAAACAGCTCAAAAGAAAGGGTGCCACACGATCTTATGGGAGTTCAACATCAAAATGGGGGCAAAGTTCATACAAGAAGACTCCTCCATTACCGTCCCCACGAAAAAGGAGGACCACCGAAAAGGAAGTAAGCCCATTGCGAAACCAGCAAGGGTAAGACTACCGCTACTCCAAATCGTTCCGTGACATACAATGTTTTAAGTGTTTGGGGCGTGGACACATTGCAAGCCAATGTCCGAACCGCAACACCATGCTTCTTCGAGATGATGGAGAAGTTGAATCGGAACAAGAAGAGGATGAGAATGAAGATGTTGCCATCGAAGAAGAAGAATTAGAGTATGGCGTGGAAGGAGAGGTTCTTGTTGTCAAAAGAAGCCTAAACGTACAATCCGTTGGAGGAAATGAACAACGAGAAAATATCTTCCATACTCGTTGCCATGTTGGAGGAAAGGTATGCTTTGTTATTATAGATGGTGGTAGTTGCACTAATGTTGCTAGTACCTTAATGGTAGATACACTTGGCTTGGCAACAACAAAGCATCCACAACCTTATAAGCTACAATGGCTCAACGATGGAGGAGAACTCAAGGTGACCAAACAAGTTCGAATTGTTTTCTCTATTGGGAAGTACAAAGACGCAGGTATTATGCGATGTCGTTCCAATGCACGCAAAGCCATTTATTACTTGGAAGGCCTTGGCAATTTGATAGGCGAGTGATCCATGACGGGTATACCAACCGGTATACGTTCACCCATGAAGCAAAGAATATCACTTTAGCCCCACTTTCTCCAAAACAAATACATGAAGACCAAATTTTATTGAGAGGAAAAATTGAAAAAGCCAAAGAGAGAGAGACCAAAATGGAGGTAAAAGCAAAGGAGTGTGATCAAAATGAGGGAAGGAAAATCAGCATTCTTTCTAAAGAGAGAGAGTTGAAAAAGAGTTTAATGACAGCAAAGGAAGCACTTGTGCTCATGTACAAGGAAAATTTCTTGAATGCTAACTACCTTGATCAAAATTTGTCTGCTTTTGTTGTGTCTTTATTGCAGGAGTTTGATGACCTATTTCCAGAGGAAATACCAAGTGGGCTGCCACCTATTCGTGGCATAGAACATCAAATAGACTTTGTTCCCGGAGCCGTCATTCCAAACCGACCAGCGTGCATCAAGCAACCCCGAAGAAACTAAGGAGTTGCAAAGGCAAGTATCTGAGTTGATGTCAAAAGGCTACGTGAGGGAAAGCCTTAGCCCATGTGCCGTGCCGGTTCTACTTGTGCCAAAGAAGGATGGAACTTGGCGCATGTGTGTGGACTGCCGAGCGGTAAACAAAATTACGGTAAAAAGTATCGTCACCCTATTCCTCGCTTAGATGACATGTTAGATGAGCTTAGTGGTTCTAACCTCTTTTCCAAGATTGATCTTAAAAGTGGTTACCACCAAATACGAATGCGGGAAGGTGATGAGTGGAAAACAACATTCAAAACTAAGCAAGGCCTTTATGAGTGGTTGGTTATGCCTTTTGGCTTAACTAATGCTCCAAGCACGTTTATGAGGTTAATGAATCATGTTCTTAGGCCATTCTTGGGTTTCGTTGTGAGTTCTGAAGGCTTGGAGGTGGACAAAGAGAAGGTTAAAGCCATTGAAGAGTGGCCACGACCAGCAAGCATTTCTCAAGTTAGGAGCTTCCATGGACTTGCAAGTTTTTATCAAGATTCGTCCCCAACTTCAGCACCATAGCCGCCCCACTAACAAGTGTTATTAAGAAGAATTCTAAATTCTTTTGGGGAAGATCAAGAGAAGTCCTTTAATAGCATTAAAGATTGTTTAATACATGCCCCTTTACTTGCTCTACCTGATTTTAATCTAACTTTTGAAATTGAATGTGATGCATCGTGTGTAGGAATTGGAGCAGTTTTGTCTCAAGGTGGACGTCCTATAGCCTATTTCAGTGAAAAATTAAGTGGAGCTATGCTTAATTCCCTACCTATGACAAGGAGATGTATGCTCTTGTGAGGGCAATGGAAACATGGCAACATTACCTTTGGCCTAAGGAGTTCATCATTCACACTGATCATGAGGCATTGAAACATATCCGGGGCAGCATAAACTCAACAAAAGGCATGCCAAATGGGTGGAGTTTCTTGAAACTTTCCCATATGTTATCAAGTACAAGAAAGGTAAGGAGAATATAGTTGCCGATGCATTGTCACGGAGGTATATTCTTTTAAACACTTTGGAATCTAAGTTATTGGGTTTTGTTTTTATTAAAGACTTATATGTCTCTGACTCTGATTTTGGAGAGATTTACAAAGCTTGTGAGAAAGGGTCAATTGAAAAATACTATAAGCATGATGGTTTCCTATTTAAGGAAGGAAGACTATGCATCCCTCAAGGTTCCATGCGTGAATTGCTAACTAAGGAAGCTCATGGAGGAGGATTAATGGGACATTTTGGGATAGCAAAGACTTTGGCTATACTTCAAGAGCACCTATATTGGCCTAAAATGAAACGAGATGTGGAGAGGTTGTGTGAGCGATGCATCACTTGCAGGAAGGCCAAATCTAAAGTCATGCCACATGGACTTTACACACCACTACCCATACCGGAAGCACCATGGATGGATATTTCAATGGATTTTGTGCTAGGGCTTCCACGTACCAAGAATAACAAAGATTCCATCTTTGTAGTTGTGGATAGATTCTCCAAAATGGCTCATTTCATTCCCTGTAACAAAACTAATGATGCCTCACATATTGCTACTTTGTTTTTCAGGGAAATCTTAAGGTTACATGGCATACCAAGAACTATTGTGTCTGATCGGGATGTGAAGTTCTTAAGTCACTTTTGGAGAGCCCTATGGAGTAAGATTGGTACTAAGTTACTATTCTCCACCACTTGCCACCCTCAAACAGATGGCCAAACTGAAGTGGTGAACCGAGTACTTTCTATGTTACTTCGATCCATCATTAGGAAGAATTTGAAAACATGGGAGGAGAGTTTACCACATGTGGAGTTTGCATACAACCGTTCGATCCATAGTACTACAGGCGCACGCCTTTTTGAAGTGGTGTATGGATTCAATCCATTAACACCGATAGACTTGTTACCATTACCCGCTGATCAAATTGTGAATAAAGATGGACTTAATAAAGCTGAATTTGTTAAGAAGCTTCATCAACAAGTGCGGGAGAACATTGAAAAACGAACCAAGCAATATGAGCAACAAGCAAATAAGGGTCGTAAAGCGAATTTCCTTTGAGCCAGGGGATTGGGTGTGGCTGCACATGAGGAAAGAAAGGTTCCCGGCTCAACGAAAGTCCAAATTAATGCCTCGGGGAGATGGACCATTCCAAATAGTCAAGAAGATCAATGACAATGCCTATCAATTAGATCTTCCAGGTGAGTTTAATGTTAGTGCAACCTTCAATGTTGCTGACCTATCTCCTTATGATGTAGATGACGATTTGGGGACAAATCGCCTTAAAGAGGGAGGGACTGATATGAACGTCAATGGCAAAGACCCGAGAAGTACCCAGGTGGCCCCATTACTCGAGCAAGGGCCAAGGAGTTCCAAGCAGCCATGAAAAATATGTTTACATCAAGCTTGGGACGTGAGAAAGAAGAAATAATAAGGAGGAACACTTTACTTTGCTTATGCATGAATTTGCATGAGTATTTAAAGTTTGCATAACATTCATTGCATTCAATAAACATGTTGTTCATTAAAGCATGAGTTGCATTTAAACATGTAGTTCATTTAGTTATACACTTCATTTAACTAAGTAGTTCATTGATTAAACTAGTTCATTCAAGATTATTAGTTCATTGAATAAAGTTAGTTCATTAATTAAACTAGTTCATTCATCAAACTAGCTCATTTATTAAACTAACTCTTAATTGTTTACATGCATGTTTTCAATTAAAGATTGAATAAAGTTTACCTTTGTGTCTAGGTGCATGAGGGAAGATGAACGGTTTACGGATGCAAGAATATCAGCAGAATGTCTTCCAATTCTGGATGCGATACAGACGTGTTTGGATCCAGAAATCAATTGGACGTTATTCCTCCATCTCTTAGCTTTCCAATGCCTTTTGAATCACCTCAATCCGATATCGGGAGCTTGAGATACGAATGATTTATCAAGACAGTGCAGGCTGAAATTTTTATTACGGGAATTTTATGCATGGATGATTTGAATGAATTTGAGCCAAGGAAGAGTTCTTTCATCTTCTACCAAGAGACAAGCAATTGATGGCCATCTTAATTCAGCAAATTCAAGGCATTCAAGGTTGATGTTATCACCATTCAAGTGGGGTTTCAAAATTCATTGAGGAGACATGAAATGAAGGCTGGATGAAACTCACCTTTTATGACATTCAAGTCATATTAATCAGCTTGGAAGATGAAGAGTTGCACTTAAGCTGGACAGCAAGGATGTCTACATTCATCCTTGTCCACATTCATCCCCTTTCTCTTCATATGATAGCAAAACAAGGCAGCCCAAGAGTCCTTCTTAATTTGGACGAAAATATGACTAAATTCAACCTCAATTTGTCTAAACTAATCAGCTTTGAAGATGAGAAGAAAGGACAAAGCATTCATGTGTATTCAAGTGCATTAAGATGAGCATTCATCTTTCTTGTAACACCTTTTCATATTCTGCCTACTTCTACTATAAATAGGCATCTTTAGGATCATTGTAAGACACACTTTGAATATATAAAACATCTTTGAAAGATTGCTTTCATTCTTGTTCTCTTGTGGAACTTTATCGGCTTCAAGTTAGTCTTGTAGTCTTCATCCATTTCCCTTTTGTTATAGCGTTGGTTCCTAGCTCATCTATAGCTAGTGGGTCACGTTCCATATCCTACCACTTCATTTCCACTTTATTATATTGCTGGTTCCTAACTCTTTATAGTTAGGGGGTCACAATCCATCCTTTGAATTTCTTCATCTTAACGCCAACACCCCATCATCTTCACCTACATTTTCATCTTTTATTTTTTTTTCTTCCATAATCACAACTATCACTCTTCCTACACCCCTTCTACATATCTTTCATCCCATTATTTCTATTTCTTATTTATCTATTTCTACTTACATTATTGTTTGAGTAATTTCAGAATACATTCAAAGCACTGCAGAGTTCTTACTAGAATCACGATCGGGCATTCACATATATGATTCAAAACTCATAGTCGAGATCATATCAATAAATCACCTAAAAGAAGGAGGGATGATGTGAGCATGTCTTTGCTCAAGCCGAGCGTCATGCTAAACAAACCATTTACTTGCGCTAAGGCTAAATATTTAAGGGAAGTTCTTTTACCCAAATGCATTCATACTTCTCATTTCTGTTAACGGTGAATCAGCCTTAGACGCTAAGTTATGTAATATGTTACATGCTGATATGTGACATGATATATAACTTATACTTAGTTTATATATATAAGTATTGAATATGCTAAGTTAAAGTGTGTTTACTTGTGTGTTTATTTGTTTTTCAGGAAATAACAATTGTGGACAACTTAAGGAAGCTAAGGCCAGCTCAAATGCAGCTCAACAATGAGTGTGTAGCTCAAAGCAGCTCAACACATTGTCACTCAGCTCATTTTAGCTCAAGCAATCCCGATTCAGCTCAATCCAGCTCAACTTTAGCTCACTCAGCTCACCTTCAGCTCATGTAGCTCAACGTCAGCTCAAGAGTCCAGATGTAGCTCAAAGGTTCTGGAACATGTGCCTACACCTAGGGGAGTGTCCTACACTATGTGTGCAGCTAGCTCAAGCTCCAAGTCATCTTATATAGGCGGCGTGAAGATAAAACTACAAGGAATATTTGTAATTCAAAATTCCCACTCTTCTAAGGCATGGGCGACAATTGAAGATAAGGAAGAGAGGTTATGCATTTGAATTCAAATAATTCAGCATGTGAAAAACATGCATGGCGCCATTTGCATATGGATAAGAAGGAGTTTCTTTCTTTTGATGTTTAAGTTATTCCCATGTGATTTAAACACCCATGGCTTCATAATAGATAAGGTTGAAAAGAAGTTTGAATTTGAATTATTTTTGCATATGCAAATTAATTCAATATCTGATTTCTCCATGTGCCTTTGTATTTTTCTTATAAATAGCCTTCTATGTCAATGTAAAAACGAGTTTTGGATGAATAAAATTTACTTTGTGAGAATTTCTCTCAACTTCAGTTCTTCATTGAACTTTCAAGACTTATCAGGCTTTGTTGCTTGTGGCGTCTACATCAGATACTTGTGGTTCTTGATTTCTTATTCAATGGGTCCAAGTCCTTCGAACAAAGAGCGTATAAGGCTCGGGTTTATAAACTTTATTCTATAGGTTCTTCCTTGTTCCTTGTTTTTGTTTTTTATTTCATTTTCCAGCAACTTAAAACCTTTCTTCTTCACCAAAATTTTCAGCAACCATTTCCACCATTGTTTCTTCTTCAAGCACTCATCTTCAACCTTTCTCCATCCTAAATTTCCAGCAATATTCTACCTTCTTTCATCCTACATTTTAACACCAAATTTTAGCCCCTTAAACACCATAAACTATACTTTCAACATCTTCTTTTGCAGCCCCACTTCTACATGGGAAATCTTACTTCGATCCTAGATCCGACACAATCAAAAGAGGCCTACATCAATGGACAGCCTTGTAACAGTTCTCCTATCTCTTAGCTTTCCAACGCATGTTGAATCGTGTCAATCCGATATCAGGAGCACGCACGAGATATGTCCAGATTACCGAAGGAAGTGCATGCTGGATTTTCATACGAGAAATTACAATTTTTCAAATGTTTGTGCTCCAAAACCATTTGGAGGGGGACACAAAGATGGCTGAACCATCACCAGCCCTTTGGAGGGAGTCACGGCCAGCCTTTGGATGGAGACACCTACCTGTTCGGCCACCTCTTCACCTATGTAATGCCTTTTCGGCTACACCCCTAGAAAACTATAAATAGGGCCTTTCATTTAATTTGTAAGGCATCACATTCATAATACAAAATTTCCTTTGTGAGAATTTTCTCTCTTTTTAGTTCTTTTTGAACTTTATCGACTTATCAAGTACTTTGTACTTGTGGTGTCAAACTTCCTATCCACCTTAATACTTCGGGTTCTTGGTTCTTTATAACCAAAGGGTCCAAGTCCTTTCTACCATCCCTTAAAGACATCTATAAGGTTCAAGGTTAGGCTATCTATAGCCTAGTTTCTTCCTTGCTTCTTTAAGATACTACCTTCACCATTTCTATCCATTTCCATCACCATTCCCATACTCCATTCTTACCATCTTCCACAACCATCATTCAAATACCTTTCGTACTTTCAAGCCATCTTACTTGCAGGAGTCACTTGCTTGCTTTCCTAGATCGTACAATCAAAGGTCGTACCCAACATCATCAAGGACGGAGTATATCATAAGAGGCTGCCATTATACGTTGGAACTTTCAATTTGATGGCTTGGAAGCAAACCTAGGGCTTTAGACTCGAACAAGGAAGTTAGGTGCAAATCTGAAAATTCAAGAGAAACTAGTTGGGGGTTTCTTGAAAATTTTAGAATTAAAGCTGGAAAATTAAAGAAACAAGGTGAATATGATAGATTAGATGATAAATAATAAGAATAAAAATAAAAAGATTGAAAAAGATAAAAATAAATGATAGAGTAGGGCAATCTTGGATTGTGGAAGCCTTCAATCAAGTTGTTGCAAGAACTAGGAGCTCAAGACTCAATCAAAAAAGTTATGGGTAGGTATGAAAATTCAAGAGAAAAGAGAATTGTTTTTCTTGAAAATTTCAGATTCAAGGTTCGAAATTCAAAGAAACAAAGATAAGAAGGAAAATTAGAAGATGACTAATAAGAACAAAAGTAAAAAGATTGAAAAAGATTAAGATGAGGATAGATAAAACAAATCTGAAATTTTCAGCTTTGTTTATGGAATTATGGAAGATGGTGTGAAGGTTGAAGATGAAGATGACTTGTGATTTGTTGATGTTGTTTTGTCCTCGGCACCCTCTTAGACGCAATTATCTAAGCATGCAACCTCAAGCGGCTCTAACCCACCCTCCTAGATGCAATTACCTAGGCAAGCAAGAGTGTGAAGATGATCTCCCTCACAAGAACTCGATGATCTTATGTTGAAGATGGCTTCTAGACAAGTTTACCGAACACTTGCAAACTCAAAGAATACTGAAATTTCCAAAGAGAACATTTTATTAATCAATGAAATCTCTCAAACAAAGAAGAAAGCATCATCCTTTTATAGATGAAGGATGGCTTTAACCTAAAGCCAAGAATGAATAAAATAAACAAACAAATCTGGTCCATTAAATTGGACTTGATCTAACGGCTTGGGAGAAGGGTGGCTGATTCCTAAAGTATATAAAACCCTAAAATCATAATTTAAATGTTAATAATTAGGTTGGGTTAAGTTTAATTCGTCCAAAGCCTTATATGTTAGCTTTTGGGCTGAATTTTACAAAATCTCGTAATAATCCCGTATCCAGTTTTCTGCATGCGCAGTCTTCAGTAAATTGGACGTATCTTGAGTTCCCGATGTCCGATTGACGCGTTTCAAGATGCGCTGGAAAGGTAACTGAATAACGGACAATTTGTTAGCAGACAACTCGACCTAGAAATGCCTGGATCCCATCAGAAAACTCGTCGCAAGTTAGCTGACTTTCCAGACTTCACAAACAGATTCAGTTTCTTGTCCAAGATTCATCGTTTTTGACCTCATATGCGTGCATTGTTTTGGCCATTATTGTTTGCATCGAACAAATTCAGCTTCTTGTGCAATATGAGTAATTTAACCCCGCTCATGCATGTATCATTATTGATACGAAAGCCAGGATCCAAGAATTACCCCCAAATCTAGGAACCCTCCAGATCACAATTAATCTAGCAAACTCACTAATATTATCCGAGAAAACCCCAAACTCCAAGTTCAACAAACCGATAATAAAGCATGATCTTGATGTAGAAAACGAGATAGGATGAATTTGATGGTGGCGGTGTTGGATAGATTTGTCCTTGGCACCCTCCAAATCGCAATTGAATAGGCAAGCACAATCCTAAAACGGCATGAATCTCTCCGATGAATGGATGATGACGAGATAGATGTTGTAGGATATTTTGTCCTCGGCACCCTCTTAGACGCAATTATCTAAGCAAGCAACCTCAAATTTTAAAACCTAACCCACCCTCCTAGATGCAATTACCTAGGCAAGCAAGAGTGTGAAGATGATCTCCCTCACAAGAACTCGATGATCTTATGTTGAAGATGGATTCTAGACAAGTTTACCGAACACTTGCAAACTCAAAGAATACTGAAATTTCCAAAGAGAACATTTTATTAATCAATGAAATCTCTCAAACAAAGAAGAAAGCATCATCCTTTTATAGATGAAGGATGGCTTTAACCTAAAGCCAAGAATGAATAAAATAAACAAACAAATCTTGTCCATTAAATTGGACTTGATCTAACGGCTTGAGAGAAGGGTGGCTGGTTCCTAAAGTATATAAAACCCTAAAAGCATAATTTAAATGTTAATAATTAGGTTGGGTTAAGTTTAATTCGTCCAAAGCCTTATATGTTAGCTTTTGGGCTGAATTTTACATAATCTCGTAATAATCCCGTAACCAGTTTTCTGCATGCGCAGTCTTCAGTAAATTGGACGTATCTTGAGTTCCCGATGTCCGATTGACGCGTTTCAAGATGCGCTGGAAAGGTAACTGAATGACGGACAATTTGTTAGCAGACAACTCGACCTAGAAATGCCTGGATCCAATCAGAAAACTCGTCGCAAGTTAGCTGACTTTCCAGACTTCACAAACAGATCCAGTTTCTTGTCCAAGATGCATCGTTTTTGACCTCATATGCGTGCATTGTTTTGGCCATTATTGTTTGCATCGAACAAATTCAGCTTCTTGTGCAATATGAGTAATTTAACCCCGCTCATGCATGTATCATTATTGATAATTGAAAAGGATCAAGAATTACCCCCAAATCTAGGAACCCTCCAGATCACAATTAATCTAGCAAACTCACTAATATGATCCGAGAAAACCCCAAACTCCAAGTTCAGCAAACCGATAATAAAGCATGATCTTGATGTAGAAAACGAGATAGGATGAATTTGATGGTGGCGGTGTTGGATAGATTTGTCCTTGGCACCCTCCTAATCGCAATTGAATAGGCAAGCACCTGCAAACGGCACGAATCTCTCCGATGAATGGATGATGACGAGATATATGTTGTAGGATATTTTGTCCTCGGCACCCTCTTAGACGCAATTATCTAAGCAAGCAACCTCAAGCGGCTCTAACCCACCCTCCTAGATGCAATTACCTAGGCAAGCAAGAGTGTGAAGATGATCTCCCTCACAAGAACTCGATGATCTTATGTTGAAGATGGATTCTAGACAAGTTTACCGAGCACTTGCAAACTCAAAGAATACTAAAATTTCCAAAGAGAACATTTTATTAATCAATGAAATCTCTCAAACAAAGAAGAAAGCATCATCCTTTTATAGATGAAGGATGGCTTTAACCTAAAGCCAAGAATGAATAAAATAAACAAACAAATCTGGTCCATTAAATTGGACTTGATCTAACGGCTTGGGAGAAGGGTGGCTGGTTCCTAAAGTATATAAAACCCTAAAAGCATAATTTAAATGTTAATAATTAGGTTGGGTTAAGTTTGATTCGTCCAAATCCTTATATGTTAGCTTTTGGGCTGAATTTTACAAAATCTCGTAATAATCCCGTATCCAGTTTTCTGCATGCGCAGTCTTCAGTAAATTGGACGTATCTTGAGTTCCCGATGTCCGATTAACGCGTTTCAAGATGCGCTGGAAAGGTAACTGAATGACGGACAATTTGTTTGCAGACAACTCGACCTAGAAATGCCTGGATCCCATCAGAAAACTCGTCGCAAGTTAGCTGACTTTCCAGACTTCACAAACAGATTCAGTTTCTTGTCCAAGATGCATCGTTTTTGACCTCATATGCGTGCATTGTTTTGGCCATTATTGTTTGCATCGAACAAATTCAGCTTCTTGTGCAATATGAGTAATTTAACCCCGCTCATGCATGTATCATTATTGATACGAAAGCCAGGATCCAAGAATTACCCCCAAATCTAGGAACCCTCCAGATCACAATTAATCTAGCAAACTCACTAATATGATCCGAGAAAACCCTAAACTCCAAGTTCAGCAAATCGATAATAAAGCATGATCTTGATGTAGAAAATGAGATAGGATGAATTTGATGGTGGCGGTATTGGATAGATTTGTCCTTGGCACCCTCCAAATCGCAATTGAATAGGCAAGCACCTGCAAACGGCATGAATCTCTCCGATGAATGGATGATGACGAGATAGATGTTGTAGGATATTTTGTCCTCGGCACCCTCTTAGACGCAATTATCTAAGTAAGCAACCTCAAGCGGCTCTAACCCACCCTCCTAGATGCAATTACCTAGGCAAGCAAGAGTGTGAAGATGATCTCCCTCACAAGAACTCGATGATCTTATGTTGAAGATGGATTCTAGACAAGTTTACCGAACACTTGCAAACTCAAAGAATACTGAAATTTCCAAAGAGAACATTTTATTAATCAATGAAATCTCTCAAACAAAGAAGAAAGCATCATCCTTTTATAGATGAAGGATGGCTTTAACCTAAAGCCAAGAATGAATAAAATAAACAAACAAATCTTGTCCATTAAATTGGACTTGATCTAACGGCTTGAGAGAAGGGTGGCTGGTTCCTAAAGTATATAAAACCCTAAAAGCATAATTTAAATGTTAATAATTAGGTTGGGTTAAGTTTAATTCGTCCAAAGCCTTATATGTTAGCTTTTGGGCTGAATTTTACAAAATCTCGTAATAATCCCGTATCCAGTTTTCTGCATGCGCAGTCTTCAGTAAATTGGATGTATCTTGAGTTCCCGATGTCCGATTGACGCGTTTCAAAATGCGCTGGAAAGGTAACTGAATGACGGACAATTTGTTAGCTGACAACTCGACCTAGAAATGCCTGAATCCCATCATAAAACTCGTCGCAAGTTAGCTGACTTTCCAGACTTCACAAACAGATTCAGTTTCTTGTCCAAGATGCATCGTTTTTGACCTCATATGCGTGCATTGTTTTGGCCATTATTGTTTGCATCGAACAAATTCAGCTTCTTGTGCAATATGAGTAATTTAACCCCGCTAATGCATGTATCATTATTGATACGAAAGCCAGGATCCAAGAATTACCCCCAAATCTAGGAACCCTCCAGATCACAATTAATCTAGCAAACTCACTAATATGATCCGAGAAAACCCTAAACTCCAAGTTTAGCAAACCAATAATAAAGCATGATCTTGATGTAGAAAACGAGATAGGATGAATTTGATGGTGGCGGTGTTGGATAGATTTGTCCTTGGCACCCTCCTAATCGCAATTGAATAGGCAAGCACCTGCAAACGGCACGAATCTCTCCGATGAATGGATGATGACGAGATAGATGTTGTAGGATATTTTGTCCTCGGCACCCTCTTAGACGCAATTATCTAAGCAAGCAACCTCAAGCGGCTCTAACCCACCCTCCTAGATGCAATTACCTAGGCAAGCAAGAGTGTGAAGATGGTCTCCCTCACAAGAACTCGATGATCTTATGTTGAAGATGGCTTCTAGACAAGTTTACCGAACACTTGCAAACTCAAAGAATACTGAAATTTCCAAAGAGAACATTTTATTAATCAATGAAATCTCTCAAACAAAGAAGAAAGCATCATCCTTTTATAGATGAAGGATGGCTTTAACCTAAAGCCAAGAATGAATAAAATAAACAAACAAATCTGGTCCATTAAATTGGACTTGATCTAACGGCTTGGGAGAAGGGTGGCTGGTTCCTAAAGTATATAAAACCCTAAAACATAATTTAAATGTTAATAATTAGGTTGAGTTAAGTTTAATTCGTCCAAAGCCTTATATGTTAGCTTTTGGGCTTAATTTTACAAAAGGATAGAGTAGCGCAAATTCGAATAAAGAGAAAAACAAAACAAACCAAAATAAAGAACAAATCTAAAAATTCAGATTTGTTTATGGTGGTGGCGTCAATGGAGGAAGCTTGAATATGTGAAGATGTCGTGATGAATTGATAGGTATTGTTTTGTCCTCGGCACCCTCTAAGACGTAATTATCTAAGCAAGCAATCTCAAGCGGCTCTAACCCACCCTCCTAGATGCAATTTCCTAGGCAAGCAAGAGTGTGAAGATGATCTCCCTCACAAGAACTCAATGATCTTATGTTGAAGATGGCTTCTAGACAAGTTTTCTCTTTTCTTGCAAACTCAAAGAATACTAAAATCTCCAAAGAGAACTTTTTACTAATCAATGAAATCTGAATTACAATGTGGGTGAAGCCTCCTTTATATAGGCCATGGAGAAGTTTTAATCCTACTAAACTTAGGAATTAAATACAATAAATAAATGTTAAAATCTAATCTCCTAATTAGATAAGTAGCTTCTAATAATAAATAAATGCTAAAAATAAAATCTTAATTAAATAAATCTGGTCCTAATAGATATTGCAGAATCCTATGTTGATTTAAATTAAAATAATCAAATAAAATCTTGAAAATTCGTAATTATCCAAAAATTCCGTATTAATCCCGTATAGGAATTTTTGCATGCGCTGTCTTCGCTAAAATAGACGTATCTTGAGATCCAGATGTCCGATTGAGGCGTTTCAAGATGTGTTGGAAAGCTAATTTGCAGCCGGACAAGTTTTAAGAAGACATGTTGACCCATAAATGCCTGGATCTCATGCAAAACTTCTTCTCAAGTTGACTGATGTTTCTGACTTGCAAAGCAGTTTCAACTTCTTTTCCAAGATGATTATTTTGACCTCTCTCATGCTCGTATCACAAAATCTCGTAATAATCCCGTATCCAGTTTTCTGCATGCGCAGTCTTCAGTAAATTGGACGTATCTTGAGTTCCCGATGTCCGATTGATGTGTTTCAAGATGCGTTGGAAAGGTAATTGAATGGAGGACAATTTGTTAGTAGACAACTCGACCTAGAAATGCCTGGATCCCATCATTTTTGACCTCCTATGCGTGCATTGTTTTGGCCATTATTGTTTGCATCGAACAAATTCAGCTTCTTATCCAATATGAGTAATTTAACCCCGCTCATGCATGTATCATTCCCCCACTCCTCAAAAGGATTCGTCCTCGAATCTAAATCGGCAATGAGAGAACAATCATCAACTTCAATTGAAAAGACTGTTTTATTGTATCTGGAGAGATCAAATTGAGCTCCTCTCAATGGTTCAACAAAATCCTGAAAAAATAAGACAGCACTACTCGAACATTTGTAATGATTAGTCAAAACAAAAACACTCGTCGCGTTCTTTTTCTTGTCTTTTTCTTTTGGGCTTTGTGTGACTTTTACCTCATATGTATTTTCACTCACCAAATTTGGGCCATTAATTTGACTTTTTTCACTCTCGGCCTCTTTACTCTCAGTCTTTTGTATCTCACATCCCATAACCCTCTGACAAAATTTATCATCAATGTACAAATTTTGCAGAGGAGAAAGTGTTTCTTACGGAATGGTAGAACAAGAATCAAATGAAGGGTTAGAATTACACTTACTTTCTTCGTGGGGAGGTGATGAGAGTATAGCAAGTGGACCTACTACTTCACATGAGGGATTAGAAGCATTTGTCATCTTGTCTAATGTGTTCACTATCACTATCCTTTTGTTTGGGAGATGGTTCTTCTCCAATATCAACATTTGCACAAATGCTAGAAGTAGATGTACGAAGAGAATCATGTGTACCTTCTGGTTTTGGGATGTCTTCATGGTTGGTTGCCTTTGTGTAGTCAATTGATTCAGCCTTTTGTGCTTTCAATCTTTTTCGTTTTATCCTCTCTCACACTGTTTTTTTGCTTTCGCTATTTCTTCATCTACTTTTTTCGGCTCTATTGTAGCAAACGAGAGCTTCTGGCCTTGGTGCACAATCGAGAATCCATTTGTATTGATTCAATGGACAGCGCCACAATCATTTTTCCAAGGTCTTCCTAATAGCAAGTGGGTGACTTCCATAGGAACCACGTCACACCATACATCATCACAATAGCTTCGAAGAGTAAAAGAGATTAAACCACGTTCGGTTACCTTCATATCCGGTCTGCTATTAAACCCTTGAAGATGATACGGCTTAGGGTGTTCTTGGCATGGTAGATCGAGTGCATCAACAATGAAGCTGTTCACTAAGTTTACACGACTGTCACCATCAATAATTAAAGAACATAGATTACCTTGTATCTTACATCGTGACCGAAAAATATTTTTTGGTATACGTAACGAGTGTTGAAAACAAAATAAAACATCCTAATTGCTTCAAGAATCCAAAGAAAAGGTTATACACCAATAGAATTATAGTTGCAAGGAGAAAGAAGAGTATGCAACTTTTAGTCCTACTAACACAAGGAAACAAGAAGGTGTTAGAAGATGTGTAAGAAGCAATAAAATCTAAAACAAACGAAAACTAATGGCTAAGAATGAAAGAAAATTAGAAAAACCTGGAATTTTGCAGCAACTTGATCTACTTCGTTCGAGGTGTTCCCGGTGTCAAAAATTCTGAAATTTTATGTGTTGACTCCTCCAAAGGTGTAGATCTGATCTGGAAATTTTCAACTCAAAATTCGCTCCTTTGAATTTGACGAATTTTCCCTAATTTTCGAGTTTTTCACCCAAAAATGCCAAAATTCTTGTCAAGAATCGTCCCAAATCTGATACCAAATGATAGAGTAGCGCAATCTTGGATTTGGAAGCCTTCAATCAAGTTGTTGCAAGAAATAGGAGCTCTAGACTCAATCAAGAAAGTTATGGGCAGGTTTGAAAATTCAAGAGAAAAGTCATTCTCTTTTCTTGAAAATTCAAGAGAAAAGAGAATGACTTTTCTTGAAAATTTCAGATTCATGGTTCGAAATTCAAAGAAACAAAGATAAGAAGGAAAATTAGAAGATGATTAATAAGAACAAAAGTAAAAAGATTGAAAAAGATTAATATGAGGATAGATAAAACAAATCTGAAATTTTCAGCTTTGTTTATGGAATTATGGAAGATGGTGTGAAGGTTGAAGATGAAAATGACTTGCGATTTGTTGATGTTGTTTTGTCCTCGACACCCTCTTAGACGCAATTATCTAAGCAAGTAACCTCAAGCGGCTCTAACTCACCCTCCTAGATGCAATTACCTAGGCAAGCAAGAGTGTGAAGATGATCTCCCTCACAAGAACTCGATGATCTTATGTTGAAGATGGCTTCTAGACAAGTTTACCGAACACTTGCAAACTCAAAGAATACTAAAATTTCCAAAGAGAACTTTTTATTAATCAATGAAATCTCTTAAACAAGGAAGAAAGCATCATCCTTTTATAGATGGAGGATGGCTTTAACCTAAAGCCAAGAATGAATAAAATAAACAAACAAATCCGGTTCATTAAATTGGACTTGATCTAACGGCTTGGGAGAAGGGTGGCTGGTTCCTAAAGTATATAAAACCCTAAAAACATAATTTAAATGTTAATAATTAGGTTGGGTTAAGTTTAATTCGTCCAAAGCCTTATATGTTAGCTTTTGGGCTTAATTTTACAAAATCTCGTAATAATCCCGCATCCAGTTTTCTGCATGCCCAGTCTTCAGTAAATTGGACGTATCTTGAGTTCCCGATGTCCGATTGACGCGTTTCAAGATGCGTTGGAAAGGTAACTGAATGACGGACAATTTGTTAGCAGACAACTAGACCTAGAAATACCTGGATTCCATCAGAAAACTCGTCGCATGTTAGCTGACTTTCCAGACTTCACAAACAGATTCAGTTTCTTGTCCAAGATGCATCGCTTTTTACCTCCCATGCGTGCATTGTTTCGGACATTATTGTTTGCATCGATAAAATTCAGCTTCTTGAACAATATGAGTAATTTAACCCCACTCGTGCTTGTATCATTCCCCCACTCCTTAAAAGGATTCATCCTCGAATCTAAATCGGCAATGAGAGAACAATCATCAACTTCAATTGAAAAGACTATTTTATTGTATCTGGAGAGATCAAATTGAGCTCCTCTCAATGGTTCAACAAAATCCTGAAAAAATAAGACAGCACTACTCGAGCATTTGTAATGATTAGTCAAAACAAAATCACTCGTCGCTTTCTTTTTCTTGTCCTTTTCTTTTGGGCTTTGTGTGACTTTTACCTTATATGTATTTTCACTCACCAAATTTGGGCCATTAATTTGACTTTTTTCACTCTCGGCCTCTTTACTCTCAGTCTTTTGTATATCACATCCCATATCCCTCTTACAAAATTTATCATCAATGTACAACTTCTGTAGAGGAGAAAGTGTTTCTAACGAAATGATAGAATAAGAATCAAATGAAGGGTTAGAATTACACTTACTTTCTTCGTGGGGAGGTGATGAGAGTATAACAAGTGGACCTACTACTTCACATGAGGGATTAGAAGCATTGTCATCTTGTCTAATGTGTTCATTATCACTATCCTTTTGTTTGGGAGATGGTTCTTCTCCAATATCAACATTTGCACAAATACTAGAAATAGAAGTACGAAGAGAATCATGTGTACCTTCTAGTTTTGGGATGTCTTCATGGTTGGTTGCCTTTGTGTGGTCAATTGATTCAGCCTTTTGTGCTTCCAATCTTTTTCGTTTTATCCTCCCACACTGTTTTTTTGCTTTCTCTATTTCTTCATCTACTTTTTCTGGCTCTATTGTAGCAAACAAGAGCTTTTGGCCTTGGTGCACAACCGAGTATCCATTTGTATTGATTCGATGGACAGGGCCACGATTATTTTTCCAAGGTCTTCCTAATAGCAAGTGGGTGACTTCCATAGGAACCACGTCACACTATACATCATCACAATAGCTTCCAAGAGTAAAAGAGATTAAACAACGTTCGATTACCTTCATATCCGGTCCGCTATTAAACCCTTGAAGATGATACGGCTTAGGGTGTTCTTGGCATGGTAGATCGAGTGCATCAACATTGAAGCTGCTCACTAAGTTTACACGACTGTCACCATCAATAATTAAAGAACATAGATTACCTTGTATCTTACATCGTGACCGAAAAATATTTATTGGTATACGATAATGAGTGCTGAAAAGAGAATAAATGATAGAGTAGCGCAAATTCGAATAAAGAGAAAAACAAAACAAACCAAAATAAAGAAAAAATCTAAAAATTCAGATTTGCTTATGGTGGTGGCGTCAATGGAGGAAACTTGAATATGTGGAGATAGCGTGATGAATTGGTAGTTGTTGTTTTGTCCTCGGCACCCTCTTAGATGCAATTATCTAAGCAAGCAACCTCAAGCGGCTCTAACCCACCCTCCTAGATGCAATTACCTAGGCAAGCAAGAGTGTGAAGATGATCTCCCTCACAAGAACTCGATGATCTTATGTTGAAGATGGATTCTAGACAAGTTTACCGAACACTTGCAAACTCAAAGAATACTAAAATTTCTAAAGAGAACTTTTTACTAATCAATGAAATCTGAATTACAATGTGGGTGAAGCCTCCTTTATATAGGCCATGGAGAAGTTTTAATCCTACTAAACTTAGGAATTAAATACAATAAATAAATGCTAAAATCTAATCTCCTAATTAGATAAGTAACTTCTAATAATAAATAAATGCTAAAAATAAAATCCTAATTAAATAAATCTGATCAAAATAGATATTGCAGAATCCTATATTGATTTAAATTACAAATAATCAAATAAAATCTTGAAAATTCGTAATTATCCAAAAATCCCTTATTAATCCCTTATAGGAATTTCTGCATGCGCTGTCTTCGCTAAAATAGACGTATCTTGAGATATAAATATCCGATTGAGGCGTTTCAAGATGCTTTGGAAAGATAATTAGCAGCCGGACAAGATTTAAGAAGACATGTTGACCCATAAATGCCTGGATCCCATCCAAAAATGCTTCGCAAGTTGACTGATGTTTATGACTTGCAAAGCAGTTTCAACTTCTTTTCCAAGATGATTATTTTGACCCCTCTCATGCTCGTATCATTCCCCCACTCATCAAAAAGATTCGCCCTCGAATCTAGATCGGTAAATGGAGGAAGTTCATCAAAGTACCATAGAAGAGAAGACGTCTTGAAGGATCCTTTTGCAGAGTCTCTTTTTGCAATGTAATTTACAAGTTCCTTCTCATTGGGATCATCACGATTGTTCTTTTGGTCGCAAAGTAACTCATTCTCATCTTCAAAATTGTTATTAATGCTAAAAGAGGAATAAGCATAAATAGAATTCTGAAAACATTCAATGATACCTTTTGATTGTAAGGTACCTTCGTCGGTGTTTGTCGTTTGATGATCATCTTGAATCGTAATAGTAGGTTCGTCACTTGAAACAAACACACTACTTATAATTTCTTCCTCATCAATAGGCAAGGTTAAACTCTCGATGGTATCGTCTTCCACATGTTCTTTAGAAGAACAAATTTCTTGATCATGCTCCGGATCACGAATTTCAATATCATTAGAAGACATGAATTCAGACAACATATCTCTCAAAATTTTTTCTTGAAAATAAAACTTATCTGGACAATCATACCCTGAATGATCTAGTCGACAACAATAATGACATCGAGTCCCCAAAAGGGTAAAATCCAATACGTTGCTCAATGACATCCTCAAGAACGACCTGAATCCCATACCAAATGATAGAGTAGCGCAAATTCGAATAAAGAGAAAAACAAAACAAACCAAAATAAAGAACAAATCTAAAAATTCAGATTTGCTTATGGTGGTGGCGTCAATGGAGGAAACTTGAATATGTGGAGATAGCGTGATGAATTGGTAGTTGTTGTTTTGTCCTCGACACCCTCTTAGACGCAATTATCTAAGCAAGCAACCTCAAGCGGCTCTAACCCACCCTTCTAGATGCAATTACCTAGGCAAGCAAGAGTGTGAAGATGATCTCCCTCACAAGAACTCGATGACCTTATGTTGAAGATGGCTTCTAGACAAGTTTACCGAACACTTGCAAACTCAAAGAATACTAAAATCTCCAAAGAGAACTTTTTACTAATCAATGAAATCTGAATTACAATGTGGGTGAAGCCTCCTTTATATAGGCCATGGAGAAGTTTTAATCCTACTAAACTTAGGAATTAAATACAATAAATAAATGCTAAAATCTAATCTCCTAATTAGATAAGTAACTTCTAATAATAAATAAATGCTAAAAAAAAATCCTAATTAAATAAATCTGATCCTAATAGATATTGCAGAATCCTATGTTGATTTAAATTACAAATAATCAAATAAAATCTTGAAAATTCGTAATTATCCAAAAATCCCGTATTAATCCCTTTTAGGAATTTCTGCATGCGTTGTCTTCGCTAAAATAGACGTATCTTGAGATCCAGATATCCGATTGAGGCGTTTCAAGATGCGTTGGAAAGCTAATTTGCAGCCAGACAAGATTTAAGAAGACATGTTGACCCATAAATGCCTGGATCCCATCCAAAAATGCTTCGCAAGTTGACTGATGTTTCTGACTTGCAAAGCAGTTTCAACTTCTTTTCCAAGATGATTATTTTGACCCCTCTCATGCTTGTATCTTACATCGTGACATCGTGACCGAAAAATATTTATTGGTATACGATGACGAGTGTTGAAAAGAGAATAAAACATCCTAATTGCTTCAAGAATCCAAAGAAAAGGTTAGACACCAATAGAATTATAGTTGCAAGGAGAACGAAGAGTATGCAACTTTTAGTCCTACTAACACAAGGAAACAAGAAGGTGTTAGAAGATGTGTTAGAAGCAATAAAAGTTAAAACAAACGAAAACTAATGGCTAAGAATGAAAGAAAATTAGAAAAACCCCGAAAACCCTGGAATTTTACAACAACTTGATCTACTTCGTTCGAGCTGTTCCGATGTCAAAAAATTTTGAAATTTTATGTGTTGACTACTTCAAAGGTGTAGACCTGATCTGGAAATTTTCAGCTCAAAATTCGCTCGTTTGAATTTGACGAATTTTCCCTAATTTTCAAGTTTTTCACCTAAAAATGTCAAAATTCTTGTCAAGAATCGTCCCAAATCTGATACCAAATGATAGAGTAGCGCAATCTTGGATTTGGAAGTCTTCAATCAAGAAAGTTATGGGCAGGTCTGAAAATTCAAGAGAAAAGAGAATGGCTTTTCTTGAAAATTTCAGATTCAAGGTTTGAAATTCAAAGAAACAAAGATAAGAAGGAAAATTAGAAGATGATTAATAAGAACAAAAGTAAAAAGATTGAAAAAGATTAAGATGAGGATAGATAAAACAAATCTAAAATTTTCAGCTTTGCTTATGGAATTATGGAAGATGGTGTGAAGGTTGAAGATGAAGATGACTTGCGATTTGTTGATGTTGTTTTGTCCTCAGCACCCTCTTAGACGCAATTATCTAAGCAAGCAACCTCAAGCGGCTCTAACCCACCCCCTAGATGCAATACCTAGGCAAGCAAGAGTGTGAAGATGATCTCCCTCACAAGAACTCGATGATCTTATGTTGAAGATGGCTTCTAGACAAGTTTACCGAACACTTGCAAACTCAAAGAATGCTAAAATTTCCAAAGAGAACTTTTTATTAATCAATGAAATCTCTCAAACAAAGAAGAAAGCATCATCCTTTTATAGATGAAGGATGACTTTAACCTAAAGCCAAGAATGAATAAAATAAACAAACAAATCTGGTCCATTAAATTGGACTTGATCTAACGGCTTGGGAAAAGGGTGGTTGGTTCCTAAAATATATAAAACCCTAAAAACATAATTTAAATGTTAATAATTAGGTTGGGTTAAGTTTAATTCATCCAAAGCCTTATATGTTAGCTTTTGGGCTGAATTTTACAAAATCTCGTAATAATCCCGTATCCAGTTTTCTGCATGCGCAGTCTTCAGTAAATTGGATGTATCTTGAGTTCCCAAGGTCCGATTGATGGTTTTCAAGATGCGTTGGAAAGATAACTGAATGAAGGACAATTTGTTAGGAGACAGCTCGACCTAGAAATACCTGGATCCCATCAGAAAACTCGTCGTAAGTTAGATGACTTTCCAGACTTCACAAACAGATTCAGTTTCTTGTCCAAGATGCGTCGTTTTTGACCTCCTATGTGTACATTGTTTTGGCCATTATTGTTTGCATCGAACAAATTTAGCCTCTTGTCCAATATGAGTAATTTAACCCCGCTCATGCATGTATCATTCCCCCACTCCTCAAAAGGATTCGTCCTCGAATCTAAATCGGCAATGAGAGAACAATCTCCTCTCAATGGTTCAACAAAATCCTGAAAAAATAAGACAACACTACTCGAACATTTGTAATGATTAGTCAAAACAAAATCACTCGTCGCGTTCTTTTTCTTGTCTTTTTCTTTTGGGCTTTGTGTGACTTTTACCTCATATGTATTTTCACTCACCAAATTTGGGCCATTATTTGACTTTTTTCACTCTCGGCCTCTTTACTCTCAGTCTTTTGTATCTCACATCCCATATCCCTCTCACAAATTTTATCATCAATGTACAATTTCTGTAGAGGAGAAAGTGTTTCTAACGGAATGATAGAACAAGAATCAAATGAAGGGTTAGAATTACACTTGCTTTCTTCATGGGGAGGTGATGAGAGTATAGCAAGTGGACCTACTACTTCACATGAGGGATTAGAAGCATTGTCATCTTGTCTAATGTGTTCACTATCACTATCATTTTGTTTGGGAGATGGTTCTTCTCCAATATCAACATTTGCATAAATGCTAGAAGTAGAAGTACGAAGAGAATCATGTGTACCTTCTGGTTTTGGGATGTCTTCATGGTTGGTTGCCTTTGTGTGGTCAATTGATTCAGCCTTTTGTGCTTCCAATCTTTTTTGTTTTATCCTCTCACACTGTTTTTTTGCTTTCGCTATTTCTTCATCTACTTTTTCCGGCTCTATTGTAGCAAACAAGAGCTTCTGGCCTTGGTGCACAACCGAGTATCCATTTGTATTGATTCGATGGACAGCGCCATGATAATTTTTCCAAGGTCTTCCTAATAGCAAGTGGGTGACTTCCATAGGAACCACGTCACACCATACATCTTAACAATAGCTTCCAAGAGTAAAAGAGATTAAACAACGTTCGGTTACCTTCATATCCGATCCGCTATAAAACCCTTGAAGATGATACGGCTTAGGGTGTTCTTGGCATGCTAGATCGAGTGCATCAACAATGAAGCTGCTCACTAAGTTTACACGACTGTCACCATCAATAATTAAAGAACATAGATTACCTTGTATCTTACATCGTGACATCGTGACCGAAAAATATTTATTGGTATACGATGACGAGTGTTGAAAAGAGAATAAAACATCCTAATTGCTTCAAGAATCCAAAGAAAAGGTTAGACACCAATAGAATTATAGTTTCAAGGAGAAAGAAGAGTATGCAACTTTTAGTCCTACTAACACAAGGAAACAAGGTGTTAGAAGATGTGTAAGAAGCAATAAAAGCTAAAACAAACGAAAACTAATGGCTAAAAATGAAAGAAAATTAGAAAAACAACCCTAGAATTTTGCAGCAACTTGATCTACTTCGTTCGAGGTGTTCCCGATGTCAAAATATTCTGACATTTTATGTGTTGACTCCTCCAAAGGTGTAGATCTGATCTGGAAATTTTCAGCTCAAAATTCGCTCGTTTGAATTTGACGAATTTTCTCTAATTTTCGAGTTTTTCACCCAAAAATGCTAAATTTCTTGTCAAGAATCGTCCCAAATCTGATACCAAATGATAGAGTAGCGCAATCTTGGATTTGGAAGCCTTCAATCAAGTTGTTGCAAGAACTAAGAGCTCTAGACTCAATCAAGAAAGTTATGGGGAGGTCTAAAAATTCAAGAGAAAAGAGAATCGCTTTTCTTGAAAATTTCAGATTCAAGGTTCGAAATTCAAAGAAACAAAGATAAGAAGGAAAATTAGAAGATGATTAATAAGAACAAAAGTAAAAAGATTGAAAAAGATTAAGATGAGGATAGATAAAACAAATCTGAAATTTTCAGCTTTGTTTATGGAATTATGGAAGATGGTGTGAAGGTTGAAGATGACTTGCGATTTGTTGATGTTGTTTTGTCCTCGGCACCCTCTTAGACGCAATTATCTAAGCAAGTAACCTCAAGCGGCTCTAACCCACCCTCCTAGATGCAATTACCTAGGCAAACAAGAGTGTGAAGATGATCTCCCTCACAAGAACTCGATGATCTTATGTTGAAGATGGCTTCTAGACAAGTTTACCGAACACTTGCAAACTCAAAGAATACTAAAATTTCCAAAGAGAACTTTTTAGTAATCAATGAAATCTCTCAAACAAAGAAGAAAGCATCATCCTTTTATAGATGAAGGATGGCTTTAACCTAAAGCCAAGAATGAATAAAATAAACAAACAAATCTTTGAGTTTGCAAGTGTTCGGTAAACTTGTCTAGAAGCCATCTTCAACATAAGATCGTCGAGTTCTTGTGAGGGAGATCATCTTCACACTCTTGCTTGCCTAGGTAATTGCATCTAGGAGGGTGGGTTAGAGCCGCTTGAGGTTGCTTGCTTAGATAATTGAGTCTAAGAGGGTGCCGAGGAAAAAACAAAATCAACAATTCGAAAGCCATCTTCATCTTCAAACTTCACACCATCTTCCATAATTCCATAAACAAAGCTGGAATTTCCAGATTTGTTTTACCTATCTTCTTCTTAATCTTTTTTCATCTTTTTATTTATATTCTTATTTCTTATCATCATCTTGTATTTCTTTCTTTAATTTTCCAGCCTCGAATCTGAAATTTTCAAGAAAAGCCCTTCTGTTCTCTCTTGAATTTTCAGATCTGCCCATACTTTCTTGATTGAGTCTAGAGCTCCTAGTTCTTGCTACAATTTGATTGAAGGCTTCCAAATCCAAGATTGCGCTACTCTATCATTTGGTATCAGATTTGGGACGATTCTTGACAAGAATTTTTGCGTTTTTGGGTGAAAAACTCAAAAATTAGGGAAAATTCGTCAAATTCAAACGAGCGAATTTTGAGCTGAAAATTTCCAGATCATATCTACACCTTTGGAGGAGTCACCACATAAACTTTCAGAATTTTTTGACATCGGGAACACCTCGAACGAAGTAGATCAAGTTGCTGCAGAATTCTAGGGTTTTCGGGGTTTTTCTAATTTTCTTTCATTCTTAGCCATTAGTTTTCATTTGTTTTAGCTTTTATTGCTTCTTACACATCTTCTAACACCTTCTTGTTTCCTTGTGTTAGTAGGACTAAAAGTTGCATACTCTTCTTTCTCCTTGCAACTATAATTCTATTGGTGTCTAACCTTTTCTTTGGATTCTTAAAGCAATTAGGATGTTTTATTCTCTTTTCAACACTCATTATCGTATACCAATAAATATTTTTCGGTCACGATGTAAGATACAAGGTAATCTATGTTCTTTAATTATTGATGGTGATAGTCGTGTAAACTTAGTGAGTAGGTTCATTGTTGATGCACTCGATCTACCATGCCAAGAACCCCCTTCGTTTGATTCTTGTCCTATTATTCCGTTAGAAACACTTTCCCCTCTACAGAAATTGTACATTGATGATAAATTTTATGAGAGGGATATGGGATGTGAGATACAAAAGACTGAGAGTAAAGAGGCCGAGAGTGAAAAAAGTCAAATTAATGGCCCAAATTTCGTGAGTGAAAATACATATGAGGTAAAAGTCACACAAAGCCCAAGAGAAAAAGACA
This sequence comes from Hibiscus mutabilis, assembly GCA_019671005.1. NCBI lineage: Eukaryota > Viridiplantae > Streptophyta > Magnoliopsida > Malvales > Malvaceae > Hibiscus > Hibiscus mutabilis. The sequence continues at coordinate 41,422,491 of CM033756.1, forward strand.
AGAAAAAGAACGCGACGAGTGATTTTGTTTTGACTAGTCATTACAAATGTTCGAGTAGTGTTGTCTTATTTTTTCAGGATTTTGTTGAACTATTGAGAGGAGCTCAATTAGATCACTCCACATACAACAAAGAAGCATTTTCAATTGAAGTTGATTGATACATGTATGGGGGGCTAAAATGATGCATTGTAGCCAAAGAGTTGAAGCTGTTTTATAAGTCTGGAATTTCAGCCGACTTGCATCGAATTTTCGGATGGGATCCCGGCACTTCTGAGTCTACATGTCTTCTTTAAACATATTCCTCTGCATCTTAGCTTTCCAACGCATCTTGAAACGCATCAATCCGACATCGGGATCTCAAGTTATGTCCATTTTAGTGAAGACAGTGCGAGCAGAAATCTCTATACGATTTTATCACGGGAAATATTATTTATTACGAATTTTTAATAATTTTATTGATTATCTGTACTTAAATTTAATCTAAGATTCTTTATGAAGATATTTAGATGATTTAGGATTAGATTTGTTATTTATTTATTAGTTTTTTAGGTTAGATAAAATATGTTTATTTATTTTATTATTATCTTTACTTTTCCTAATTTAAGTTGAACTCTTCATTTGTAGCCTATTTAAAGGCATATTTGCTTCACTAATAAGAACAGCATCATGAATTTATGAGTTGCAAAAACCTTTGGCCATGGGCCATTTTATTTTCAAGGTAGATAGATTTGCCTTGTTATTTTTCGTATCAGAAGTCTTCTTCAACGTAAGTTCGTCAAGTTCTTGTAATGGAGATCATCTTCACACTCTTGCTTGCCTAGGTAATTGCATCTAGGAGGGTGAGTTAGAGCCCCTTGAGGTTGCTTGCTTAGATAATCGCGACTAAGAGGGTGCCAAGGACAAAATATCCTACAACATCTATCTCGTCATCATCCATTCATCGGAGATATTCGTGCCGTTTGCAGGTGTTTGCCTATTCAATTGCGATTAGGAGGGTGCCAAGGACAAATCTATCCAACACCGCCACCGTCAAATTCATCCTATCTCGTTTTCTACATCAAGATCATGCTTTATTATCGGTTTTCTGAATGTGGAGTTTGGTGTTTTCTTGGATCATATTAGTGAGTTTGCTAGATTAATTGTGATCTAGAGGGTTCCTAGATTTTGAGGTAATTCTTGGATCCTGGCTTCCATATCAATTGGTATCAGAGCCTTGGTTTAGGTGTTTGAAACAATTATCTTTTACTGTTGTTTTAGTAGTTGAGAAAAAAGAAAAAATATATAATTCTCTATATAGATCATAGTTTTAATATTTCATTCCTGGAGACATCTTAAGAGACTTGAAGGTTGTGATCAACAACTCTTGAGATTCTGGACGAATCGTTTTCAACAGGGGAAAAAATATCCTACAACATCTATCTTGTCATCATCCATTCATCGGAGAGATTCGTGCCGTTTGCAGGTGTTTGCCTATTCAATTGCGATTAGGAGGGTGCCAAGGACAAATCTATCCAACACCGCCACCGTCAAATTCATCCTATCTCGTTTTCTACATCAAGATCATGCTTTATTATCGGTTTGCTTAATGTGGAGTTTGGTGTTTTCTTGGATCATATTAGTGAGTTTGCTAGATTAATTGTGATCTAGAGGGTTCCTAGATTTTGAGGTAATTCTTGGATCCTGGCTTCCGTATCATTTACTCTCAGTCTTTTGTATCTCACATCTCATATCTGATAGAGTAGCGCAATCTTGGATTTGGAAGCCTTCAATCAAGTTGTTGCAAGAACTAGGAGCTCTAGACTCAATAAATAAAGTTTGGGCAGATCTGAAAATTCAAGAGAAAATAGAAGGGATTTTCTTGAACTTTTCAGATTCAAGGCTGGAAATTTAAAGAAAGAAAGACGAGATGAAGGATTAGATGATAAGAAATAAGAATATAAATAAAAAGATGAGAAAAGATTAAGAAGAAGATAGGTAAAACAAATATGGAAATTCCAGCTTTGTTTATGGAATTATGGAAGATGGTGTGAAGGTTGAAGATGAAGATGGCTTGTGAATTGTTGTTGTTGTTTTGTCCTCGACACCCTCTTAGACGCAATTATCTAAGCAAGCAACCTCAAGCGGCTCTAACCCACCCTCTTGGACGCGATTATCTACGCAAGCAAGAGTGTGATGATGATCTTCCTCACAAGATGATACGAGCATGAGAGGGGTCAAAATAATCATCTTGGAAAAGAAGTTGAAACTGATTTGCAAGTCAGTAATATCAGTCAACTTGCAAAGCATTTTTGGATGGGATCCAGGCATTTATGGGTCAACATGTCTTCTTAAAACTTGTCCGGCTGCAAATTAACTTTCCAACGCATCTTGAAACGCCTCAATCGGACATCTGGATCTCAAGATACGTCTATTTTAGCGAAGACAGCGCATGCAGAAATTCCTATACGGGATTAATACGGGATTTTTGGATAATTACGAATTTTCAAGATTTTATTTGATTATTTGTAATTTAAATCAACATAGGATTCTGCAATATCTATTAGGATTAAATTTATTTAATTAAGATTTTATTTTTAGCATTTATTTATTATTAGAAGTTAGTTATCTAATTAGGAGATTAGATTTAAACATTTATTTATTGTATTTAATTCCTAAATTTAGTAGGATTAAAACTTCTCCATGGCCTATATAAAAGAGGCTTCACCCACATTGTAATTAAGATTTCATTGATTAATAAAAAGTTCTCTTTGGAGATTTTAGTATTCATTGAGTTTGCAAGTGTTCGGTAAACTTGTCTAGAAGCCATCTTCAACATAAGATCATCGAGTTCTTGTGAGGGAGATCATCTTCACACTCTTGCTTGCCTAGGTAATTGCATCTAGGAGGGTGGGTTAGAGCCGCTTAAGGTTGCTTGCTTAGATAATTGAGTCTAAGAGGATGCCGAGGACAAAACAACTATCAATTCATCACGCCATCTCCACATATTCAAGCTTCCTCCATTGACGCCACCACCATAAGCAAATCTGAATTTTTAGATTTGTTCTTTATTTTGGTTTGTTTGGTTTTTCTCTTTATTCAATTTGCTTCTACTCTATCATTTGGTATCGGATTCAGGTCGTTCTTGAGGATGTCATTGAGCAACGTATTGGATTTTACCCTTTTGGGGACTCGATGTCATTATTGTTGTCGACTAGATCATCCAGGGTATGATTGTCCAAATAAGTTTTATTTTCAAGAAAAAATTTTGAGAGATATGTTGTCCGAATTCATGTCTTCTAATGATATTGAAATCCGTGATCCGGAGCATGATCAAGAAATTTGTTCTTCTAAAGAACATGAGGAAGACAATACCATCGAGAGTTTAACCTTGCCTATTGATGAGGAAGAAATTATAAGTAGTGTGTTTGTTTCCAGTGACGAACCTACTATTACGATTCAAGATGATCATCAAACGACAAACACCGACGAAGGTACCTTACAATCAAAAGGTATCATTGAATGTTTTCAGAATTCTATTTATGCTTATTCCTCTTTTAGCATTAATAACAATTTTGAAGATGAGAATGAATTACTTTTATGTACCAAAAGAACAATCGTGATGATCCCAATGAGAAGGAACTTGTAAATTACATTGCAAAAAGAGACTCTGCAAAAAGATCCTTCAAGACGTCTTCTCTTCTATGGTACTTTGATGAACTTCCTCCATTTACCGATCTAGATTCGAGGGCGAATCTTTTTGATGAGTGGGGGAATGATACGAGCATGAGAGGGGTCAAAATAATCATCTTGGAAAAGAAGTTGAAATTGATTTGCAAGTCAGAAATATCAGTCAACTTGCAAAGCATTTTTGGATGGGATCCAGGTATTTATGGGTCAACATGTCTCTTACAACTTGTCTGGCTGCAAATTAGCTTTCTAACGCATCTTGAAACGCCTCAATCGGACATCTGGATCTCAAGATACGTCTATTTTAGCGAAGACAACGCATGCAGAAATTTCTATACGGGATTAATACGGGATTTTTTGATAATTACGAATTTTCAAGATTTTATTTGATTATTTGTAATTTAAATCAACATAGGATTCTGCAATATCTATTAGGATTAAATTTATTTAATTAAGATTTTATTTTTAGCATTTATTTATTATTAGAAGTTACTTATCTAATTAGGAGATTAGATTTTAACATTTATTTATTGTATTTAATTCCTAAATTTAGTAGGATTAAAACTTCTCCATGGCCTATATAAAAGAGGCTTCACCCACATTGTAATTAAGATTTCATTGATTAATAAAAAGTTCTCTCTGGAGATTTTAGTATTCATTGAGTTTGCAAGTGTTCGGTAAACTTGTCTAGAAGCCATCTTCAACATAAGATCATCGAGTTCTTGTGAGGGAGATCATCTTCACACTCTTGCTTGCCTAGGTAATTGCACCTAGGACGGTGGGTTAGAGCCGCTTGAGGTTGCTTGCTTAGATAATTGAGTCTAAGAGGGTGCCGAGGACAAAACAACTATCAATTCATCACGCCATCTCCACATATTCAAGCTTCCTCCATTGACGCCACCACCATAAACAAATCTAAATTTTTAGATTTGTTCTTTATTTTGGTTTGTTTGGTTTTTCTCTTTATTCGAATTTGTGCTACTCTATCACAAGAACTCGTCGAACTTATGTTGAAGAAGACTTCGAAGGCACAAGTAATCAACACTTGCAAAAACAAACTCACTAAATATTTCATAAATCAAAGAAAATCTATCTTACAATGATGGAGGCTTCATCCTTTTATAGGTGAAGGATAGACAAAGTAATTTAACTTCTACTAAAACAAGGAAAACCTAATCTAATTAAAAATAATAATAAAATAACAGCCTTTAAACTCCTTGTGCTTGTGTGCCAAGGGATAGGGTGATAAGGCAAGTTATAAGCTGATAAGGGCTGGTTACTTGAGCAGCAAGTAAACTTGATGAAGGCTGGTTTGCTTAGGTATCAAGTAATGGGCTGATAAGAGCTGTTTTGATTGGGCAGCAAGTAAAAGTTGATAGGGCCTTTATTTGGACGAATTTAAGGGTATTTGGGCTGGTTTAGATGATAAGAAATTGGTTCTTGGGCAAGGAGGCATGTGTGGGCTGTTTAAAAAGCTAACTAGGCCTAAAAACACTTGTAAATCCTAATTTGGGCTAAAAATAAAAATCTGACCCAATCTTTTATAGTAACAAGTATTGGGTTTAATTACAATAAAAAGGGCTAATTAATGGACATCTAAAGGCTCATGGATATCCATCTCCAAAGGTGCAGCAAGTTGAGTTTTTGTGACCCAATTATTCTTGAAGGATGTTAAGTGTGGACTTCTTTCAAGAAATTCTTCTTTCTTCATGGCAGCTTGTAATCCTTGGCTCGCGAATACTTGGACGGTCGAATTTAGCTTGTCCTTGATTAGCTTAGACTTGGCTCGGGTATTTGGGCCAAGTGGAAAAGTAAGTCCATCTTGTCCTTGGAATTGCCTTGTGGTACATGTATCAATATCCCTCTCACAAAATTTATCATCAATATAAAATTTCTGTAGAGGAGAAATTATTTCTAACGGAATGTGATACGAGCATGAGAGGGGTCAAAATAATCATCTTGGAAAAGAAGTTGAAACTGATTTGCAAGTCAGAAATATCAGTCAACTTGAAAAGCATTTTTGGATGGGATCCAGGCATTTATGGGTCAACATGTCTCTTAAAATTTGTACTCACATTATACTCACCTGGTAGATCAATTCGGTATGCATTGTTGTTGATCCTTTCAAGGACTTGGAATGGTCCATCAACTCGTGGATCCAATTTGGATTTCCTATGGTTCGGAAATCTTTCTTTACGCATGTGCAACCAAACCCAATCTCCTGGTTCAAAGACAACTTGGCGTCGGCCTTTGTTGACTTTGGCAGCAATATTTTCATATGTTTTCTCCATTCTTTTCTTTGCCTTAGTGTGAATGGATTTAACTAACTCTGCTTTCTTTTCGCCATCTAAGCTGCTAATATTATTAATAGGTAAAGGAACAAGGTCTAATGTAGTTAAGGGGTTAAACCATAAACTACTTCAAATGGAGAATAACTGGTGGATGAATGAATAGAACGGTTGTAGGAAAACTCTACAAAAGGTAGATATTCTTCCCAAGTTTTTGTGTTCTTACCAACAATAGTTCTGAGTAATGCACCTAAGATCCGATTTGTTACCTCGGTTTGTCCATCCGTCTGTGGGTGACAAGTAGTAGAATAAAGAAGTTTGGTACCTATCTTTCCCCACAAAACCTTCCAAAAATGGCTTATGAACTTTACATCTCTATCGGAAACGATGGTGCGTCGAATTCCATGAAGTCGTACTACTTCTCTAAAGAAGAGATCGGCTACATGTGTTGCATCATCCGTTTTATGGCATGGTATGAAGTGAGCCATCTTTGAAAACCTGTCGACCACAACAAAAATACTATCTCGACCCTTTTTTGTACGAGGTAATCCAAGAATAAAGTCCATAGATAAATCGACCCAAGGGAAAGAAGGGATAGGAAGGGGTGTATATAAACCTTTAGGACTTACCTTGGATTTTGCTTGTTTACATACGATGCAAGATGCGCATACCTTTTCTACGATTTTCCTCATATGTGGCCAAAAAAATGCTCCATTACCATGTCTAACGTTTTGGAGATGCCAAAGTGCCCCATTAAGCCTCCGGAGTGTGATTCATGGACTAGCAATTCTCTAATGGAGCCTTGTGGTATACACAACCTGTTTATTCGGAAAAGAAACCCATCTACAAGATAAAACTTGTTAAAAGCACCTTTTAAACAATGAGTATAAATTTCCTTGAAATCTGGATCATTAGGATACAATTGCTTTATATGTTCGAATCCCAATATAGTAGCATGCATTTGAGTAATTAGGCTATACCTTCTAGATAGTGCATCTGCTACTACATTATCCTTACCTTTTTTGTACTTGATCACATAAGGGAATGTTTCAATAAACTCCAGCCACCGAGCATGTCTCTTGCTCAAATTACCTTGGCCGTTAAGCCACTTCAATGATTCGTGGTCGGTGTGTATGATGAACTCCTTTGGAAGAAGGTAGTGTTGCCAAACTTCAAGTGCACGAACTAATGCAAGGAGCTCTTTATCATAAGTTGAGTAGTTCAAATGTGCTCCTTTTAACTTCTCGCTAAAGTAAGCGATTGATTGTTTTTCCTGTAAAAGAACTGCACCTATGCCTATACTGGAGGCATCACATTCTAACTCAAAAGTTTTAGAAAAATCGGGAAGACGAAGAATTGGGGCAGTACAAAGTTTACCTTTTAGTGTTTGGAAGGCTTGTTCTTGTGCCTCACCCCAATGAAAACCTACCATTTTTTTGATGATATCTGTCAATGGTGCGGCAATGGTAGAAAAATCCTTGACAAAGCGACAGTAGAAGCTTGCTAGGCCATGGAAGGATCTCACCTCGGTTATGGATGATGGCGTGGGCCATTCTTGAATTGCTTTGACTTTTTTCATTGTCAACATGGATACCCTGTGCACTTACTATAAAGCCTAGAAAAGTAAGACTTTCACTACAAAACACGCACTTTTCCATGTTAGCATATAATTGTTCTCTTCGGAGAACTTTGAAGACCGATCTCACATGAAAGATATGTAAATCAAATGAAGAAGAGTAGATAAGAATATCATCGAAATAAACAACAACAGACTTACCTCTAAACTCCCGAAGGACATGGTTCATCAATCTCATGAATGTGCTAGGGGCATTGATCAAACCAAATGGCATAACTGTCCATTCATATAAACCGAACTTTGTCTTGAAAGCGGTTTTCCATTCATCTCCTTCTTTCATTCGAATTTGATGATAACCACTCTTCAAATCAATCTTGGTGAAGATGCATGCACCGTAGAGTTCATCAAGCATGTCATCTAATCGTGGAATAGGATGCCTATACTTGATTGCTATTCGGTTGATCGGCCGACAATCGACACACATTCTATATGAACCATCTTTCTTTGGCACCAAAAGTACTGGAACGGCACAAGGGCTTAAACTCTCACGAATGTAGCCTTTGTTGAGTAGTTCTTCCACTTGCTTTTCTAACTCCTTGGTTTCGTCGGGATTACATCTATATGCTGGTCTATTTGGAATAGAAGAACCCGGAATTAGGTCAATTTGATGTTCAATTCCTTTTAAGGGTGGCAAACCGTCAGGTGGATCACCTAAAACATCATTGAAGTCCTGCAAAAGAGAAACAAACACACTAGGCAAACTTTTGTTATTGTTAGTGATAGAAAAAAATTGTTCCCTAAAGCGGATGAGGATGCAAGGCTGTTTAAGGAAGGGGGCTTGCCTCACTTCTTTTTCTCTCGCATAAATATTTTGAGACACTTTTTTTCTCACATTTAGGATCACTCACCACCCCTGGGCCTATACTTATTTGGCTTTTATCACTACTGGCCTCTTTTGTATTTGCTTTTTGTTTTTCATTCTTTTTTTTCTTTTTCATCTTTTTTTATTCTCATCTCCTCACAAAACTTCTTCATCCGCATTTGATCTTTGTACACCTCTTTTGGATCGATTGGAGCCAAGGTATACTTTTTGCCATGGTATATAAAGGAATACTTATTTAACTTACCATGGTGAGTCACATCACGGTCATACTGCCACGGTCGTCCTAAAAGTAAGTGAGATGCTTGCATAGGGATAACATCGCACCAAACGTCATCACAATATTTACCCATAGTAAAAGTGATTAAGGCACATTTGTTTACCTTTAATTCTGACCCTTCATGAAGCCATTGGAGATAATATGGCTTTGGATGGCGTTGACAAGGTAGGTCAAGTGCATCAACTAGATAGCTGCTCACCACATTCGCACAACTTCCGCTATCAATGATGACAGAATATAGTTTGCCTCTGATCAAACATCTTGTGTGGAAAATATTTGTTCTTTTCATCTCCGTGTCGTCGATTGCTTGGATATTAAGTGAACGTTGAATCACCAAGCTTTTAGGATCAGGTTCATCACTGGAGTAACCACCGGCGATGAATTCATTGTCGGAAAATTCCTCCTCCGACTCGGATGAGTAGCTCCCATCTTTTCGAATAAGAAAGAGTCTTGTATTCGGGCAGTCTCTTTTATAGTGTCCATGACCGTTGCACTTGAAGCATACAATCTCCCGAGTTTGTTTGAGTGTTTGTGTGTTTTCCGCCAACATGGGGGTTTTTGTCTTGGTTTTGTCCAGTGACTTGGATGTTTCAATTTTCTGCTTTGGTCTACTTGAGTCGAGCAAAGGTTTAGAAGAATTAGAATGAGATAAAGGTTGAGTGATACCTTTGTCATAGTGATAATTCTTTTTGTCATATCGTTGTCGATCTTTGATGCGTTTTCAATTGTCATGGCGAATTGGAATGCCTCTTGAAGGGTGTAGTAGGTTTTGAGTTCAAGTACCTCAAGAATGTTGTCATTGAGTCCGACAACAAACTTAGTCATTGTATCCTCTTCATCCTCTTGGATATCGGCTCTTTGCATCAATGATTCCATCTCTTTGAGATACTCATCAATAGTCTTGTCGGATTCTTTGTAACTTTTGTTTGATCTCTCGCCGATATAATGGGGGAACAAATCGTTCTCGCATGACTTCTTTAAGTTCTCCCCATGAGGTTATCTTGGCTTCTCCATTGAGACGCCGATTGCGAACCAATTGGGACCACCAAATATGCGTATTCAGTGAATTCGAGAGTCAACAGTGGAACTTGATCCTCTTCGGGGCATTGATAATACTCGAATAGAAGATCAACTCGATTTTCCCAGTCACAATAAGCATCAGGGTCATACCTTCCTTGAAAATGTGGTACAGTGATTTTTGGTTTGGCTAAGGTGTTTGTTGCTCGTCTCGGCTCTATGCGAGGATTGTGCCCATGCAGGGGGTTTTGACGTCTATTCTGAATGGGAACAAGATTTGGACGCCTAGGCTCTTGATATATCGCTTGCAATTGCAAAGGTTTCTAATCTCCCAATGGTTTGAGTGATTGCGATTCACGATCAGTATCGGTGTGCTCAAGCTTGGCTGCCAAAGAGGTTACAATCCGTTCAAGTTTATTGAGAGTATTCAAAACTTCTTGAAGAGTCACTTCATGTGGTTCTTCGTCGTTACTCGTTTCGACATCCTGAAACACTCAGATTTAAAAGGTGAAAAGCAAAAGAAAACTAGAAATCTCACTAAACACTCCAAGGAATAAATATTTAGCGAGGCAAGTAAACCGATCTCGTGCTCTTTAAAGACCTTCCTGCCACAAGTCAACAAGTTACAATCAGAGTTTAATCCTAACAATGAGTCCTAATTGTACTAGGAGTCCAATGAAAGGCTTGACACCAATTGAATATAGTTGCAAGAAAGAAGGATTGGAATGCAACTTTTAGTCCTACTCACACTAGAAAAGAGAAGGTGTTAAATTGCGTAATAGAAGAAAGAAAAAGCAAAACAAAGGAACTTAAGAAACTAAGAGTAGAAAAAAATTAGTAGAGAAAGATGATAACCCCAAAACCCATAAACAACTTGAAGGAAGAAATCCAATGTTGAATCCACTTCAATGTGATGCTTGTGGTGGTTGATGTGGTGATCTTGATGATTCTTGATGGTGGTTGGTGGCTAGGTATAAGCTTTCTCACTTTTCTTCACTTTTCTTTCTTTTCTTTTCTTTTTTATTTTTTTCTCTTTTTATTATTTTTACAAGGTAAATAAACTGAAAATAACGAAAATTGAAGAAAAAATAATGAAAATAGGGTTAAAGTAGGGGAAAACCCTAATTTGGCTGAAACTTTATCCACTTCGTTCGAGGTGTTCCCGAACACCAAAAATTCTGAAATTTTTTGTGGTGACTCCACCAATGGTGTAGATCTGATCTGGAAAGTTTCAGCTCAAAATTCACTCGTTTGGTTTTGACGAATTTTCCCTAATTTTCGAGTTTTTTTCCCCCAAAAACGCCAAAATTCTTGCCAAGAATCGTCCCAAATCTGATACCAAATGATAGAGTAGCACAATCTTGGATTTGGAAGCCTTCAATCAAGTTGTTGTGCAAGAACTAGGAGCTCTAGACTCAATCAAGGAAGTTTGGGCAGATCTGAAAATTCAAGAGAAAAGAGAAGGGATTTTCTTGAACATTTCAGATTCAAGGCTGGAAATTTAAAGAAAGAAAGACGAGATGAAGGATTAGATGATAAGAAATAAGAATATAAATAAAAAGATGAGAAAAGATTAAGAAGAAGATAGGTAAAACAAATCTGGAAATTCCAGCTTTGTTTATGGAATTATGGAAGATGGTGTGAAGGTTGAAGATGGCTTGTGAATTGTTGTTGTTATTTTTTCCTCGGCACCCTCTTAGACGTAATTATATAAGCAAGCAACCTCAAGCGGCTCTAACCCACCCTCCTAGACGCGATTATGTTGAAGAAGACTTCGAAGGCACAAGTAATCAGCACTTGCAAAAACAAACTCACTAAATATTTCATAAATCAAAGAAAATCTATCTTACAATGATGGAGGCTTCATCCTTTTATAGGTGAAGGATAGACAAAGTAATTTAACTTCTACTAAAACAAGGAAAACCTAATCTAATTAAAAATAATAATAAAATAACAGCCTTTAAACTCCTTGTGCTTGTGTGCCAAGGGATAGGGTGATAAGGCAAGTTATAAGCTGATAAGGGCTGGTTACTTGAGCAGCAAGTAAACTTGATGAAGGCTGGTTTGCTTAGGTATCAAGTAATGGGCTGATAAGAGCTGTTTTGATTGGGCAGCAAGTAAAAGTTGATAGGGCCTTTATTTGGACGAATTTAAGGGTATTTGGGCTGGTTTAGATGATAAGAAATTGGTTCTTGGGCAAGGAGGCATGTGTGGGCTGTTTAAAAAGCTAACTAGGCCTAAAAACACTTGTAAATCCTAATTTGGGCTAAAAATAAAAATCTGACCCAATCTTTTATAGTAACAAGTATTGGGTTTAATTACAATAAAAAGGGCTAATTAATGGACATCTAAAGGCTCATGGATATCCATCTCCAAAGGTGCAGCAAGTTGAGTTTTTGTGACCTAATTATTCTTGAAGGATGTTAAGTGTGGACTTCCTTCAAGAAATTCTTCTTTCTTCATGTCAGCTTGTAATCCTTGGCTCACGAATACTTGGACGGTCGAATTTAGCTTGTCCTTGATTAGCTTAGACTTTGCTCAGGTTATTGGGCCAAGTGGAAAAGTAAGTCCATCTTGTCCTTGGAATTGCCTTGTGGTACATGTATCAATATCCCTCTCACAAAATTTATCATCAATATAAAATTTCTGTAGAGGAGAAATTATTTCTAACGGGTCAAAATAATCATCTTGGAAAGGAAGTTGAAACTGGTTTGCAAGTCAGAAACATTAGTCAACTTGAGAAGCATTTTTGGATGGGATCCAGGAATTTATGGGTCAACATGTCTTCTTAAAACTTGTCCGGCTGCAAATTAGCTTTCCAACGCATCTTGAAACACCTCAATCGGACATCTTGATCTCAAGATACGTCTATTTTAGCGAAGACAGCACATGCAGAAATTCCTATACGGGATTTTTGGATAATTACGAATTTTCAAGATTTTATTTGATTATTTGTAATTTAAATCAACATAGGATTCTGCAATATCTATTAGGATCAGATTTATTTAATTAAGATTTTGTTTTTAGCATTTATTTATTATTAGAAGTTACTTATCTAATTAGGAGATTAGATTTTAACATTTATTTATTGTATTTAATTCCTAAGTTTAGTAGGATTAAAACTTCTCCATGGCCTATATAAAGGAGGCTTCACCCACATTGTAATTCAGATTTCATTGATTAATAAAAAGTTCTCTTTGGAGATTTTAGTATTCATTGAGTTTGCAAGTGCTCGGTAAACTTGTCTAGAAGCCATCTTCAACATAAGATCATCGAGTTCTTGTGAGGGAGATCATCTTCACACTCTTGCTTGCCTAGGTAATTGCATCTAGGAGGGTGGGTTAGAGCCGCTTGAGGTTGTTTGCTTAGATAATTGCGTCTAAGAGGGTGCCGAGGACAAAACAACTATCAATTCATCACGCCATCTCCACATATTCAAGCTTCCTCCATTGACGCCACCACCATAAGCAAATCTGAATTTTTAGATTTGTTCTTTATTTTGGTTTGTTTGGTTTTTCTCTGTATTCGAATTTGTGCTACTCTATCAATTAGGCTCTCTATAGCCTAGTTTCTTCCTTGATTCTTTAAGATACTACCTTCACCATTTCCATACACCATTCTTACCATCTTCCGCAGCCACCATTAAAATACCTTTCATACTTTCAAGCCATCTTACTTTGCAGGAATCACTTGCTTGCCTTCATAGATCCTACAATCAAAGGCCGTCTCTAACATCAACAAGGATGGAGTATAACTGTAGTTCTCTGTGATACTTGTTCAACCTCTTCCTCATCATTGTCATCCACAAACTCATCTTGTTACTGATTTTGTCTCCTAACGCCTCGAACATTACCTTGTAATCCTTCCAACTGATCTATTCTCTCGTGAATGGGTTCAAGTTCTTCTCTTAAACAACCTTTGTATCTCCCGGATCAATGCTTACATTTGAAGATTTGGGGCTGGTTGTCCTTCCTGACACGTGTTTCCAGAATTTTGTGACATGGTTAGTAGCAAATAAAATATAAATTGGATCTCACCAAACACACACAAAAACTCACTGTCACTCCAAGGAAAAGTAAGATGTCACTCCACTCAATCACCCGTGTTTCACGTTTGGGAATTTAGGCTTTTACTTCCCCTTATGTGCTCACAACTCTCGTGCCTTTTACCGCTCGATTCTCTCATTACAAGTTCTTGAAAGAACTTACTCAAATCATGTTCAAAACTTAAACTTGATGGCGTTTGGGCTGCAAATAAGGTTAGGCTAGGGAAATGGAAAGAAATTATAAAAGGTAATAAGACAAGAAGATAGGCAAAAAAGGAATGAAAATGAAAGAAAGGAAGAAAGTAAATAGAGATAGAAGAAAGTAAAAGATTCGTAACACAAAACTTTCTTACAACTCATTTAAGAAACAATCAATCTTGATGTCTTCTTCGAGCTTTGTTGCTTGTTTGCTTAGCTTTGCCTTCACCACCTTTGTGTTTCACTACATACTTTTTCTTTTTCTTTTGTTTTTTGTACTATTTCAAATTTCTTAAGACGATGATAAGGAATTCTGATTTTTTTTCTTTTTTTAAATGAAATCACAAAAGATATGTGATTACTTGATTCTTCCAAAAGCTCTAATTACCATATGATACGCTTTAGCTCTCCAATTGTTATTGTTGAGAGAAGCTTGATTATTCCCGACCTGATGAGATCATGGTGTCACCACCACCATTGGACCCGAAGGAATTTCCCTTAGGCCCCATTACTCGTGCAAGGGCAAGGAAATTTAAAGATGCGGTGAGCAACAAGTGCAATCATGCATGGAAGATTATTGAAGTTGCCGAAGTTGAATCAATGCCCTGCAACGTGGAAGATTCATGCAACATGTTGCATGTTTATTTCTGATGCATATGTTTCATTTGATTATTATAGTTTTAGTGTGCACATGTTTTCCATTATGTTGTTTATTGTTTATTTTAGCAGCACTAGAGTTCATTGGATCATATAACATATATTTATTATATTTAGCATGCATCATATTACCTTGTTTATTTCTAATCATATTTCTCGTATTTACATGTGGTATGCAAGGACAATGAATAGACACATCATAGGGTGATTCAGAGAATTGTGACTATTGGAGAGGTGCTTGCTTGAGATGCTTTGGAGGTGCCTGCTTACGTTCACATGGAAATTGACATGCTTGGTTACGTTCACATGGAAATTGACATGCTTCATACGTTCACATGGAAATTGACATGCTTACGTTAATAATGCACGACAATTCTAGAGAGGTGCTTGCATATGACCTGCTTGATTACTTTCACATGGAAATTGACATGCTTGCTTATGATTATATTGGGTGGCAAAGACACACATTTCAAAGTCTTTTTTAATTCATTATCCCTTCACACCACCCTAGGAATGCTGGCTGATCACTTCATTTTGTGATGTGATCCTAATCAGCACCAATTTTATCCGAGACTTGATAACGTCATTGAAGTTCCTCAAGGCTGATTCTAAGGGAGTTCTTCCTTACTTCAGTTTCTATTACCTTTATTTATGATGTCACAAGCATACATTTATATCTTAGGATATGCTTATCATATGTCCCATTTATCACGTCCTATTAATTTATTATTCATGCATAGCATATGTGATACATGTATATGCATAGGAGAAAGTTATCTTGTGTTTTAGAAGGGATTGGAATTTGTTGTTGATCTTCACACTCCGGGTTGCCTAGTCAATTGCGATTAGGAGGGTCTTAGATCCATATCAAGGAGGTTGCCTAGTCAATCGCGATTAGGAGGGTTCTCAAATCCATCTATCAAACCATCACGCCATAGCCATCTTCTTCTTCAACTTCTTTGTCGCCATCTCCATAAACAAAGATGGAAATTTTTAGATTTGTTTTATCTATCTTTATTTCAATCCTTTTCAATCTTTTTATTTTTATTCTTAGTATTCATCATCTAATCTATCATCTTCACCTTGTTTCTTTAATTTTCCAGCTTTAATTCTGAAAATTTCAAGAAACCCCCAACTAGTTTCCTTGAATTTTTAGATTTGTGCCTAACTTCCTTGTTCGAGTCTAAAGCCCAGGTTTGCTTCCAAGTCATCAAATTGAAGGTTCCCGCGTCCCTAGACATCCTCTTATCACATGTCTTTTTGTGTTATTAGATGCATGAAGGCTGAATAAATTCAGCACTCCAATGGACACCAAGATGTATTAATCACTTGTCTGGAGTCTTTTGGGATTCAAGAAATCAAGGGAGAGTAAAGGTATGAATTAAAACAACACTTATGGAGGAATTCAATGAGTCTTGTACATTCAGTCAACTTGTTCGCCATTTTTTGAATTGGATCCAGGCGGATCTGAGTCTTGAAGTCTTCTTCAAACTTATTCCCCTATTTCTTAGCTTTCCAGCTCATTTTGAATCACCTCGATCCAATATCGGGAGCTTAAGATATGACCAGATTATTGAAGACATTGCAGGCTAGGAATTCAATACGGGAATAATCACCACTCAAACAAGAGACCCTTCATTTGTTGCCAGGTTCATTCTCTATGCAAGGACCATTCGGTTTCCCCTTTAAAGAGCATTCAAAGGCTTCATAATCAGCCATTAAAGAAGAGTGGATGACATCAATCAAAGATGTGGGAGGTCAAAAGTCTTTTGCCTTGTAGACAGATGGATGTCTACATTCATCTTGGCAATGCCTAGATTCATCCTACAGATTCTAGACAACCATTCAGCTACCAAGGGAGATAAAAGGATGCAAGCTTTATGATTGTCATCATTGTCGTGTTCTTAATTAGTCTTTATTTCAAGATTTCACCTTGATTCCTATAAATAGACATAGCAATTCATTTGTAATAGTCAGCTTTGAACATTTGAATACACTTTTGTGAGAGTTCAATCTCTTTGTTCTTCATTGAACTTCTCTGACTTATCAATGAATTTCTCCTTGTGGCATCAATTCTATTTACATTCTTTTATATCGTTGGTTCCTAGTTTTTATATAACTAGTGGGTCTCGATCCATCCTTAGCTTTTGAGCATTATAAGGTTCAGATCTTCACTTTAATATAGAGTTGCTTCTTCCTTCATTTCGAAACCAGGCTAATACGTGCATGGGAGGGCTAAAGCAATGCATATTGGACAAGAAACTGAATCTATTTGTGAAGTCTGGAAAGTCAACTAACTTGCGACGACTTTTCGGATGGGATCTGGGTATTACTGGGTCAAATTGTCTTGTAACAAATTAACCGTCATTCAGTCACCTTTCCAATGCATCTGGAAACACATCAATCGAACATTGGGAACTCAAGATACGTCTAATTTACTGAAGACTATGCATGCAGAAAATTGTATACGGGATTTTGTAAAATTTAGCCCAAAAGCTAATAGGCTTTGGACGAATTAAACTTAGCCCAATGTATTTATTATCATTTAAATTGATGTTTTTAGGGTTTTATATACTTTAGGAACCAGCCACCCTTCTCCCAAGCACACAAAGAGTTTAAAGGCTGATTTTCTTTATTATTTTAATTGAATTAGGTTTTCCTTGTTTTAGTAGAAGTTAAATTACTTTGACTATCCTTCACCTATAAAAGGATGAAGCCTCCACCATTGTATGATAGATTTTCTTTGATATGTGAAATATTTAGTGAGTTCATTTTTGCAAGTGCTGATAACTTGTGCCTTAGAAGTCTTCTTCAACATAAGATCGTTGAGTTCTTGTGAGGGAGATCATCTTCACACTCTTGCTTGCCTAGGTAATAGCGTCTAGAAGGGTGGGTTGGAGCCGCTTGAGGTTGCATGCTTAGATAATTGCGTCTAAGAGGGTGCCGAAGAAGATGTGACAAACGCGTTACCTTGTGATCAAAAGAAGTTTGTGAGTCACGAAAAGTCTTCATAAGAATCCATCAAAACCTCTTTTCTTCCATGGTACTTTAATGAACTTCCTCTATCCACCGGTTTAGATTCAGGGACGAATCTTTTTGAGGAGTGGGGGAATGATACATGCATATGCATAGGAGGGCTAGAACGTTGCATTGAAGACAAGAACTTGAAACCATTTCACATGCCCGATCTTTTTCCCTTTGATACTCCAAATTCAAGGATGAATCCTTTTGAGGAAGGTGAGGATGATACATGCATGAGTCCAGTCAAATTACTCATATTGGACAAGAAGTTGAAGTTGTTCGATGCAAACAACAAGGTCCAAAATGATCCATGCTTAGGAGGTGTGAAGAGATGCATTTTAGATAAGAAACTAAAACTGTTTTGCAAAGCTGGAGCATTAGCCGACTTGAGACGAATTTTCGGATAGGATCCAGGCATTTCTGGGTCAAGTTGTCTTCTAACAAATTGACCGTCATTCAGTTATCTTTCCAACGCATCCTTAAACCCGTCAATTGGACATCGGAAGCTCAAGATACGTTCATTTGACTGAAGACTACGCAAGCAGAAAACTAGATACGAGTTTAACTACGGGATTTTGTAAATTCAGCCCAAAAGCTAATTTATAAAGCTTGTGGATGAATTAAACTTAGCCCAACCTAATTATTAACATTTAAATTATGTTTTTAGGGTTTTATATACTTTAGGAACCAGCCACCGTTCTCTTAAGCCGTTAGATCAAGTCCAATTTAATGGACTAGATTTCTTTGTTTATTTTATTCATTCTTAGCTTTAAGTTAAAGCCATCCTTCATCTATAAAAGGATGATGCTTTCTTCTTTGATTTTTAGATTTTGATTGATTATAAAAAGTTCTCTTTGAGATTTTAGTATTCTTTGAATTCATTTTTGCAAGTGCTGATAACTTGTGCCTTCGAAGTCTTCTTCAACATAAGTTCGACGAGTTCTTGTGAGGGAGATCATCTTCACACTCTTGCTTGCCTGCCTAGGTAATTGCGTCTAGGAGGGTGGGTTAGAGCCACTTGAGTTTGCTTGCTTAGATAAATACATCTAAGAGGGTGCCGAGGATAAAATATCATCAACAAATCACAAGCCATCTTCATCTTCAACCTTCACGCCATCTCCACAAACCATAAACAAAGCTGCAAATTTCAGATTTGTTTTATCTATCCTTATCTTAATCTTTTTTAATCTTTTTATTTATATTCTTACTAATCATCTTCTAAACTTTCTTCTTGTCTTTGTTTCTTTGAATTTCCAACCTTGAATCTAAGATTTTCAAGAAAAGCCCTTCTCTTTTCTCTTGAGTTTTTAGATCTGCCAATAACTTTCTTGATCGAGTCTAAAGCCCTAGGTTTGCTTCCAAGCCATCAAATTGAACGTTCCCATGTCCCTAGACAGCCTCCCCCAAAGAAGTTTGGTGCTTCCCTTGATCACATCATTCCCCCTTCTTGAAAGTGATTTGTCCCCAAATCGAAGCTTGCTATAAAAGGAAACAACTTCGACTTTCATAGGACCGAGAACCTCTTCACTTGCTTTTTGAACTAGGACCAATCTCCATGTTCAAAGACTGTCTGATTGTGCTTTCACTGATCTTTGCTTGCATGCTGCTTGACTTTCTTCTCTTTATTTCCTTGCATTTTTTGATGTAGCGCTTTCATCGATTTAATCCTTTTGTCATCTACAATCTCAACTTGATTAGTAGGAAAAGAAAACAAAAGTGGATGAATAGAAAAATCAAACCCGTCAATGTCTTTAATGAATTGATCAGGTTGAAAGCAATCGACCCACATTTTGCTACTCTTTCTAATAATCTCTCTTGACTGGGTAGAGAGTTCTCATTTCACTTCTTTGAGTTGAACGACCAATTGTGGGAATTTTGTGAAAAATAACAACTTAGTTTTACTCACAATTTATCCCATGCTTTCAAACACTTTTGGGTAATTACTCTCGACTGTGCAAACACAATTGGCTTTTCTAGTGCAACGTGCACTCCTGCGTACACAACTTGGTTAAAAGGAAAACAAATTATATCCATCGAACATGCAAGTTGTACTCTTTTGATTTCTTTAAAAGGCGGATGGTATGCTATTCGCACGATGTTCATCTTCCTCCAAAAAGTCTTCCAAAATAAACCAAGAGGCTTAGCATTCTTTTTTGAATCCGATCCTCTGGGTAATCGAATCATTTTTTGGAGAATAAACCAAAATTAGTTTTAGGGAAAACAATCACAAAATTAAGAGAAATATCAAACCACATATGATGTTTGATGTTCCTTTCGGGTGTTTGTTATTTGATTCCTCGATAAGGGGCAACTTCCTTAAGAAATTTCTTGAAATTTCTTCATGGAATTTATGAAACAATGACAAAGAAGAAAAATTGTTAATTTCATTAGTGCGATAGAAAAATGGTGTATCCTCTTTTCGCACTAGATTCTTCAATGTCTTCCTTTGGAATGTCTCCCAAAAATTCCTCCATAGAATCCTGAGAAAATGTCAAAACAAAAGTAGGCAAATTATTGTTAAGGTTGTTAGTACAAAATAGTTTTCTTGCCTCTTTTTTATTTGCACAAACAATTTCTTTCTCAACATCACCCGTTTCTGGCCTCTCTATCAATTTTGTTTCTTTCTCACTCTTCTTTTTCTCTTGAAAATGCTCTTCCTTTTCAATCTTATTTTCTTTTGATTGTTCTTTTTCACTCTCATTGGCAATGATACAAGCATGGGAGGGCTGGAAAGATGCATTGAAGACAAGAAGTTGAAATTGTTTTCCAAGTTTAGAAAATTAGTTGACTTGAGGCGACTTTTTGAATGGGATCATGGCATTTTTTGGGTTGAGTTGTCTTTTGAAGAATTGATCTTCATTCAATTGCCTTTCCAATGCATCTTGAAATGCATCATTTCAATGTCGAAAACTCAAGATATGTTCATTTTACTAAAGACTGCGAATACAGAAAACTGGATACGAGATTTGATATAGTAGCGCAATCGAGGATTTGGAAGCCTTCAATCAAGTTGTTGCAAAAACTAGAAGCTCTAAACTCAATCAAACAAGGTGTGCACAGATCTAAAGATTCAAGAGAATTGAGAAGGGATTTCCTTGAAATTTTCTGATTCAAGGCTGGAGATTTAAAGAAACGAAGGTAAGGTGAAAGATTAGAAGATGAATAATAAGACTATAGTTAAAAAGATTGAAAAAGATAAAGAAAAGGATAGGTAAAACAAATATGAAATTTCTAGCTTTGTTTATGGATTGTGGATTGTGGCGTGTAGTAGATGAAGATGGCTTGGCGAAATAGAAGTTGATGTCCTCGGCACCCTCTTGATGCAGTTAACCAAGCAAGCAACCTCAAGCGACTTTAACCCACCCTCCTAAACGCAATTACCTAGGAAGCAAGAGTGTGAAGATGATCTCCCTTACAAGAACTCGACGATCTTATGTTGAAGAAGACTTCTAAGGCACAAGTTATCAGCACTTGCAAAAACAAACTCACTAAATATTTCATATATCAAAGAAAATCTCCTATTACAGGGGTGGAGGCTTCATCCTTTTATAGGTGAAGGGTAGCCAAAGTAATTTAACTTCTACTAAAACAAGGAAAGCTAATTCAATTAAAATAATAAAGAAAAGCAGCTTTTAAACTCTTTGTGTGCTTGAGAGAAGGGTGGCTGGTTCTTAAAGTATATAAAACCCTAAAAACATCAATTTAAATTATAATAAATACATTGGGCTAAGTTTAATTCGTCCACAGCCTTATATGTTAGCTTTTGGGCTGAATTTTACAAAATCCCGTATCCAGTTTTCTGCATGGGCAATCCTCAGTAAATTGGACATATCTTGAGTTTCTGATGTTCGATTGATGCCTTTCAAGATACGTTGGAAAGGTCACTGAATTATGATCAATTTATTAGAAGACAACTTGACCCAGAAATGCACAGATCCCATACGAAAAGTCATCACAAGTTGGCTGACTTTCCAGACTTCACAAATTGATTTAGTTTCTTGTCCAATATGCATTGCTTTAGCCCTCCCATGCAAGTATCATTCCCCCTCTCCTCAAAAGGATTTGTCCTCAAATTAGAACCAGCAAAAGAAGGACATTGAACAACGGTAATCGAAAAGGAATCTTTGTCATAGGTGGTGTGATCCAATTGAGCTCCTCTCAATGGCTCAACAAAATCCTGAAAAAGAACTCCAAACACTCGAAACAATGATGTTATGGTTAGGTCGATAAAAGTTTCTCTTTATATTTTTCTCGTCTTTTTTATTTGGACATTGTTCGAATTTTACAACTTCCTTCTTTTCACTCCCCAAAATTGAGCCATTATTATGACTTTTATTGTTCTCGGCCTCTTGACTATCAGTCTTTTTCAAATGAGATGATCCACTTCCCATATCCCTCGCACAAAATTTATCATCAAAGTACATTTATTTTATAGGAGAAGTTGTTTGACTAGAATCAAAAGAAGGGTTAAAAACACACTTACTTTCTATGTGGGGAGGTGATGAGAATGCAACAAGGGAACTTACTACTTTGCATGAAGGATCAGAAGCATTGTCCTCTTGACTAATATGTTCACTATCATTGCCCTTTTCTGGTTCTAGTGTGTCTTCATTGTTGTTCACCATTTTGTGTGTTCAATTGATTTAGCCTTTTGTGATTCTAATTTTCTTTGTTTTATCCTCTCAAAAAAATTTGCACTCTCACCTACTCTTCATATGTTTCTCCCTACTTTATTGAACTATTGACCATGGTGCACAAAGGAGTATCTATTTGTCATGATCCGATGGATAGCATCTTGATCCTTTTGCAACGGTCTTTCCAATAGCAAGGCGGTGACTTCCATAGGAACCACATCACACCAAACATCATCATAACAGCCTCCAAGAGTAAAAGTGATTAAACAACGTTCGGTTATCGTCATATCTGCTCCGTTATTAAACCCTTGAAGATAGTATGGCTTAGGGTGTTCTTGGCACGGTAGATTGAGTGCATCAACAACGAAGTTGCTTACTAAGTTTCACGACTATTGCTATCGATGATGAAAGAACATTTTTTTACCTTGTATATAACATCTTGATCGAAAGATATTTATTGGTATAGCATGACGTGTGTTTGTAAAAGAATAAAACATCCTAATTGCTTTAAGAATCCAAAGAAAATGTTAGACACCATTAGAATTATAGTTGCAAGGAGAAAGAAGAGCATGCAACTTTCAGTCATACTAACACAAGGAAACAAGAAGGTGTTAGAAGATGTATAAGAAGCAATAAAAGCTAAAACAAACGAAAACTAATGGCTAAGAATGAAAAAAAAATCAGAAAACCAAAACCCTGAAATTTGCAGCAGCTCGATCCACTTTGATCAAGGTGTTCCCGATGTCAAAAAATTCTGAAATTTTATGTGGTAACTCCTCCAATGGTGTCGATCTGATCAAGAAATTTTCATCTCAAAAGTCACTCGTTTGGTTTTGGCGAATTTTCCCTTTTTTTTCTCGAATTTTCACCCAAAAAGTCAAAATTTTGCCCAAGAATCGGCCCAAAGTTTCACTCAATATTTCATATCAAAGAAAATCTCCTGTTACAATGGTGGAGGCTTCAACCTTTTATAGGTGAAGGATAACCAAAGTAATTTAACTTCTACTAAAACAAGGAAAACCTAATTCAATTAAAATAATAAAGAAAAGCAGCCTTTAAACTCTTTGTGTGCTTGGGAGAAGGGTGGCTGGTTCCTAAAGTATATAACACCCTAAAAACATCAATTTAAATGATAATAAATACATTGGACTAAGTTCAATTCGTCCAAAGCCTTATATGTTAGCTTTTGGGCTGAATTTTCCAAAATCCTATAATAATCCCGTATCCAGTTTTCTGCGTGCGCAATCTTCAGTAAATTGGACGTATCTTGAGTTCCCGATGTCCGATTGACGCGTTTCAAGATGCGTTGGAAAGGTAACTGAGTGATGGTCAAGTTGTTCAAAGACAACTGACACAGAAATGCCCCGATACTATTCGAAAAGTTGTCGCAAGTTGGCTAACTTTCTAGACTTCACAAACAGATTCAGTTTCTTGTCCAAGATGCATCGTTTTTGACCTCCTATGAGTGCATTGTTTTGGCATTTCTAACGCATCTTGAAATGCGTCAATCGGACATTAGGAACTCAAACAATAAAGGTCAAAACAATGCACTCATAGGAGGTCAAAAACGATGCATCTTGGAAAAGACACTGAATCTGTTTGTGAAGTCTGGAATGTTTGCCAACTCGCGATGACCTTTTGGATGGGATCTAGGCATTTCTGGGTCGAGTTGTCTTCTAACAAATTGACAGTATTCATTTACCTTTCCCACACATCTTGAAACGTGTCAATCGAACATCAGAAGCTCAAGATACGTTCATTTTACTGAAGACTGCACAAGCAAAAAACTGGATACGAGTTTAACTACAAGATTTTGTAAATTCAGCCCAAAAGCTAATTTATAAAGCTTGTGGATGAATTAGACTTGCCCCTACCTAATTATTAACTTTTAAATTATGTTTTTAGGGTTTTATATACTTTAGAAACCAACCACCCTTCTCCCAAGTCGTTAGATCAAGTCCAATTTAATGGACCAGATTTCTTTGTTTGTTTTATTCATTCTTAGCTTTAGGTAAAGCCATCCTTCATCTATAAAAGGATGATGCTTTCTTCTTTGTTTGACAGATTTTCATTGATTAATAAAATGTTCTCTTTTGAGATTTTAGTATTCTTTGAATACGTTTTTGCAAGTGCTGATAACTTTGTGCCTTAGAAGTCTTCTTCAACATAAGATCGTCGAGTTCTTGTGAGGGAGATCATCTTCACACTCTTGCTTGCCTACGTAATTGCATCTAGGAGGGTGGGTTAGAGCCGCTTGAGGTTGCTTGCGTAGATAATTGCATCTATGAGGGTGCCGAGGACAAAACAACATCAACAAATTGCAAGCCATCTTCATCTTTAACCTTCACGCTATCTTCCATAATTCCATAAACAAAGCTGGAATTTTCAGATTTGTTTTACCTATCTCTTTCTCCATCTTTTTTTATCTTTTATTTATATTATTATTTCTTATCATCTAATCTTTCATCTTGTCTTTCTTTCTTTAATTTTCCAGCCTCAAATATGAAATTTTCAAGAAAAGCTCTTATCTTTTCTCTTGAATTTTCAAATCTGCCCATAGCTTTCTTGATTGAGTCTAGAGCTCCTAGTTCTTGTAACAACTTGATTGAAGGCTTCCAAATCCACAATTGTGCTACTCTATCAATTGGCATCAGATTTGGGATGATTCTTGGTAAGAATTTTGGCTTTTTGGGTGAAAAATTCAAAAATTAGGGGAAATTCGTCAAATTCAAACGCGAATTTTGAGCTGAAAATTTCCATATCAGATCTACACCATTGGAGGAGTCACCTTACAAAATTTTAGAATTTTTGGACTTCGGGAACACCTCGTGATATACTCCGCCCTTGATGTGGTTGGAGATGGCTACTTTGATTGTTGGATCTAAGAAGGAAGCAAGAAACCTGCAAGCAAGATAGGCTTGAAAGAATGAAAGGTATTTTAATGGTGGCTGCGAAAGATGGTAAGATTGGTGTATGGAAATGGTGATCGAAATGGATGGAAATGGTGAAGGTAGTATCTTAAGAATTCAAGGAAGAAACTAGGCTATAGAGAGCCTAACCCTGAACCTTATAGATGTCTTTAAGGGATGGTAGAAAGGACTTGGATCCGTTGGCTATAAAGAACCAAGAACCCGAAGTATCAAGGTGGATAGAAGGTTTGACGCCATAAGTACAAGTACTTGATAAGTCGATAAAGTTCTAAAAGTACTAAAACGAGAGAAAATTCTCACAAGTAATTTGATTGATAAATTGAGGTGTGTTTACAAATGAAATGAAATGCCCTATTTATAGTTTTCTAGGGGTGTGGCCAAAAAGGCACTACATGGATGAAAGAGTGGCCGAACAGGTAGGTGTCACCCTCCAAAGGGTGGTTGTGACTCCCTCCAAAGGCCTAGGTGATGTTTCAGCCGAATTGAGTCTCCCTCCAAATGGTTTTGGAGCACAAACATTTGAGTGAAAAGTTGTAATTTCTCGTATTCCAGCATGCACTTCCTTCGGTAATCTGGGAATATCTTGTGCTCCCGATATCGGATTGACGCGATTCAACATGCGTTGGAAAGCTAAGATATAGGAGAACAAGTTTCATGCGGACTTCTCAACCCAGTTATGCTTGGATCCTGCTCGAAAACGGCAAACAAACTGACTGATGTTTTTGGTGATGAATCTGCCAATTGATGATGAGATCACCATCACCATTGGACCCAGAGGAATTTCCCTTAGGCCCCATTACTCATGCAAGGGCAAGGAAATTTAGAGATGAAGTCAGCAACAAGTGCAATCATGCATGGAAGATTATTGAACTATCGAAGTTGAATCAATGCCCTGAAACGTGAAAGGGAGTCCATGTAACGTGTTGCATGTTTATTTCTGATGCATATGTTCCATTTGATTATTATAGTTTCAGTATGCACATGTTTTCTATTATGCTATTTATTGTTTATTTTACAGCACTAGAGTTCATTGAATCATATACCATATTTTATTATATTTAGCATGCATCATATTACCTTGCTTTATTTCTGATTATATTTCTCGTATTTACAGGTGTTATGCAAGGACGGACAAGGAATAGACACATCATTAGGGATATTCAGAGAATTACGACTACTGGGGAGGTGCTTGCTTATGTTCACATGGAAAATTGACATGCTTGCTTACGTTCACAATGGACAGCAATTCTAGAGAGGTGCTTGCTTGAGATGCTTGCTTGAGGTGCTTGCTTACGTTCACATGGAAATTGACATGCTTTCTTACGTTCATAATGGACGGCAATTCTAGAGAGGTGCTTGCTTGCATTCACATGGAAATTGACATGCTTGCTTGCATTCACATGCAAATTGACATGTTAGTTCATGATTACATTAGGCGGCGAAGGCACACATTTCAAGGTTTCTTTTTTTATATATTATCCATTCACACCTCCCAAGGAATGTTGGCTGATCACTCCATTTTGTAAAGCCTATAAATAGAGGCTGGTTTTTCAATTGTAGGACACACTTTGATTTCAAGAAAAGAAAATTGAGAGTTTTTATCTCTTTCGTTCTTTTGAGAACTTTATCGATCCTTCAAGTTCTGCTTGTTGAATCAAACCTTGATATCTTTGGCTCCTAGTTTTACTTAACTAGTGGGTCAAAGATCCTTATTTTGTTTAGGGACCGTTATAGGGTTCGGGTCACACTTTTTAGTGTTGGTTCAATCCTCAAGTCCTAAACTACCTCCCATCTTCCATCATCCAATTCTGCCACCACCATTGACCACATTAACCATCAAAATTCTAGAATCTTTATTCTCATCATTTTATATATCGTTACACACCATCACCCTTTAAACCATCTGAAACTGTTGTAAGTCTTACAACACAAAGTTACTTCATTTACGATCGGGCAAATCAAGCATCTTGGTAAATTCCAAGATGAGATCGCATCAGATGGTAATCAGAGCTTAGGCTAAATCAAGTAAGCCTTTGTGTTTTGCTGTTAAAAAAATAAAAAAAAAAAGATAAAAGGAAAGAATTATCATGAAAAAAAAAATAGATTAAAAAAAGAAAGCAAATCGATAACAAGGGTTGATACATTTTTTTCCTTGTTTTAGAATTGTTATTTCTTTATTTCAATATTCTAACTTTGAACCGTAAGCCTTTTCTTCTAAGCCTACCTTTTACACCATATCTTTCCAAACCTTAACAATTATTTTGCAGCTGATTCAACAAGTATTTTGGAGGATTTTGAGTAAGTTCGATTCAAGAACTTCTGAGATAAAAAGAGCGGTAAAAGGCACGACAGAGTAAGTGCATCAAAGGAATAAAAGCCAGACCCCAAGTGCAAACACGAGTGGAGCAAATTTTCTTTTTAAGTGACTTAGTGAGGATTTTTTAGTTATTTTTTTCTTTGGTGTGAAAAGTGAGGTTTGCAATTGAGGTATTAAATATTCTTTTCACTACTAATCATTTGGTTCATCATGTATCAACAACCCATAGGGTGTCATGATTCTACAGGTAATGTTGCACTAGACTTTACTCTACATGATTTTAGCCATGAGATGGTCTGGATGATTCAACAACGTTTGGATCCCATAAAAAAGAAGTTGGATAGAATAGAGGAAGTTTCTCATTGGAAACAAACAACTCCACCAAAGGAACAAAGGTAGCTAAAAAGGAGACACAACACTCAATCATTTTCTAGTTCTACGTCCAATCATAACAGAAAATCTTATGAAGGGAATTCCAATTCTCGAATAAGAAGCAATTTCAGGAGTTCATCATGGAGCAAGCCAAACACTTATGTATATTTCAATGCCGAAAGTCTAGCTTGATTTCAAAAGTGTTTTGACAACTATGTTAAAGAAACACTGATGCAAGAAACAAGTATTGAAAAAGAATATTTTGAGATGGAAAAAGAAATAGAAAAGAGTGAGATAGAAAAAGAATTTTAAAAGAAAGAAGAGTTTGAGCAAGAAAACAAGATTGAAAAAGAATAGATTTTTGTGGAAAAAGAAAAAAGAGAGTGAACAGAATGAGTTTGATGTAAAACCAAGTGAGTATGAGAGGCAAGAAAAGAGTGATATTGGAAAAGAGATTGTTTGTGCAAAAAAGGAGAGAAAACAAAATTGTTTTGCACTAACGAACTTAAATGCCTACTCTTGCTTTATCTATTTGTAGGGATCCGAGAAGGTGTCTTTAGAAATCATCCCAAGAAAGTTGCCACTCCTCAAAAACATCAAACATCAACCACCCATTCGTGCCATTCAACATATGCGGTTTGACATTTCTTTTGATTTTGTGGTAGTGTTACTAGAAACTAACTTTGAATTCTTTTCTAGGGAAATGAATCAATTATTCGGCACATCAGATTCAAACCAAAATACTAAGACGACTCTTAGTCAATTTTGGAAGAATTTTTAGAGCAAGATGAACGTCGCACGAATAGCCTATTGTCCATCTTTTAAAGAAATTGAAAGGGTCCACTTTGCGTATTTGACAGAATTTACTTTCTTTCCTATTAATTAGGCTGTATACGCAGGAAACAAAGCTGAAGTATAGGAAAAATGTTTCAAAACAAGGCACCAAGTTATTATCTTCCAAAATGTACCAATCACAAGTGATTGTTCAAGACAAAGACATTAATCGAGGACTATCTACCGAGCCAAGGGCGATCATTAGGAAGAGTTTGAAAATATGGGAGGACTATTTGCCATATGTAGAATTTTTTTGCCACAATTCAAAATTTTTTACCAATCAGCACCCACTGTTCCAAATCATCAACAGATTTTATCTTTCAAGTTCATTATACTTGATTTCTTTTCCTACTAATCCAGTTGTGATTGTAGATGACAAAAGGAAGCTAAAATCGGTGAAAGAGCTACATCAAAAAATGCAAGGGAACATTGAGAAAAGAAGAAAGCAATATGAACAACAAGAAAATAAAGGGCGAAAGCGAGTCAACTTTGAACCCGACGATTGGGTTTGGGTGCACTTTAGGAAGGAACGGTTTCCAGCACAAAGGAAATCTAAACTCTCTCCTAGAGGGGATGGGCCATTTCAAGTATTGGAGAAGATCAATAATAATGCCTACAAGATAGATCTTCCGGGAGAGTTTGGTGTTAGTGCTACTTTTAACGTTTTAGACTTATCTCTTTTTGAGCAAGGCAATGATTTGAGGACAAATCATTCTCAAGAAGGGGAGGATGATGAGATCATGGTGTCACCACCACCATTGGACCCAGAGGAATTTCCCTTAGGCCCCATTACTCATGCAAGGGCAAGGAAATTTAGAGATGAAGTCAGCAACAAGTGCAATCAAGATGGAAGATTATTGAAGCTATCGAAGTTGAATTAATGCCCTGCAACGTGAAAGGGAGTCCATGCAACGTGTTGCATGTTTATTTCTGATGCATTTGTTCCATTTGATTATTATAGTTTCAGTATGCACATGTTTTCTATTATGCTATTTGTTGTTTATTTTACAGCACTACAGTTCATTGAATCATATACCATATATTTATTATATTTAGCATGCATCATATTACTTTGCTTTATTTCTCATCATATTTATCCTATTTACAGGTGTTATGCAAGGACAAGGAATAGACACATCATTAGGGTGATTCAGAGAATTATGACTATTGGAGAGGTTCTTGCTTATGTTCACATGGAAATTGACATGCTTGCTTACGTTCACAATGGACGGCAATTCTAGAGAGGTGCTTGCTTACGTTCATAATGGACGACAATTCTAGAGAGTTGCTTGCTTGCATTCACATGGAAATTGACATGCTTGCTTGTGTTCATAATGGACGACAATTCTAGAGAGGTGCTTGCTTGCATTCACATGGAAATTGACATGCTTGCTTACGTTCATAATGGACGGCAATTCTAGAGAGGTGCTTGCTTGCTTGCATTCACATGGAAATTGACATGCTTGCTTGCATTCATAATGGACGACAATTCTAGAGAGGTGCTTGCTTGAAATGCTTGCTTGAGGTGCTTGCTTGCATTCACATGGAAATTGACATGCTTGCTTATGATTACATTGGGAGGCAAAGGCACACATTTCAAGGTTTCTTTTTTTATTTCTTATCCATTCACACCTCCCAAGGAATGTTGGCTGGTCACTTCATTTTGTAAAGCCTATAAATAGAGGCTGGTTTTTCAATTGTACGACACACTTTGATTTCAAGAAAAAAAATTGCGAGTTTTATCTCTTTCGTTCTTTTGAGAACTTTATCGATCCTTCAAGTTATGATTGTTGAATCAAACCTTGATATCTTTGGTTCCTAGTTTTACTTAACTAGTGGGTCAAGATCCTTATTTTGTTTTGAGAACGTTATAGGGTTCGGGTTACACTTTTAGTATTGGTTCAATCCTCAAGTCCTAAACTACCTCCCATCTTCTATCATCCAATTCTACCACCACCATCGACCACATTAACCATCCAAATTCCAGAATCTTTATTCTCATCACTTTATATATCGTTACACGCCATCACCCTTTAAACCATCTGAAACCGCTGCAAGTCTTACAACAAAAGTTACTTCATTTACGATCGGGCAAATCAAGCATCTCGGTAAATTCCAAGACGAGATCACGTCAAATGAAGAGTGATTTGGTTGGAACTCTTCATTTTGGCGCACTCATGCTTTCCCTCCATGTATTTGCTGCCCATTTTCAAGTTTCCCTCTAATTAGCTAGGGACATGTTCCTTAGAATGGGACATGACCCTTGGGGTGGTGAGCTGGCATGTGTAGGTGGAGCTGAAGTGAGCTGGTTGAGCTTGGAGTGAGCTAATGTGTAGGCTTAATCTTTGAGCTGATCTGAGCTTCCACGAGCTACCCATAGTTAGGTGAGCTAGTCCTTGAAGCTTGTGAACTTCCTTAGAATGCTTCCCTTTGTCCTCGAGTTGTCATGAGCTACCATTGGACTCTTGAGCTAATCCGAGCTGCTTTGAATGTCCTTGAGCTGTTCTTATACTCCTTGAGCTAATCCGAGCTCCTTGTAAGGTCCTTGAGCTATCATGAGTTTATGCCTTCATCCATAAGTACCTAAAAAGCATTAAACAATGTGTGAGCTAAAATGAAGCTAAAATATGATGCATACTTAAGTTAAAAGATGCAATGCAATGTAAACATACTTAAATGACTTAAAACTAAATATAAAGATGTGGATCATAAGTTATGCATGAATATCATATATTATGCAAATAAATTGATAATATTTGATAATCCTAATATGCAAGGCATGTTTATAACAATATATAATGCAAAAGAAGATAATAAAAGATAAAGTAAGGTAGAACTCCCTTAGAATTAGCCTTGATGATCTTCAATGGTGTGATCAAGTCATGAAGAAAGTTGGAGCTGATTGGGATTGTATCATCCTCCCTTTCTTTTTGGCAATTTGTCCTGAAATCGAAGTTGTTCTTCAATGGACACTTCTTTACTTCAGGGGTGGATGAATCCTCACTTCTTCTCCCAAATGAAATGCTTAATCTTCTCAACTCATCTTTCTCTAAATAGGCACGAGCTCTTTGTGTCCTTTTGTGTCTTTTGGAATCATAATGCCCTTTGAACGTCTCCTTGGTATTGATTTGAATTAACATGTTCTTTGGTGATGAAACTTGTCTTTTAAACTTTCTCTTTGTTTGAAACAACACAACCATTGGCAAGGGCACTTGTCTTTTTACTTTTGGGACTATCATATCGGTTGGAAAAATCACTATCTTTCATCATTGCTTCAGATATTTTCACGAACAGAACCTTATGATTCACACCAACTTTCCTTGCTCTTGTACCTTTTCGAATGATTTCTTTTGAATAGGTGGATAGTTCCTGCTTTTCATTCTTGAATTGATCTTTCTTTGGCAAAACAGACGATCGTAGTATAGTCTTGAATGTGACACTCCAACCAAAACATGAATGATGGTTGACTATCTTCATGATTGGCAATGTACTTGGAAATTTTCTTGAGCCCATCTTTTCATCAGTCTGCAATAAGGAAAGATTAAGAATAGGAAGAAATAAATTGTTAATGAAAAATAAATCATGCTTTTCTTCACACTCATTTTTTTCCTTCTCGCCCTCCTTTTCAATTTCTTTTTCATTCCATTACTTTTCGCCTTCAACTTGTGCATTTTCAACTCCCACTAGTTTTACATCCACAATCTCACTGTCAATCTTCTCATGTTCAACACCATTTGTTTGTCCTTCTTCAAAATGTTCTTTTTCCATTTCTTCCTCCTTTTTGAGTTCTTCTTCTTGCTTGCTCTTAGTCCACTCTTCGATCCTTTTGCTCAGTTGGATTTGGTCATGATTTATTTGGCTCAGAGTTAAAGGGACCAAGATAAATTTCTTCCCTTTATGAGAGAATGTGATACATGTAAGGGGGGCTAAAATGATGCATTGTAGCCAAAGAGTTGAAGATGTTTTATAAGTCTGGAATTTCAGCCGACTTGCATCGAATTTCCGGATGGGATCTGGGCACTTCTGAGTCTACATGTCTTCTTCAAACATATTCGTATGTCTCTTAGCTTTCCAACGCATCTTGAAACGCATCAATTCGACGTCGGGAGCTCAAGTTATGTCCGTTTTAGTGAAGACTATGCGAGCAGAAATCTCTATACGGATTTATTACGGGAAATATTATTTATTACAAATTTTCAATAATTTTATTGATTATTTGTACTTAAATTTAATCTAGGATTCTTTATGAAGATATTTAGATGATTTAGGATTAGATTTATTAATTATTTATTAGTTTTTTAGGTTAGATAAAATATGTTTATTTATTTTATTATTATGTTTACTTTTCCTAATTTAAGTTGAACTCTTCATTTGTAACCTATTTAAAGGCATATTTGCTTCATTTAATAAGAACAATATCATGAATTTATGAGTTGCAAAAACCTTTGGCCATTGGCCATTTTATTTTCAAGGTAGATAGATTTGCCTTGTTACTTTTCGCATCAGAAGTCTTCTTCAACGTAAGTTCGTCAAGTTCTTGTGATGGAGATCATCTTCACACTCTTTGATAGAGTAGCACAATCTTGGATTTGGAAGCCTACAATCAAGTTGTTGCAAGAACTAGGAGCTCTAGACTCAATCAAGGAAGTTTGGGCAGATCTGAAAATTCAAGAGAAAAGAGAAGGGATTTTCTTGAATTTTTCAGATTCAAGGCTGGAAATTTGAAGAAAGAAAGACGAGATGAAGGATTAGATGATAAGAAATAAGAATATAAATAAAAAGATGAGAAAAGATTAAGAAGAAGATAGGTAAAACAAATCTGAAAATTCCAGCTTTGTTTATGGAATTATGGAAGATGGTGTGAAGGTTGAAGATGAAGATGGCTTGTGAATTGTTGATCTTGTTTTGTCCTCGGCACCCTCTTAGACTCAATTATCTAAGCAAGCAACCTCAAGCGGCTCTAACCCACCCTCATAGACGCGATTATCTAGGCAATCAAGAGTGTGAAGATGATCTCCCTCACAAGAACTCGTCGAACTTATGTTGAAGAAGACTTTGAAGGCACAAGTAATCAGCACTTGCAAAAACAAACTCACTAAATATTTCATAAATCAAAGAAAATATCCCTTACAATGATTGGAGGCTTCATCCTTTTATAGGTGAAGGATAGACAAAGCAATTTAACTTCTAATAAAACAAGGAAAACCTAATCTAATTAAAAATAACAGCCTTTAAACTCCATGTGCTTGTGTGGCAAGGAATAGGGTGATAAGCTGATAAGGGCTGGGTGGCTGGTTCCTAAAGTATATAAAACCCTAAAAACATCAATTTAAATGATAATAAATATATTGGGCTAAGTTTAATTCGTCCAAAGCCTTATATGTTAGCTTTTGGGCTGAATTTTACAAAATCCCATAATAATCCCGTATCCAGTTTTCTGCATGCGCAGTCTTCAGTAAATTGGACGTATCTTGAGTTCCTGATGTCCGATTGATGCGTTTCAAGATGCGTTGGAAAGTTAACTGAATGAAGGACAACGTTTTAGAAGACAACTTGACTCAGAAATGCCCGGATCTCATCCAAAAACTCATCGCAAGTTGGCTGACTTTCCAGACTTTTACAAACAGATTCAATTTCTTGTCCAAGGTGCATCGTTTTTGACCTCCTATGCGTGCATTATTTTGCCTTTTATTGTTTGCATCGAACAAATTCAGCTTCTTTTCCAATATTATTAATTTGACCCCACTCATGTATGTATCATTCCCCCACGCCTGAAAAGGATTCGTCCTCGAATCTAAATCGACAATGAGAGAACAATCATCAACTTCAATTGAAAAGGCTTCTTTGTTGTATGTGGAGTGATCTAATTGAGCTCCTCTCAATGGTTCAACAAAATCCTGAAAAAATAAGACAGCACTACTCGAACATTTGTAAGAATTAGTCAAAACAAAATCACTCGTATCGTTCTTTTTCTTGTCTTTTTCTTTTGGGCTTTGTGTGACTTTTACCTCATATGTATTTTCACTCACCAAATTTGGGCCGTTAATTTGACTTTTTTCACTCTCGGCCTCTTTACTCTCAGTCTTTTGTATCTCACATCCTATATCCCTCTCACAAAAATTATCATCAATGTACAATTTCTGTAGAGGAGAAAGTGTTTCTAACGTAATGATAGGACAAGAATCAAATGAAGGATTAGAATTACACTTACTTTCTTTGTGGGGAGGTGATGAGAGTATAGCAAGTGGACCTACTACTTCACATGAGGGATTATAAGCATTGTCATCTTGTCTAATATGTTCATTATCACTATCCTCTTGTTTGAGTGTTTGTGTGTTTTCCGTCAACATGGGGATTTTTGTCTTGGTTTTGTCCAGTGACTTGGATGTTTCAATTTCCTACTTTAGTCTACTTGAGTCGAGCAAAGGTTTAGAAGAATTAGAATGAGATAAAGGTTGAGTGGTACCTCTGTCATAGTGATAATTCTTCTGTCGATATCGTTGCTGATCTTTGATGCGCTTTTCGATTGTCATGGCGAATTGGAATGCCTCTTGAAGGGTGTAGTAGGTTTTGAGTTTAAGTACCTCATGAATGTTGTCATTGAGTCCGATAACAAACCTAGTCATTGTATCCTCTTCATCCTCTTGTATGACAGCTTTTTTGCATCAATGATTTCATCTCTTTGAGATACTCGTCAACAGTTCTGCAGCCTTGTCAGATCCTTTGTAACTTTTGTTTGATCTCTCGTTGATATAATGGGGGAACAAATCGTTCTCGCATGACTTTTTTAAGTTCTCCCCATGAGGTTATCTTGGCTTCTCTATTAAGACGCCGATTGCGGACCAATTGGTACCACCAAATTGATGCATATTCAGTGAATTCGAGAGACTGTTGTGGAACTTGATCCTCTTCGGGACATTGATAATGCTCGAATAGAAGATCAACTTGATTTTCCCAGTCACAATAAGCATCAGGGTCATACCTTCCTTGAAAAGGTGGTACAGTGATCTTTGGCTTGGCTAAGGTGTTTGTTGCTCGTCTCGGTTCTATGCAATGATTGTGCCTATGTAAGGGGTTTTGGCATCTATTCTGAATGGGAATAAGATTTGGATGCTTAGGCTCCTCAGTATTGCTTGCGATAGCAGTGGTTTCTAATCTCCCAATGGTTTGAGTGATTGCGGTCACGACTGTATTAGTGTGCTCAAGCTTGGTTGCCAATGAGGTTACAGTCCGTTCAAGTTTATTGAGAGTATCCGAAACTTCTTGAAGAGTCACTTCATGTGGTTCTTCGTTTCTGACATCCTGAAACACTCAGATTTAAAAAGGTGAAAAGCAAAAGAAAACTAGAAATCTCACTAAACTCTCCAAGGAATAAATATTTAGCGAGGCAAGTAAACCGATCTCGTGCTCTTTAAAGACCTTCCTGCCACAAGTCAACAAGTTACAATCGGAGTTTAATCCTAACAATGAGTCCTAATTGTACTAGGAGTCCAATGAAAGGCTTGACATCAATTGAATATAGTTGCAAGAAAAAAGGATTGTAATGCAACTTTTAGTCCTACTCACACCAAAAAAGAGAAGGTGTTAAATTGTGTAATAGAAGAAAGAAAAAGCAAAACAAAGGAACTTAAGAAACTAAAAGTAGAAAAAAATTAGTAGAGAAAGCTGATAACCCCAAAACCCAGAAACAACTTGAAGGAAGAAATCCAATGTTGAATCCACTTCAATGTGATGCTTGTGGTGGTTGATGATGGTGATCTTGATGATTCTTGATGGTGGTTGGTGGCTAGGTATGAGCTTTCTCACTTTTCTTCACTTTTTTTTTTCTTTTTACAAGGTAAATAAACTGAATAACGAAAATTGAAGAAAAAAATAATGAAAATAGGGTTAAAGAAGGGGGAAAACCCTAATTTGGCTGAAAATTTATCCACTTCGTTCGAGGTGTTCCCGAACTCCAAAAATTCTAAAATTTTGTGTGGTGACTCCACCAATGGTGTAGATCTGATCTGGAAAGTTTCAGCTCAAAATTCACTCGTTTGGTTTTGACAAATTTTCCCTAATTTTCAAGTTTTTTTTCCCAAAAACGCCAAAATTCTTGCCAAGAATCGTCCCAAATCTGATACCAAATGATAGAGTAGCGCAATCTTGGATTTGTAAGCCTTCAATCAAGTTGTTGCAAGAACTAGGAGCTATAGACTCAATCAAGGAAGTTTGGGCAGATCTGAAAATTCAAGAGAAAAGAGAGGATTTTCTTGAATTTTTCAGATTTAAGGCTGGAAATTTAAAGAAAGAAAGACGAGATGAAGGATTAGATGATAAGAAATAAGAATATAAATAAAAAGATGAGAAAAGATTAAGAAGAAGATAGGTAAAACAAATCTGAAAATTCCAGCTTTGTTTATGGAATTATTGAAGATGGTGTGAAGGTTGAAGATGAAGATGGCTTGTGAATTGTTGATCTTGTTTTGTCCTCGGCACCCTCTTAGACTCAATTATCTAAGCAAGCAACCTCAAGCGGCTCTAACCCACCCTCCTAGACGCGATTATCTAGGCAATCAAGAGTGTGAAGATGATCTCCCTCACAAGAACTCGTCGAACTTATGTTGAAGAAGACTTCGAAGGCACAAGTAATCAGCAGTTGCAAAAACAAACTCACTAAATATTTCATAAATCAAAGAAAATCTCCCTTACAATGATTGGAGGCTTCATCCTTTTATCGGTGAAGGATAGATAAAGCAATTTAACTTCTACTAAAACAAGGAAAACCTAATCTAATTAAAAATAATAAAAAATAACAGCCTTTAAACTCCATGTGCTTGTGTGGCAAGGAATAGGGTGATAAGGCAAGTGATAAGCTGATAAGGGCTGGGTGGCTGGTTCCTAAAGTATATAAAACCCTAAAAGCATCAATTTAAATGATAATAAATATATTGGGCTAAGTTTAATTCGTCCAAAGCCTTATATGTTAGCTTTTGGGCTGAATTTTACAAAATCCCGTAATAATCTCGTATCCAGTTTTCTGCATGCGCAGTCTTCAGTAAATTGGACGTATCTTGAGCTCCTGATGTCCGATTGATGCGTTTCAAGATGCGTTCGAAAGTTAACTGAATGACAGACAATGTTTTAGAAGACAACTTGACTCAGAAATGCCCGGATCCCATCCAAAAACTCGTCGCAATTTGGCTGACTTTCCAGACTTTACAAACAGATTCAATTTCTTCTCCAAGGTGCATTGTTTTTGACCTCCTATGCGTGCATTGTTTTGGCTTTTATTGTTTGCATCGAACAAATTCAGCTTCTTGTCCAATATTATTAATTTGACCCCACTCATGCATGTATCACTCTTGCTTGCCTAGGTAATTGCATCTAGGAGGGTGGGTTAGAGCCGCTTGAGGTTGTGCCGTTTGTAGGTGTTTGCCTATTCAATTGCAATTAGGAGGGTGCCAAGGACAAATCTATCCAACACCGCCACCATCAAATTCATCTTATCTCGTTTTCTACATTAAGATCATGCTTTATTATTGGTTTGCTAAACTTGGAGTTTGGGGTTTTCTCGGATCATATTAGTCAGTTTGCTAGATTAATTGTGATCTAGAGGGTTCCTAGATTTTTGAGGTAATTCTTGGATCCTGTCTTCCGTATCAAAATGAGTACCTATTGGTGTACCCATCATGTGTGGCTCGTTTGTCGAACTGCCATGGTCGCCCCAACAGCGTATGACTTGCATTCATAGGAACTACATCACACAATACTTCATCCTTGTAATTTCTATTTGAAAATAGAATCCGTACTTGCTTGTTGACCTTCAGTTCGCCTCCCTCGTTCAACCATTGTAATTTGTAGGGGCTTAGATGTTTAGTTCTCTTTAAGCCAAGTCGTTCCACCATCATAGTACTGGCCACGTTGGTGCAACTTCCTCCATCGATGATCATGGAACATATTTTGTGGCATCAGGTGTAGAGATGTTCTTCCTTTGCCAGTCATCACCTTAGCTTGTAAGCTTAGTGCTCTTTTAATGATAAAAAACCCTGTTTGAAGTAGATGGAGAAGAATCTTGCGCCATTGTTAGTGGTGAAATAAGAAAACAAAAAGGCCTTACTAGATTTCACTCAACAAAAAACTTCACAGTTTCACTCCAGGGAAATTTCACTCCACTCAACACTCGTGTTTGCACTCTGGGATGTTATTTGGCTTTTATTACCCCCTTCTGATCTCACACTCTCAATTGCCTTTTTCCTGTCCTTTCTCTCTTGTAAAGTTCTTTAAGGAACTTACTCAAGACTTAGGCAAGTACTGTATCTTGTTTGTCGGTTGAAATGGTTAGTTTAAAAGGAAAAAGAAAAGAATATGGGGTAAAGGTAAGTTTAGAATAGGAAAAGAAAGAAACGTGATAGAGTAGCGCAATCTTGGATTTGGAAGCCTTCAATCAAGTTGTTGCAAGAACTAGGAGCTTCTAGACTCAATCAAGGAAGTTTGAGCATATCTGAAAATTCAAGAGAAAATAAAAGGGATTTTCTTGAAATTTTCAGATTCAAGGCTGGAAATTTAAAGAAAGATAAGATGAAGGATTATATGATAAGAAATAAGAATATAAAAAGAAGATGGAGCATGTATCAAAAGGTTTACTTACTTGGTAAGAAAACTCACAACCTTCCTTGACCAACAATCAAAGTCTTGAAGAAGATGACTTTAGGCTTGATGTTGAAGATGATGTTGTTGTGCTTTTTTTACCCATGAACTTGTACTATCCAAACTTTCCTTTCTCTTTTTTTGTACATTTTTTCACTTTTCGAATATGTTTTTTCCACAAATTGAAATAACAAAGGATAGTCACTTACAATTTCTTTTTCTTGATTTGCTTGAATTGGGCTTCACTTTGATGTAATTGATTCTTCCACCAAAAGCTCTGATACCAAATGATATACTCCGCCCTTGATGTGGTTGGAGACTACTACTCTGATTGTTGGATCTAGGAAGCAGCAAGAAACCTGTAAGCAAGACAGGCTTGAAAGGATGAAAGGTAATTTAATGATGGCTGCGGAAGATGGTAAGATTGGTAATACATGTACCACAAGGCAATTCCAAGGACAAGATGGACTTACTTTTTCACTTGGCCCAATAACCCGAGCCAAGTCTAAGCTAATCAAGGACAAGCTGAATTCGACCGTCCAAGTATTCGTGAGCCAAGGATTACAAGCTGCTATGAAGAAAGAAGAATTTCTTGAAGGAAGTCCACACTTAACATCCTTCAAGAATAATTGGGTCACAAAAACTCAACTTGCTGCACCTTTGGAGATGGATATCCACGAGCCTTTAGATGTCCATTAATTAGCCATTTTTATTGTAATTAGACCCAATACTTGTTACTATAAAAGATTGGGTCAGATTTTTATTTTTTTAGCCCAAATTAGGATTTACAAGTGTTTTTAGGCCTAGTTAGCTTTTTAAACAGCCCACACATGCCTCCTTGCCCAAGAACCAATTTCTTATCATCTAAACCAGCCCAAATACCCTTAAATTCGTCCAAATAAAGGCCCTATCAACTTTTACTTGCTGCCCAATCAAAACAGCTCTTATCAGCCCATTACTTGATACCCAAGCAAACCAGCCTTCGTCAAGTTTACTTGCTGCCCAAGCAACCAGCCCTTATCAGCTTATAACTTGCCTTATCACCCTATCCCTTGCCAGACAAGCACAAGGAGTTTAAAGGCTGTTATTTTATTATTATTATTATTTTTAATTAGATTAGGTTTTCCTTGTCTTAGTAGAAGTTAAATTACTTTGTCTATCCTTCACCTATAAAAGGATGAAGCCTCCATCATTGTAAGACATATTTTCTTTGATTTATGAAATATTTAGTGAGTTTGTTTTTGCAAGTGCTTATTACTTGTGCCTTCGAAGTCTTCTTCAACATAAGTTCGACGAGTTCTTGTGAGGAAGATCATCTTCACACTATTGTTTGCCTAGATAATCGTGTCTAGGAGGGTGGGTTAGAGCCGCTTGAGGTTGCTTGCTTAGATAATTGAGTCTAAGAGGGTGCCGAGGACAAAACAACATCAACAATTCGCAAGCCATCTTCATCTTCAACCTTCACACCATCTTCCATAATTCCATAAACAAAACTGGAATTTTCAGATTTGTTTTACCTATCTTCTTCTTAATCTTTTCTCATCTTTTTATTTATATTCTTATTTCTTATCATCTAATCCTTCATCTCGTCGTTCTTTCTTTAAATTTCCAGCCTTGAATCTAAAAAATTCAAGAAAATCCCTTCTCTTTTCTCTTGAATTTTCAGATCTGCCCAAACTTCCTTGATTGAGTCTAGAGCTCCTAGTTCTTGCAACAACTTGATTGAAGGCTTCCAAATCCAAGATTGCGTTACTCTATCATTTGGTATCAGATTTGGGACGATTCTTGACAAGAATTTTGGCGTTTTTAGGTGAAAAACTCGAAAATTAGGGAAAATTCGTCAAATTCAAACGAGCGGATTTTGAGCTGAAAATTTCCAGATCAGATCTACACCTTTGGAGGAGTCACCACATAAAATTTTAGAATTTTATGCTTCAAGTGCAACGGTCATGGACACTATAAAAGAGACTGCTCGAATACAAGACTCTTATTCGAGAAGATGGGAGCTACTCATCCGAGTCAGAGGAGGAATTGTCCGACAATAAATTCATCGCAGGTGGTTACTCCAGTGATGAACCTGATCCTAAAAGCTTGGTGATTCAACGTTCACTTAATATCCAAGCAATCGACGATACGGAGATGCAAAGAACAAATATTTTCCACACAAGATGTTTGATCAGAGGCAAACTATATTCTGTAATCATCGATAGTGGAAGTTGTGCGAATGTGGTGAGCAGCTATCTAGTTGATGCACTTGACCTACCTTGTCAACGCCATCCAAAGCCATATTATCTCCAATGGCTTCATGAAGGGTTAGAATTAAAGGTAAACAAACGTGCCTTAATCACTTTTACTATGGGTAAATATTGTGATGACGTTTGGTGTGATGTTATCCCTATGCAAGCATCTCACTTACTTTTAGGATGACAGTGGCAGTATGACCGTGATGTGACTCACCATGGTAAGTTAAATAAGTATTCCTTTGTATACCATGGAAAAAAGTATACCTTGGCTCCACTCGATCCAAAAGAGGTGTACAAAGATCAGATACGAATGAAGAAGTTTTGTGAGGAGGTGGGAATAAAAAAAGATGAAAAAGAAAAAAAAGAAAGAAAAACAAAAGGCAAATACAAAAGAGGCTAGTAGTGATAAAAGCCAAATAAGTATAGGCCCAGGGGTGGTGAGTGATCCTAAATGTGAGAAAAAAGAGTGTCTCAAAATATTTATGCGAGAGAAAAAGAAGTGAGGTAAGCCCCCTTCCTTAAACAACCTTGCATCCTCATCCGCTTTAGGGAACAATTTTTTTCTATCACTAACAATAACAAAAGTTTGCCTAGTGAGTTTGTTTCTCTTTTGCAGGATTTCAATGATGTTTTAGGTGATCCACCTGACGGTTTGCCATCCTTAAGAGGAATTGAACATCAAATTGACCTAATTCCGGGTTCTTCTATTCCAATAGACCAACATATAGATGTAATCCCGACGAAACCAAGGAGTTAGAAAAGCAAGTGGAAGAACTACTCAACAAAGGCTACATTCGTGAGAGTTTAAGCCCTTGTGCCGTTCCAATACTTTTGGTGCCAAAGAAAGATGGTTCATATAGAATGTGTGTCGATTGCCGGCCGATCAACCGAATAACAATCAAGTATAGGCATCCTATTCCACGATTAGATGACATGCTTGATGAACTCTACGGTGCATGCATCTTCACCAAGATTGATTTGAAGAGTGGTTATCATCAAATTCGAATGAAAGAAGGAGATGAATGGAAAACCGCTTTCAAGACAAAGTTCGGTTTATATGAATGGACAGTTATGCCATTTGGTTTGACCAATGCCCCTATAGCACATTCATGAGATTGATGAACCATGTCCTTCGGGAGTTTAGAGGTAAGTTTGTTGTTGTTTATTTCGATGATATTCTTATCTACTCTTCTTCTTTTGATTTACATATCTTTCAGGTGAGATCGGTCTTCGAAGTTCTCCGAAGAGAACAATTATATGCTAACATGGAAAAGTGCGTGTTTTGTAGTGAAAGTCTTAGTTTTCTAGGCTTTATAGTAAGTGCACAGGGTATCCATGTTGACAATGAAAAAGTCAAAGCAATTCAAGAATGATCCACGCCATCATCCATAACCGAGGTGAGAGATCCTTCCATGGCCTAGCAAGCTGCTACCGTCGCTTTGTCAAGGATTTCTCCACCATTGCTGCACCATTGACATATATCATCAAAAAAACGGTAGGTTTTCATTGGGGTGAGGCACAAGAACAAGCCTTCCAAACACTAAAAGGTAAACTTTGTACTGCCCCAATTCTTCGTCTTCCCAATTTTTCTAAAACTTTTGAGTTAGAATGTGATGCCTCCGGTATAGGCATAGGCGCAGTTCTTTTACAGGAAAAACAACCAATCGCTTACTTTAGCGAGAAGTTAAAAGGAGCACATTTGAACTACTCAACTTATGATAAAGAGCTCCTTGCATTAGTTCGTGCACTTGAAGTTTGGCAACGCTACCTTCTTCCAAAGGAGTTCATCATACACACCGACCACGAATCATTGAAGTGGCTAAACAGCCAAGGTAATTTGAGCAAGAGACATGCTCGGTGGGTGGAGTTTATTGAAACATTCCCTTATGTGATCAAGTACAAAAAAAGGTAAGGATAATGTAGTAGCAGATGCACTATCTAGAATGTAT
This sequence comes from Hibiscus mutabilis, assembly GCA_019671005.1. Lineage (NCBI taxonomy): Eukaryota > Viridiplantae > Streptophyta > Magnoliopsida > Malvales > Malvaceae > Hibiscus > Hibiscus mutabilis. The sequence continues at coordinate 41,466,027 of CM033756.1, forward strand.
ACCCTAATTACTCAAATGCATGCTACTATATTGGGATTCGAACATATAAAGCAATTGTATCCTAATGATCCAGATTTCAAGGAAATTTATACTCATTGTTTAAAAGGTGCTTTTAACAAGTTTTATCTTGTAGATGGGTTTCTTTTCTGAATAAACAGGTTGTGTATACCACAAGGCTCCATTAGAGAATTGCTAGTCCATGAATCACATTCCGGAGGCTTAATGGGGCACTTTGGCATCTCCAAAACGTTAGACATGGTAATGGAGCATTTTTTGGCCACATATAAGGAAAACCGTGGAAAAGGTATGCGCATCTTGCATCGTATGTAAACAAGCAAAATCCAAGGTAAGTCCTAACGGTTTATATACACCCTTCCTATCCCTTCTTTCCTTTGGGTCGATTTATCTATGGACTTTATTCTTGGATTACCTCGTACCAAAAAGGGTCGAGATAGTATTTTTGTTGTGGTCGGCAGAATTTTAAAGATGGCTCACTTCATACCATGCCATAAAACGGATGATGCAAAACATGTAGCCGATCTCTTCTTTAGAGAAGTAGTACGACTTCATGGAATTTCACACACCATCGTTTCCGATAGAGATGTAAAGTTCATAAGCCATTTTTGGAAGGTTTTGTGGGGAAAAATAGGTACCAAACTTCTTTATTCTACTACTTGTCACCCACAGACGTATGGACAAATTGAGGTAACAAATCGGATCTTAGGTGCATTACTCAGAACTGTTGTCGGTAAGAACACAAAAACTTGGAAGAATATATACCTTTTGTAGAGTTTGCCTACAACCGTTCTATTCATTCATCCACCGGTTATTCTCCATTTTAAGTAGTTTATGGTTTTAACCCCTTAACTACATTAGACCTTGTTCCTTTACCTATTAATAATATTAGCAGCTTAGATGGTGAAAAGAAAGCGGAGTTAGTTAAATCCATTCACACTAAGGCAAAGCAAATAATGGAGAAAACATATGAAAACGTTGCTGCCAAAGTCAACAAAGGCCGACACCAAGTTGTCTTTGAACCAGGAGATTGGGTTTTGTTGCACATGCGTAAAGAAAGATTTCCGAACCATAGGAAATCCAAATTGGATCCACGAGGAGATGGACCATTCCAAGTCCTTGAAAGGATCAACAACAATGCATACCGAATTGATCTACCAGGTGAGTATAATGTGAGTACAACTTTTAATGTTTATGATCTTTCTCCCTTTGATGTTTCAGATTCGTGGATGAATCCTTTTGAGGAGGGAGGGGATGATACATGTACCACAAGGCAATTCCAAGGACAAGATGGACTTACTTTTCCACTTCGCCCAATAACCTGAGCCAAGTCTAAGCTAATCAAGGACAAGCTGAATTCACCGTCCAAGTATTCGTGAGCCAAGGATTACAAGCTGCCATGAAGAAAGAAGAATTTCTTGAAGGAAGTCCACACTTAACATCCTTCAAGAATAATTGGGTCACAAAAACTCAACTTGCTACACCTTTAATTAGCCCTTTTTATTGTAATTAGACCCAATACTTGTTACTATAAAAGATTGGGTCAGATTTTTATTTTTAGCCCAAATTAGGATTTACAAGTGTTTTTAGGCCTAGTTAGCTTTTTAAACAGCCCACATATGCCTCCTTGCCCAAGAACCAATTTCTTATCATCTAAACCAGCCCAAATACCCTTAAATTCGTCCAAATAAAGGCCCTATCAACTTTTACTTGCTGCCCAATCAAAACAGCTCTTATCAGCCCATTACTTGATACCCAAGCAAACCAGCCTTCATCAAGTTTACTTGCTGCCCAAGCAACCAGCCCTTATCAGCTTATAACTTGTCTTATCACCCTATCCCTTACCACACAAGCACAAGGAGTTTAAAGGCTGTTATTTTATTATTATTTTTAATTAGATTAGGTTTTCCTTGTTTTAGTAGAAGTTAAATTACTTTGTCTATCCTTCACCTATAAAAGGATGAAGCCTCCATCATTGTAAGACAGATTTTCTTTGATTTATGAAATATTTAGTGAGTTTGTTTTTGCAAGTGCTAATTACTTGTGCCTTCAAAGTCTTCTTCAACATAAGTTCGACGAGTTCTTGTGAGGGAGATCATCTTCACACTCTTGCTTGCCTAGATAATCGCGTCTAGGAGGGTGGGTTAGAGCCGCTTGAGGTTGCTTGCTTAGATAATTGAGTCTAAAAGGGTGCCGAGGACAAAACAACATCAACAATTCGCAAGCCATCTTCATCTTCAACCTTCACAAAACTGGAATTTTCAGATTTGTTTTACCTATCTTCTTCTTAATCTTTTCTCATATTTTTATTTATATTCTTATTTCTTATCATCTAATCCTTCATCTCGTCTTTCTTTCTTTAAATTTCTAGCCTTGAATCTGAAAAATTCAAGAGAATCTCTTCTCTTTTCTCTTGAATTTTCAGATCTGCCCAAACTTCCTTGATTGAGTTCTAGAGCTCCTAGTTCTTGCAACTACTTGATTGAAGGCTTCCAAATCCAAGATTGCGCTACTCTATCAATTGGTGTATGGAAATGGATGGAAATGGTGAAGGTAGTATCTTAAGAATTTAAGGAAGAAACTAGGCTATAGAGAGCCTAACCCCGAACCTTATAGATGTCTTTAAGAGATGGTAGAAAGGACTTGGACCCGTTGGTTATAAAGAACCAAGAACCCGAAGTATCAAGGAGGATAGTAGGTTTGACGCAACAAGTACAAGTACTTGATAAGTCGATAAAGTTCCTAAATAAATAAAATGCCCTATTTATAGTTTTCTAGTGGTGTGGCCGAAAAGGTACTACATGGATGAAAGGGTGGCCGAACAGGTAGGTGTCTCCCTCGAAAGGCTGGTCGTGACTCCCTCCAAAGGCCTAGGTGATGTTTCAGCCAAATTGAGTCTCCCTCCAAATGGTTTTGGCGCACAAACATTTGAGTGAAAAGTTGTAATTTCTCGTATGAAATTCTAGCATGCACTTCTTTCGGTAATCTGGACATATCTTGTGCTCCGAACATCAGATTGTTGCGATTCAACATGTGTTGGAATGCTAAGAGATAGGAGAACAAGTTTCATGTGGACTTCTCAACCCAGCTATGCTTGGATCCTCCTCGAAAATGGCAAACAATCTGATTGACATTTTTGGTGATAAATCTACCAAATGAAGAGTGATTTGGTTGGAACTCTTCGTTTTGGCGCACTCGTGCTTTCCCTCCATGCATATGCCACCCATTTTCAAGTTTTCCTCCAATTAGCTAGGGACATGTTCCTTAGGCGGGGACATGACCCTTAGGGTGGGGAGCTGGCATGTGTAGGTGGAGCTGAAGTGAGCTGGTTGAGCTTGGAGTGAGCTGAGCTACATAGCTGATTCAGCTAGCTTAATCTTTGAGTTGATTTGAGCTTCCACGAGCTGCCCTTAGTTAGGTGAGCTAGTCCTCGAAGCTTGTGAACTTCCTTAGAATGCTTCCCTTTGTCCTCGAGTTGTCATGAGCTACCATTGGACTCCTTGAGCTAATTTGAGCTCCTTGTGAGGTCCTTGAGCTATCACAAGCTTATGCCTTCATCCATATTACCTAAAAAGCATTAAATAATGTGTGAGCTGAAATGAAGCTAAAATATGATCCATACTTAAGTTAAAAGATACAATGCAATGTAAACATACTTGACTTAAAACTAAATATAAAGATGTGGATCATAAGTTATGCATGAATATCATATATTATGCAAATAAATGATAACATATGATAAATCTAATATGCAAAGCATGTTTATAACAATATATAATGCATAAAGATAATAATAGATAAAGTAAGGTAGAACTCCCTTAGAATTAGCCTTGATGGTCTTCAATGGTGTGATCAAGTCATGAAGAAAGTTGGTGCTGATTGGGATTGTATCACCTCGAACGAAGTAGACCAAGTTGCTGCAAAATTCTAGGGTTTTTGGGGTTTTCTAATTTTCTTTCATTCTTAACCATTAGTTTTCGTTTGTTTTAGCCTTTATTGCTTCTTATACATCTTCTAACACATTCTTGTTTCCTTGTGTTAGTAGGACTAAAAGTTGCATACTCTTCTTTCTCCTTGCAACTATAATTCTATTGCTGTTTAAACTTTTCTTTGGATTCTTAAAGCAATTAGGATGTTTTATTCTCCTGACAACACGTGTCATACTATACCAATAAATATCTTTCGGTTAGGATGTAGGATACAAGGTAAACTATGTTCTTTAATTATTGATGGTGACAGTTGTGTAAACTTAGTGAGCATCTTCATTGTTGATGCACTCGATCTACCATGCTAAGAACACCCTAAGCAGTATCATCTTCAAGGGTTTAATAGCGGACCAGATATGAAGGTAACCGAATGTTGTTTAATCTCTTTTACTATTGGAAGCTATTGTGATGATGTATGGTGTGACGTGGTTCCTATGGAAGTCATCCAATTGCTATTAGGATGACCTTGGAAAATGATTGAGATGATGTCCATCGAATCAAAACAAATGGATACTCAGTTGTGCACCAAGGCCAGAAGCTCTCGCTCGGTTCAATAGAGCCAGAAAAAGCATATGAAGAAATATCGACAGCAAAAAAATAGTGTGAGAGGATAAAACAAAAAAGATTGGAAGCACAAAAGGCTGAATCAATTGACTACCCGAAGGCAACAAACCATGAAGACATCCCAAAACCAGAAGGTACACATGATTCTCTTCATACTTCTACTTCTAGCATTCGTGCAACTGTTGATGTTGGAGAAGAACCATCTCCCAAACAAGAGGATAGTGATAGTGAACACATTAGACAAGATGACAATGCTTCTAATCCCTCATGTGAAGTAGTAGGTCCACTTGCTATACTTTTATCACCTCCCCCACAAAGAAAGTAAGTGTAATTCTAACCCTTCATTTGATTCTTGTCCTATCATTCCGTTAGAAACACTTTCTCCTCTACAGAAATTGTACATTAATGATAATTTTTGTGAGAGGGATATGGGATGTGTGATACGAAAGACTGAGAGTGAAAAAAGGTCAAATTAATGGCCCAAAAAATATTTTTCGGTCACGATGTAAGATACAAGGTAATCTATATTCTTTTTCAGTCACGATGTAAGATACAAGGTAATCTATGTAATTTTTCGGTCACGATGAAAAAGTCAAACAATGATGCTAGGTAATTTTTGATGATAATTCTTGAAGCAATTAGGATGTTTTTATTCTTTTTTCAACACTCGTTATCGTATACCAATAAATATTTTTCGGTCACGATGTAAGATACAAGGTAATCTATGTTCTTTAATTATTGATGGTGATAGTCGTGTAAACTTAGTGAGCAGCTTCAATGTTGATGCACTCGATCTACCATGCCAAGAACACCCTAAGCCGTATCATCTTCAAGGGTTTAATAGCGGACCAGATATGAAGGTAACCGAACGTTGTTAAATCTCTTTTACTCTTGGAAGCTATTGTGATGATGTATGGTGTGACGTGGTTCCTATGGAAGTCACCCACTTGCTATTAGGAAGACCTTGGAAAATGATCGTGGCGCTGTCCATCGAATCAATACAAATGGATACTCGATTGTGCACCAAGGCCAGAAGCTCTTGTTTGCTACAATAGAGCCGAAAAAAGTAGATGAAGAAATAGCGAAAGCAAAAAAACAGTGTGAGAGGATAAAACGAAAAAGATTGGAAGCACAAAAGTCTGAATCAATTGACCACACAAAGGCAACCAACCATGAAGACATCCCAAAACCAGAAGGTACACATGATTCTCTTCGTACTTCTACTTCTAGCATTTGTGCAAATGTTGATATTGGAGAAGAACCATCTCCCAAACAAAAGGATAGTGATAGTGAACACACTAGACAAGATGACAACGCTTCTAATCCCTCATGTGAAGTAGTAGGTTCACTTGCTATACTCTCATCACCTCCCCACGAAGAAAGTAAGTGTAATTCTAAACCTTCTTTTGATTCTTGTTCTATCATTCCGTTAGAAACACTTTCTCCTCTACAGAAATTGTACATTGATGATAAATTTTGTGAGAGGGATATGGGATGTGAGATACAAAAGACTAAGAGTAAAGAGGCCGAGAGTGAAAAAAGTCAAATTAATGGTTCAAATTTGGTGAGTGAAAATACATATGAGGTAAAAGTCACACAAACCCAAAAGAAAAGGACAAGAAAAAGAACGCGACGAGTGATAAATCATTACAAATGTTTGAGTAGTGTTGTATTATTTTTCAGAATTTTGTTGAACCATTGAGAGGAGCTCAATTAGATCACTCCACATACAACAAAGAAGCCTTTTCAATTGAAGTTGATGATTGTTCTCTCATTGCCGATTTAGATTCGAGGACGAATCCTTTTGAGGAGTGGGGGAATGATACATGCATGACGGGGTCAAATTACTCATATTGGACAAGATGCTGAATTTGTTCGATGGAAACAAAAAATGCCAAAACAATGCACGCATAGGAGGTCAAAAATGATGCATCTTAGACAAGAAACTGAATTTGTTTATGAAGTCCGGAAAGTTAGCCAAATTGCGACTACTTTTCGGATAGGATCCAGGCATATTTATGGGTCGAGTTGTCTTCTAACAAATTGACGTCATTCAGTTACCATTCCAATGTAACTTGAAATGCGTCAATCGGACATCAAAAGCTCAAGATACGTTTATTTTACTGAAGACTGTGCAAGCAGAAAACTAGATACAGGTTTAACTACGGGATTTTGTAAATTCAGCCCAAAAGCTAATTTATAAAGCTTTTGGACGAATTAGACTTAGCCCAACCTAATAAATAACATTTAAATTATGTTTTTACAGTTTTATATACTTTAGGAACCAGCCACCCTTCTCCCACGCTGTTAGATCAAGTCCAATTTAATGGACCAGATTTCTTTGTTTATTTTATTTGTTCTTAGCTTTAGGTTAAAGCCATCCTTCATCTATAAAAGGATGATGCTTTCTTCTTTGTTTGACAGATTTTCATTGATTAATAAAAACTTCTCTTTTGAGATTTTAGTATTCTTTGATTACGTTTTTGCAAGTGCTGATAACGTGTGCCTTAGAAATCTTCTTCAACATAAGATCATCGAGTTCTTGTGAGGGAGATCATATTCACACTCTTGCTTGCCTAGGTAATTGAGTCTAGGAGGGTGGGTTAGAGCCGCTTGAGGTTGCTTGCTTAGATAATTGCGTCTAAGAGGTTGTCGAGGACAAAACAACATTAATAAATTGCAAGCCATCTTCATCTTCAACCTTCACGCTATCTTCCATAGTTCCATAAACAAAGTTGGATTTTCAGATTTGTTTTACCTATCTCTTTCTCCATCTTTTTTAATCTTTTTATTTATATTCTTATTTCTTATCATCTAATCCTTCATCTTGTCTTTCTTTCTTTAATTTTCTAGCCTCGAATCTAAAATTTTCAAGAAAAGCCCCTTCTCTTTTATATTGAATTTTCAGATCTGCCCATCGCTTTCTTGATTGAGTCTAGAGCTCCTAGTTCTTGCAACAACTTGATTGAAGGCTTCCAAATCCACAATTGCGCTACTCTATCAGTTTGTGGAGATGGAGTGATGAATTGATAGTTGTTGTTTTGTCCTCGGCACCCTCTTAGACACAATTATCTAAGCAAGCAACCTCAAGCGGCTCTAACCCACCCTCCTAGATGCAATTACCTAGGCAAGCAAGAGTGTGAAGATGATCTCCCTCACAAGAACTCGATGATCTTATGTTGAAGATGGCTTCTAGACAAGTTTTCCGAACACTTGCAAACTCAAAGAATACTAAAATCTCCAAAGAGAACATTTTACTAATCAATGAAATCTGAATTTACAATGCGGGTGAAGCCTCCTAATATGATCTCGGCTATGAGTTTTGAATCATATATGTGAATGCCCGATCGTGATTCTAGTAAGAACTCTGCAGTGCTTTGAATGTATTCTGAAATTACTCAAACAACAATGTAAGTAGAAATAGATAAATAAGAAATAGAAATAATGGGATGAAAGATATGTAGAAGGGGTGTAGGAAGAGTGATAGTTGTGATTATGGAAGGAAAAAAATAAAAGATGAAAATGTAGGTGAAGATGATGGGGTGTTGGCGTTAAGATGAAGAAATTCAAAGGATGGATTGTGACCCCCTAACTATAAAGAGTGAGGAACCAGCAATATAATAAAGTGGAAATGAAGTGGTAGGATATGGAACGTGACCCACTAGCTATAGATGAGCTAGGAACCAACGCTATAACAAAAGGGAAATGGATGAAGACTACAAGACTAACTTGAAGCCGATAAAGTTCCACAAGAGAACAAGAATGAAAGCAATCTTTCAAAGATGTTTTATATATTCAAAGTGTGTCTTACAATGATCCTAAAGATGCCTATTTATAGTAGAAGTAGGCAGAATATGAAAAGGTGTTACAAGAAAGATGAATGCTCATCTTAATGCACTTGAATACACATGAATGCTTTGTCCTTTCTTCTCATCTTCAAAGCTGATTAGTTTAGACAAATTGAGGTTGAATTTAGTCATATTTTCGTCCAAATTAAGAAGGACTCTTGGGCTGCCTTGTTTTGCTATCATATGAAGAGAAAGGGGATGAATGTGGACAAGGATGAATGTAGACATCCTTGCTGTCCAGTTTAAGTGCAACTCTTCATCTTCCAAGCTGATTAATATGACTTGAATGTCATAAAAGGTGAGTTTCATCCAGCCTTCATTTCATGTCTCCTCAATAAATTTTGAAACCCCACTTGAATGGTGATAACATCAACCTTGAATGCCTTGAATTTGCTGAATTAAGATGGCCATCAATTGCTTGTCTCTTGGTAGAAGATGAAAGAACTCTTCCTTGGCTCAAATTCATTCAAATCATCCATGCATAAAATTCCCGTAATAAAAATTTCAGCCTGCACTGTCTTGATAAATCATTCGTATCTCAAGCTCCCGATATCGGATTGAGGTGATTCAAAAGGCATTGGAAAGCTAAGAGATGGAGGAATAACGTACAATTGATTTCTGGATCCAAACACGTCTGTATCGCATCCAGAATTGGAAGACATTCTGCTGATATTCTTGCATCCGTAAAACCGTTCATCTTCCCTCATGCACCTAGACACAAAGGTAAACTTTATTCAATCTTTAATTGAAAACATGCATGTAAACAATTAAGAGTTAGTTTAATAAATGAGCTAGTTTGATGAATGAACTAGTTTAATTAATGAACTAACTTTATTCAATGAACTAATAATCTTGAATGAACTAGTTTAATCAATGAACTACTTAGTTAAATGAAGTGTATAACTAAATGAACTACATGTTTAAATGCAACGCATGCTTTAATGAACAACATGTTTATTGAATGCAATGAATGTTATGCAAACTTTAAATACTCATGCAAATTCATGCATAAGCAAAGTAAAGTGTTCCTCCCTTATTATTTCTTCTTTCTCACGTCCCAAGCTTGATGTAAACATATTTTCCATGGCTGCTTGGAACTCCTTGGCCCTTGCTCGAGTAATGGGGCCACCTGGGTACTTCTCTGGGTCTTTGCCATTGACGTTCATATCAGTCCCTCCCTCTTTAAGGCGATTTGTCCCCAAATCGTCATCTACATCATAAGGAGATAGGTCAGCAACATTGAAGGTTGCACTAACATTAAACTCACCGGAAGATCTAATTGATAGGCATTATCATTGATCTTCTTGACTATTTGGAATGGTCCATCTCCCGAGGCATTAATTTGGACTTTCGTTGAGCCGGAACCTTTCTTTCCTCATGTGCAGCCACACCCAATCCCCTGCTCAAAGGAAATTCGCTTACGACCCTTATTTGCTTGCTGCTCATATTGCTTGGTTCGTTTTTCAATGTTCTCCCAAGCACTTGTTGATGAAGCTTCTTAACAAATTCAGCTTTATTAAGTCCATCTTTATTCACAATTTGATCAGCGGGTAATGGTAACAAGTCTATCGGTGTTAATGGATTGAATCCATACACCACTTCAAAAGGCGTCATACTGTAGTACTATGGATCGAACGGTTGTATGCAAACTCCACATGTGGTAAACTCTCCTCCCATGTTTTCAAATTCTTCCTAATGATGGATCAAGTAACATAGAAAGTACTCGGTTCACCACTTCAGTTTGGCCATCCGTTTGAGGGTGGCAAGTGGTGGAGAATAGTAACTTAGTACCAATCTTACTCCATAGGGCTCTCCAAAAGTGACTTAAGAACTTCACATCCCGATCGACACAATAGTTCTTGGTATGCCATGTAACCTTAAGATTTCCCTGAAAAACAAAGTAGCAATATGTGAGGCATCATTAGTTTTGTTACAGGGAATGAAATGAGCCATTTTGGAGAATCTATTCACAACTACAAAGATGGAATCTTTGTTATTCTTGGTACGTGGAAGCCCTAGCACAAAAATCCATTGAAATATCCATCCATGGTGCTTCCGGTATGGGTAGTGGTGTGTAAAGTCCATGTGGCATGACTTTAGATTTGGCCTTCCTGCAAGTGATGCATCGCTCACACAACCTCTCCACATCTCGTTTCATTTTAGGCCAATATAGGTGCTCTTGAAGTATAGCCAAAGTCTTTGCTATCCCAAAATGTCCCATTAATCCTCCTCCATGAGCTTCCTTAGTTAGCAATTCACGCATGGAACCTTGAGGGATGCATAGTCTTCCTTCCTTAAATAGGAAACCATCATGCTTATAGTATTTTTCAATTGACCCTTTCTCACAAGCTTTGTAAATCTCTCCAAAATCAGAGTCGAGACATATAAGTCTTTAATAAAAACAAAACCCAATAACTTAGATTCCAAAGTGTTTAAAAGAATATACCTCCGTGACAATGCATCGGCAACTATATTCTCCTTACCTTTCTTGTACTTGATAACATATGGGAAAGTTTCAAGAAACTCCACCCATTTGGCATGCCTTTTGTTGAGTTTATGCTGCCCCGGATATGTTTCAATGCCTCATGATCAGTGTGAATGATGAACTCCTTAGGCCAAAGGTAATGTTGCCATGTTTCCATTGCCCTCACAAGAGCATACATCTCCTTGTCATAGGTAGGGTAATTAAGCGTAGCTCCACTTAATTTTTCACCGAAATAGGCTATAGGACGTCCACCTTGAGACAAAACTGCTCCAATTCCTACACCTGATGCATCACATTCAATTTCAAAAGTTAGATTAAAATCAGGTAGAGCAAGTAAAGGGGCATGTATTAAACAATCTTTAATGCTATTAAAGGACTTCTCTTGATCTTCCCCCCAAAAGAATTTAGAATTCTTCTTAATAACACTTGTTAGTGGGGCGGCTATGGTGCTGAAGTTGGGGACGAATCTTCGATAAAAACTTGCAAGTCCATGGAAGCTCCTAACTTGAGAAATGCTTGCTGGTCGTGGCCACTCTTCAATGGCTTTAACCTTCTCTTTGTCCACCTCCAAGCCTTCAGAACTCACAACGAAACCTAGGAAAACAACCCTGTCAAGACAAAATGTACATTTTTGTAAGTTAGCAAACAGTTTTTCCTTCCTCAAAACTAGCAAAACTGACCTTAAATGTTGAACATGTTCTTCCATGGTTTTACTATAGATTAGAATGTCATCAAAGTAAACCACACAAAACTTACCCAAGAATGGCCTAAGAACATGATTCATTAACCTCATAAACGTGCTTGGAGCATTAGTTAAGCCAAAAGGCATAACCAACCACTCATAAAGGCCTTGCTTAGTTTTGAATGCTGTTTTCCACTCATCACCTTCCCGCATTCGTATTTGGTGGTAACCACTTTTAAGATCAATCTTGGAAAAGAGGTTAGAACCACTAAGCTCATCTAACATGTCATCTAAGCGAGGAATAGGTGACGATACTTTACCGTAATTTTGTTTACCGCTCGGCAGTCCACACACATGCGCCAAGTTCCATCCTTCTTTGGCACAAGTAGAACCGCACGGCACATGGGCTAAGGCTTTCCCTCACGTAGCCTTTTGACATCAACTCAGATACTTGCCTTTGCAACTCCTTAGTTTCTTCGGGTTGCTTCGCACGCTGGTCGGTTTGGAATGACGGCTCCGAACAAAGTCTATTTGATGTTCTATGCCACGAATAGGTGGCAGTCACTTGGTATTTCCTCCGAAATAGGTCATCAAACTCCTGCAATAAAGACACAACAAAAGCAGGCAAATTTTGATCAAGGTAGTTAGTATTCAAGAAATTTTCCTTGTACATGAGCACAAGTGCTTCCTTTGTCATCATTAAACTCTTTTTCAACTCTCTCTTTAGAAAGAATGCTGATTTTCCTTCCCTCATTTTGATCACACTCCTTTGCTTTTACCTCCATTTTGGTCTCTCTCTCTTTGGCTTTTTCAATTTTTCCTCTCAATAAAATTTGGTCTTCATGTATTTGTTTTGGAGAAAGTGGGGCTAAAGTGATCTTCTTTGTTTCATGGGTGAACGTATACCGGTTGGTATACCCGTCATGGATCACTCGCCTATCAAATTGCCAAGGCCTTCCAAGTAATAAATGGCTTATGTGCATTGGAACGACATCGCATAATACCTCGTCTTTGTACTTCCCAATAGAGAAAACAATTCGAACTTGTTTGGTCACCTTGAGTTCTCCTCCATCGTTGAGCCATTGTAGCTTATAAGGTTGTGGATGCTTTGTTGTTGCCAAGCCAAGTGTATCTACCATTAAGGTACTAGCAACATTAGTGCAACTACCACCATCAATAATAACAAAGCATACCTTTCCTCCAACATGGCAACGAGTATGGAAGATATTTTCTCGTTGTTCATTTCCTCCAACGGATTGTACGTTTAGGCTTCTTTTGACAACAAGAACCTCTCCTTCCACGCCATACTCTAATTCTTCTTCTTCGATGGCAACGTCTTCATTCTCATCCTCTTCTTGTTCCGATTCAACTTCTCCATCATCTCGAAGAAGCATGGTGTTGCGGTTCGACATTGGCTTGCAATGTGTCCACGCCCCAAACACTTAAAACATTGTATGTCACGGAACGATTTGGAGTAGCGGTAGTCTTACCCTTGCTGGTTTCGCAATGGGCTTACTTCCTTTCGGTGGTCCTCCTTTTTCGTGGGACGGTATTGGAGGAGTCTTCTTGTATGAACTTTGCCCCATTTTGATGTTGAACTCCCATAAGATCGTGGCACCCCTTTCTTTTGAGCTGTTTTTCCACTTTCATGGCCATATGCACCATGTCTTCCATCTCCACATAATGTTGCAACTCGACCACGCTCGCAATGTCCGGATTTAGTCCCGCTTAGGAATCTTGCCATTGTGGCTTCTCGATCCTCGTCGATGTTGGCTCGAATCATGGACACCTCCATCTCTTTGTAGTAATCTTCAACACTTCGGTTACCTTGTGAAAGATTTTGAAGACGGTTGAATAACTCTCGATGGTAGTGGGTTGGAATGAATCGCCTTCGCATCACCGCTTTCATTTCATCCCATGTAGTGATAGGATGTTCTCCATTGCGTCTCCTACTTGATGTCAATTGATCCCACCATATTAGTGCATAATCCGTAAACTCAATGGCAGCGAGTTTTACCTTTTTAAGCTCTGAATAGTTATGGCACTCAAAAATGTGCTCAACCTTCTTTTCCCATGCAAGATAGGTTTCAGGATCCGTTCTTCCTTGAAAAGGAGGAATGGTAATCTTGATGTTGCTGAGATTATCGCCTACTCGTGGTCGAGCTCTCTGGCCTTGTTGTACCATGCTATGTTGGGATACTTGATCTTGCACATCATCTACTTCAACTTCTTCAGATACTCCTCATTACCCCGATTAGCTTGTGAAATTTCAAGCTGGTCTATTCGCTCAATTAGGGCTCCAATTGCTCTTGGATCATTTTGGCCATTGCTTGAAGCATAGCCTGATTTTGCAAATTGGGAACTCCTTCACCACTATGACCAGATCTTTGTGACATGTTAGATAAAGAAACAAAAGAAATTAAACCTTACTAACACAAAATCTCACCTTTCCACTCCAAAGAAAATGCACTCACACTCGTGTTTCACTCTGGTTAGGCTTTTCCCCTTAATGCACACTCATGCCTTTTACCACTGTGCTTTATTTTCAAGTCCTTTTGGGAACTTCCTCAAGGCTTACAAGTGTCTCGTGGACTTCGGCTGAAACAATTCTAGCTTGGTAGGAGAATGATGAATAATAAAAGGATAATGGCTTCAAAAAGAAAGAATTACTAAGAATAGGTAAAGGAATTTGTAATTCAGCAATAAGAAATGATGTATTGTAATTTTTTTAAACAAGAATAGACTGCTCCTCCTCTCCCTTTTTAAGATTTTTTTTTTTTTTTTTTGATTTTTTTACTAACCCGGAGAGAGAAAAAAATACGCTTACTGAATCGTCTAGGCTCGATACCAAATGATATGATCTCGACTATGAGTTTTGAATCATATATGTGAATGCCCGATCGTGATTCTAGTAAGAACTCTGCAGTGCTTTGAATGTATTCTGAAATTACTCAAACAACAATGTAAGTAGAAATAGATAAATAAGAAATAGAAATAATGGGATGAAAGATATGTAGAAGGGGTGTAGGAAGAGTGATAGTTGTGATTATGGAAGGAAAAAAATAAAAGATGAAAATGTAGGTGAAGATGATGGGGTGTTGGCGTTAAGATGAAGAAATTCAAAGGATGGATTGTGACCCCTAACTATAAAGAGTTAGGAACCAGCAATATAATAAAGTGGAAATGAAGTGGTAGGATATGGAACGTGACCCACTAGCTATAGATGAGCTAGGAACCAACGCTATAACAAAAGGGAAATGGATGAAGACTACAAGACTAACTTGAAGCCGATAAAGTTCCACAAGAGAACAAGAATGAAAGCAATCTTTCAAAGATGTTTTATATATTCAAAGTGTGTCTTACAATGATCCTAAAGATGCCTATTTATAGTAGAAGTAGGCAGAATATGAAAAGGTGTTACAAGAAAGATGAATGCTCATCTTAATGCACTTGAATACACATGAATGCTTTGTCCTTTCTTCTCATCTTCAAAGCTGATTAGTTTAGACAAATTGAGGTTGAATTTAGTCATATTTTCGTCCAAATTAAGAAGGACTCTTGGGCTGCCTTGTTTTGCTATCATATGAAGAGAAAGGGGATGAATGTGGACAAGGATGAATGTAGACATCCTTGCTGTCCAGTTTAAGTGCAACTCTTCATCTTCCAAGCTGATTAATATGACTTGAATGTCATAAAAAGGTGAGTTTCATCCAGCCTTCATTTCATGTCTCCTCAATAAATTTTGAAACCCCACTTGAATGGTGATAACATCAACCTTGAATGCCTTGAATTTGCTGAATTAAGATGGCCATCAATTGCTTGTCTCTTGGTAGAAGATGAAAGAACTCTTCCTTGGCTCAAATTCATTCAAATCATCCATGCATAAAATTCCCGTAATAAAAATTTCAGCCTGCACTGTCTTCAGTAAATCATTCGTATCTCAAGCTCCCGATATCGGATTGAGGTGATTCAAAAGGCATTGGAAAGCTAAGAGATGGAGGAATAACGTCCAATTGATTTCTGGATCCAAACACGTCTGTATCGCATCCAGAATTGGAAGACATTCTGCTGATATTCTTGCATCTGTAAAACCGTTCATCTTCCCTCATGCACCTAGACACAAAGGTAAACTTTATTCAATCTTTAATTGAAAACATGCATGTAAACAATTAAGAGTTAGTTTAATAAATGAGCTAGTTTGATGAATGAACTAGTTTAATTAATGAACTAACTTTATTCAATGAACTAATAATCTTGAATGAACTAGTTTAATCAATGAACTACTTAGTTAAATGAAGTGTATAACTAAATGAACTACATGTTTAAATGCAACGCATGCTTTAATGAACAACATGTTTATTGAATGCAATGAATGTTATGCAAACTTTAAATACTCATGCAAATTCATGCATAAGCAAAGTAAAGTGTTCCTCCCTTATTATTTCTTCTTTCTCACGTCCCAAGCTTGATGTAAACATATTTTCCATGGCTGCTTGGAACTCCTTGGCCCTTGCTCGAGTAATGGGGCCACCTGGGTACTTCTCTGGGTCTTTGCCATTGACGTTCATATCACCTCCTTTATATAGGCCATGGAGAAGTTTTAATCCTACTAAATTTAGGAATTAAATACAATAAATGTGAAAATCTAATCTCCTAATTAGATAAGTAACTTCTAATAATAAATAAATGCTAAAAATAAAATCTTAATTAAATAAATCTGATCCTAATAGATATTGCAGAATCCTATGTTGATTTAAATTACAAATAATCAAATAAAATCTTGAAAATTCGTAATTATCCAAAAATCCCGTATTAATCCCGTATAGGAATTTCTGCATGCGCTGTCTTCGCTAAAATAGACATATCTTGAGATCCAAATCTTCGATTGAGGCGTTTCAAGATGCGCTGGAAAGCTAATTTGCAGCCAGACAAGTTTTAATAAGACATGTTGACCCGTAAATGCCTGGATCCCATCCAAAAATGCTTCGCAAGTTGACTGATGTTTCTGACTTGCAAAGCAGTTTCAACTTCTTTTCCAAGATGATTATTTTGACCCCTCTCATGCTCGTATCATTCCCCCACTCATCAAAAAGATTCATCCTCGAATCTAGATCCGTAAATGGAGGAAGTTCATCAAAGTACCATAGAAGAGAAGACCTCTTGAAGGATCCTTTTGCAGAGTCTCTTTTTGCAATGTAATTTACAAGTTCCTTCTCATTGGGATCATCACGATTGTTCTTTTGGTCGCAAAGTAATTCATTCTCATCTTCAAAATTGTTATTAATGCTAAAAGAGGAATAAGCATAAATAGAATTCTGAAAACATTCAATGATACCTTTTGATTGTAAGGTACCTTCGTCGGTGTTTGTCGTTTGATGATCATCTTGAATCGTAATAGTAGGTTTGTCACTGGAAACAAACACACTACTTATAATTTCTTCCTCATCAATAGGCAAGGTTAAACTCTCGATGGTATCGTCTTCTACATGTTCTTTAGAAGAACAAATTTCTTGATCATGCTCTGGATCACGAATTTCAATATCATTAGAAGACAAGAATTCATACAACATATCTCTCAAAATTTTTTCTTGAAAATAAAACTTATCTGGACAATAATACCCTGAATGATCTAGTCGACAACAATAATGACATCGAGTCCACAAAAGGGTAAAATCCAATACGTTGCTCAATGACATCCTCGAGAATGGCCTGAATCCGATACCAAATGATAGAGTAGCGCAAATTCGAATAAAGAGAAAAACAAAACAAACCAAAATAAAGAACAAATCTAAAAATTTAGATTTGCTTATGGTGGTGGCGTCAATGGAGGAAGCTTGAATATGTGGAGATGGCGTGATGAGTTGATAGTTGTTGTTTTGTCCTCGGCACCCTCTTAGACGCAATTATCTAAGCAAGCAACCTCAAGCGGCTCTAATCCACCCTCCTAGATGCAATTACCTAGGCAAGCAAGAGTGTGAAGATGATCTCCCTCACAAGAACTCGATGATCTTATGTTGAAGATGGCTTCTAGACAAGTTTACCGAACACTTGCAAACTCAAAGAATACTAAAATCTCCAAAGAGAACTTTTTATTAATCAATGAAATCTGAATTACAATGTGGGTGAAGCCTCCTTTTATATAGGCCATGGAGAAGTTTTAATCCTACTAAACTTAGGAACTAAATACAATAAATAAATGCTAAAATCTAATCTCCTAATTAGATAAGTAACTTCTAATAATAAATAAATGCTAAAAATAAAATCCTAATTAAATAAATCTGATCCTAATAGATATTGCAGAATCCTATGTTGATTTAAATTACAAATAATCAAATAAAATCTTGAAAATTCGTAATTATCCAAAAATCCCGTATAGGAATTTCTGCATGCGCTGTCTTCGCTAAAATAGACATATCTTGAGATCCAAATCATCGATTGAGGCGTTTCAAGATGCGTTGGAAAGCTAATTTGCAGCCGGACAAGTTTTAAGAAGACATGTTGACCCGTAAATGCCTGGATCCCATCCAAAAATGCTTCGCAAGTTGACTGATGTTTCTGACTTGCAAACCAGTTTCAACTTCTTTTCCAACATGATTATTTTGACCCCTCTCATGCTCGTATAATTCCCCCACTCATCAAAAAGATTCATCCTCGAATCTAGATCCGTAAATGGAGGAAGTTCATCAAAGTACCATAGAAGAGAAGACGTCTTGAAGGATCCTTTTGCAGAGTCTCTTTTTGCAATGTAATTTACAAGTTCCTTCTCATTGGGATCATCACGATTGTTCTTTTGGTCGCAAAGTAATTCATTCTCATCTTCAAAATTGTTATTAATGTTAAAAGAGGAATAAGCATAAATAGAATTCTGAAAACATTCAATGATACCTTTTGATTGTAAGGTACCTTCGTCTGTGTTTGTCGTTTGATGATCATCTTGAATCGTAATAGTAGGTTTGTCACTGGAAACAAACACACTACTTATAATTTCTTCCTCATCAATAGGCAAGGTTAAACTCTCGATGGTATCGTCTTCTACATGTTCTTTAGAAGAACAAATTTCTTGATCATGCCCTGGATCACGAATTTCAATATCATTAGAAGACAAGAATTCAGACAACATATCTCTCAAAAATTTTTCTTGAAAATAAAACTTATTTGGACAATCATACCCTGAATGATCTAGTCGACAACAATAATGACATCGAGTCCCCAAAAGGGTAAAATCCAATACGTTGCTCAATGACATCCTCGAGAACGACCTGAATCCGATACCAAATGATAGAGTAGCGCAAATTCGAATAAAGAGAAAAACAAAACAAACCAAAATAAAGAACAAATCTAAAAATTTAGATTTGCTTATGGTGGTGGCGTCAATGGAGGAAGCTTGAATATGTGGAGATGGTGTGATCAATTGATAGTTGTTGTTTTGTCCTCGGCACCCTCTTAGACGCAATTATCTAAGCAAGCAACCTCAAACGGCTCTAACCCACCCTCCTAGATGCAATTACCTAGGCAAGCAAGAGTGTGAAGATGATCTCCCTCACAAGAACTCAATGATCTTATGTTGAAGATGGCTTCTAGACAAGTTTACCGAACACTTGCAAACTCAAAGAATACTAAAATCTCCAAAGAGAACTTTTTACTAATCAATGAAATCTGAATTACAATGTGGGTGAAGCCTCCTTTATATAGGCCATGGAGAAGTTTTAATCCTACTAAACATAGGAATTAAATACAATAAATAAATGTTAAAATCTAATCTGCTAATTAGATAAGTAACTTCTAATAATAAATAAATGCTAAAAATAAAATCTTAATTAAATAAATCTGATCCTAATAGATATTGCAGAATCCTATGTTAATTTAAATTACAAATAATCAAATAAAATCTTGAAAATTCGTAATTATCCAAAAATCCCGTATTAATCCCGTATAGGAATTTCTGCATGCGCTATCTTGGCTAAAATAGACGTATCTTGAGATCCAGATGTTCGATTGAGGCGTTTCAAGATGCGTTGGAAAGCTAATTTGCAGCCGGACAAGTTTTAAGAAGACATGTTGACCCATAAATGCCTGGATCCCATCCAAAAATGCTTCGCAAGTTGACTGATGTTTCTGACTTGCAAAGCCGTTTTAACTTCTTTTCCAAGATGATTATTTTGACCCCTCTCATGTTCGTATCAGTTTGCCTTTGTGTGTTCAATTGATTCAGCCTTTTGTGATTCCAATTTTCTTTGTTTTATCCTCTCAAAAAAAATTTGCACTCTCACCTGCTCTTCATATGCTTCTTCCGGCTTTATTGAACCCAACGTGAACTTTCGACCATGGTGCACAAAGGAGTATCTATTTATAATGATTCGATGGATAGTGTCTCGATCCTTTTGCCACAGTCTTCCCAATAGCAAGGCAGTGACTTCCATAGGAACCACATCACACCAACATCATCATAATAGCCTCCAAGAGTAAAAGTGATTAAACAACATTCGGTTATCATCATATCTTCTCAGTTATTAAACCCTTGAAGATGGTATAGCTTAGGGTGTTCTTGGCACGATAGATTGAGTGCATCAACAACGAAGCTGCTTACTAAGTTTCACGACTATTGCTATCGATGATGAAAGAACATTTTTATCTAGTATATAACATCTTGATTGAAAGATATTTATTGGTCTATCATGACGCGTGTTTGTAAATTAATAAAACATCCTAATTGCTTTAATAATCCAAAGAAAAGGTTAGACGCCAATATAATTATAGTTGCAAGGAGAAAGAAGAGTATGAAACTTTTAGTCCTACTAACACAAGGAAACAATAAGGTGTTAGAAGATGTATAAGAAGCAATAAAAGCTAAAACAAACGAAAACTAATGGTTAAGAATGAAAAAAATTCAGAAAACCCGAAAAACCCTAAAATTTGCAGCAGCTTGATCCACTTTGTTCGAGGTGTTCCTGATGTCAAAAAATTCTGAAATTTTATGTTGTGGTTTATCTAATGGTGTAGATCTGGAAATTTTCAGCTCAAAAAGTCAATCATTTGGTTTTGGCGAATTTTCCCCTTTTCTCAAATTTTCACCCAAAAATGTCAAAATTTTGCCCAAGAATCGGCCCAAAATTTCACTAAATATTTCATATTTCAAAGAAATCTAATGGTGGAGGCTTCATCCTTTTATAGGTGAAGAATAGCCAAAGTAATTTAACTTCTACTAAAACAAGGAAAACCTAATTCGATTAAAATAATAAAGAAAAGCAGCCTTTAAACTCTTTGTGTGCTTGGGAGAAGGGTGGCTGGTTCCTAAAGTATATAAAACCCTAAAAACATCAATTTAAATGATAATAAATACATTGGGCTAAGTTTAATTCGTCCAAAGCCAATGTTAGCTTTTGGGCTGAATTTTACAAAATTTCGTAATAATCCCGCATCATGTTTTCTGAATGCGCAGTCTTTAGTAAATTGGACGTATCTTGAGTTCCCGATGTCCGATTGACGCATTTCAAGATGCATTGGAAAGGTAACTAAATGACGGTCAATTTGTTCAAAGACAACTGACCCAGAAATGCCCGTATCCCATCTGAAAAGTTGTCGCAAGTTGGCTGACTTTCCAGGCTTCACAAATAGATTCGCTTGAATCTATGAAATCTTTTGATACATGCATGAGCACGGTCAAATTACTCATATGGGACAAGAAGTTGGAGCTGCTCGATGCAAACAACAAGGTCCAAAGTGATCCATGCTTAGGAGGTGGGAAGAGATGCATTTTAGAAAAGAAACTAAAACTGTTTTGCAAAGCTTGAGCATCAGCCGGCTGAGACGAATTTTCGGATGGGATTCATCATTCAGTTACCCTTCCAACACATCTTGAAACGCATCAATCGGACATCGAGAACTCAAGATACGTTCATTTTACTGAAGACTGCGCAAGCAAAAAACTGGATACGGGTTTAACTACGGGATTTTGTAAATTCAGCCCAAAAGCTAATTTATAAAGCTTTTGGACAAATTAGACTTAGCCCAACCTAATTATTAACATTTAAATTATGATTTTAGGGTTTTATATACATTAGGAACCAACCACCCTTCTCTTAAGCCGTTAGATCAAGTCCAATTTAATGGACCAAATTTCTTTGTTTATTTTATTCATTCTTAGCTTTATCATGTGAGCACATCTACTTCTGATCCAGAGATCTTGCCAACGAGACCAATCACTCGTTCTAAGGCTAAGTTATTCAGGGAAGTTCCTTCACTTAAATGCATTCAAGCTTCCCATTCATTTCTTAATGTTTCAGCCTTAGACAATAAGCTATATACTGTGTTACATGCTGATATGTGACATAGTATATAACTTATACTTAGTTTTTATATATAAGTATTGAATATGCTAAATTAAAGTGTGTTTATTTGTTTTTCAGGAAATAACAAGTGTGGACAACTTAAGGAAGCTAAGTGATAGAGTAGCGCAAATTCGAATAAATAGAAAAACCAAACAAACCAAAATAAAGAACAAATCTAAAAATTCAGATTTGCTTATGGTGGTGGCGTCAATGGAGGAAGCTTGAATATGTGGAGATGGCGTGATGAATTGATAGTTGTTTTGTCCTCGGCACCCTCTTAGACGCAATTATCTAAGCAAGCAACCTCAAGCGGCTCTAACCCATCCTCCTAGACGCGATTATCTAGGCAAGCAAGAGTGTGAAGATGATCTCCCTCACAAGAACTCGTCGAACTTATGTTGAAGAAGACTTCGAAGGCACAAGTAATCAGCACTTGCAAAAACAAACTCACTAAATATTTCATAAATCAAAGAAAATCTCCAAAGAGAACTTTTTATTAATCAATGGAATCTGAATTACAATGTGGGTGAAGCCTCCTTTATATAGGCCATGGAGAAGTTTTAATCCTACTAAACTTAGGAATTAAATACAATAAATAAATGCTAAAATCTAATCTCCTAATTAGATAAGTAACTTCTAATAATAAATAAATGCTAAAAATAAAATCCTAGTCAAATAAATCTGATCCTAATAGATATTGCAGAATCCTATATTGATTTAAATTACAAATAATCAAATAAAATCTTGAAAATTCGTAATTATCAAAAAATCCCGTATTAATCCCGTATAGGAATTTCTGCATACGCTGTCTTCGCTAAAATAGACGTATCTTGAGATCCAGATGTCCGATTGAGGCGTTTCAAGATGCGTTGAAAAGCTAATTTGCAGCCGGACAAGTTTTAAGAGACATGTTGACCCATAAATGCCTGGATCCCATCCAAAAATTCGTCGCAAGTTAGCTGACTTTCCAGACTTCACAAACAGATTCAGTTTCTTGTCCAAGATGCATCGTTTTTGACCTCCTATGCGTGCATTGTTTTGGCCATTATTGTTTGCATCGAACAAATTCAGCTTTTTGTCCAATATGAGTAATTTAACCCCGCTCATGCATGTATCATTCCCCCACTCCTCAAAAGGATTCGTCCTCGAATCTAAATCGGCAATAAGAGAACAATCATCAACTTCAATTGAAAAGGCTTCTTTGTTGTATGTGGAGTGATCTAATTGAGCTCCCCTCAATGGTTCAACAAAATCCTGAAAAAATAAGACAACACTACTCGAACATTTGTAATGACTAGTCAAAACAAAATCACTCATCACGTTCTTTTTCTTGTCTTTTTCTTTTGAGCTTTATGTGACTTTTACCTCATATGTATTTTCACTCACCAAATTTGGGCCATTAATTTGACTTTTTTCACTCTCGGCCTCTTTACTCTCAGTCTTTTTGTATCTCATATCCCATATCCCTCTCATAAAATTTATCATCAATGTACAATTTCTGTGTAGAGAGAAAAGGGTTTCTAACGGAATGATAGGACAAGAATCAAATGAAGGGTTGGAATTACACTTACTTTCTTCGTGGGGAGGTGATGAGAGTATAGCAAGTGGACCTACTACTTCACACGAGGGATTATAAGCATTTTCATCTTGTCTAATGTGTTCACTATCACTATCCTTTTGTTTGGGAGACGGTTCTTCTCAATATCAACATTTGCACAAATGCTAGAAGTAGAAGTACGAAGAGAATCATGTGTACCTTCTGGTTTTGGATGTCTTCATGGTTGGTAGCCTTTGTGTGGTCAATTGATTCAGCCTTTTGCGCTTCCAATCTTTTTCGTTTTATCCTCTCACACTGTTTTTTTGCTTTTGCTATTTCTTCATCTACTTTTTCCGGCTCTATTGTAGCAAACGAGAGCTTCTGGCCTTGGTGCACAACCGAGTATCCATTTGTATTGATTCGATGGACAGCGCCCCGATCATTTTTCCAAGGTCTTCCTAATAGCAAGTGGGTGACTTCCATAGGAACCACGTCACACCATACATCATCACAATAGCTTCCAAGAGTAAAAGAGATTAAACAACGTTCGGTTACCTTCATATCCGGTCCGCTATTAAACCCTTGAAGATGATACGACTTAGGGTGTTCTTGGCATGGTAGATCGAGTGCATCAACAATGAAGCTACTCACTAAGTTTACACGACTATCACCATCAATAATTAAAAAACATAGATTACCTTGTATCTTGCACCGTGACCGAAAAATATTTATTGGTATACGATAACGAGTGTTGAAAAGAGAATAAAACATCCTAATTGCTTTAAGAATCCAAAGAAAAGGTTAAACATCAATAGAATTATAGTTGCAAGGAGAAAGAAGAGTATGCAACTTTTAGTCCTACTAACACAAGGAAACAAGAAGGTGTTAGAAGATGTGTAAGAAGCAATAAAAGCTAAAACAAACGAAAACTAATGGCTAAGAATGAAAGAAAATTAGAAAACCCCCGAAAACCCTAGAATTTTGCAGCAACTTGATCTACTTCGTTCGAGGTGTTCCCGATGTCAAAAAATTCTGAAATTTTATGTGGTGACTCCTCCAAAGGTGTATATCTGATCTGGAAATTTTCAGCTCAAAATTCGCTCGTTTGAATTTGATGAATTTTCCCTAATTTTTGAGTTTTTCACCCAAAAACGCCAAAATTCTTGTCAAGAATCGTCCCAAATCTGATACCAAATGATAGAGTAAGCAAATTCAAATAAAGAGAAAATCCAAACAAACCAAAATAAAGAACAAATCTAAAAATTCAGATTTGCTTATGGTGGTGGCGTCAATGGAGGAAGCTTGAATATATGGAGATGGCGTGATGAATTGATAGTTGTTTTGTCCTCGGCACCCTCTTAGACGCAATTATCTAAGCAAGCAACCTCAAGCGGCTCCAACCCACCCTCCTACACGCGATTATCCAGGCAAGCAAGAGTGTGAAGATGATCTCCCTCACAAGAACTCGTGAACTTATGTTGAAGAAGACTTCAAGGCACAAGTAATCAACACTTGCAAAAACAAACTCACTAAATATTTCATAAATCAAAGAAAATCTCCAAAGAGAACTTTTTAATTAATCAATGAAATCTGAATTACAATGTGGGTGAAGCCTCCTTTATATAGGCCATGGAGAAGTTTTAATCCTACTAAACTTAGGAATTAAATACAATAAATAAATGCTAAAATCTAATCTCCTAATTAGATAAGTAACTTCTAATAATAAATAAATGCTAAAAATAAAATCCTAGTCAAATAAATCTAATCCTAATAGATATTGCAGAATCCTATATTGATTTAAATAAATAATCAAATAAAATCTTGAAAATTCGTAATTATCCAAAAATCCCGTATTAATCCCGTATAGGAATTTCTGCATGCGCTGTCTTCGCTAAAATAGACGTATCTTGAGATCCAGATGTCCGATTGAGGCGTTTCAAGATGCGTTGAAAAGCTAATTTGCAGCCGGACAAGTTTTAAGAGACATGTTGACCCATAAATGCCTGGATCCCATCCAAAAATTCGTCGCAAGTTAGCTGACTTTCCAGACTTCACAAACAGATTCAGTTTCTTGTCCAAGATGCATCGTTTTGACCTCCTATGCTGCATTGTTTTGGCCATTATTGTTTGCATCGAACAAATTCAGCTTTTTGTCCAATATGAGTAATTTAACCCCGCTCATGCATGTATCATTCCCCCACTCCTCAAAAGGATTCGTCCTCGAATCTAAATCGGCAATAAGAGAACAATCATCAACTTCAATTGAAAAGGCTTCTTTGTTGTATGTGGAGTGATCTAATTGAGCTCCCTCAATGGTTCAACAAAATCCTGAAAAAAATAAGACAACACTACTCAACATTTGTAATGACTAGTCAAAACAAAATCACTCATCACGTTCTTTTTCTTGTCTTTTTCTTTTGAGCTTTGTGTGACTTTTACCTCATATGTATTTTCACTCACCAAATTTGGGCCATTAATTTGACTTTTTTCACTCTCATCCTCTTTTTACTCTCAGTCTTTTGTATCTCACATCCCATATCCCTCTCATAAAATTTATCATCAATGTACAATTTCTGTAGAGGAGAAAGGGTTTCTAACGGAATGATAGGACAAGAATCAAATGAAGGGTTGGAATTACACTTACTTTCTTCGTGGGGAGGTGATGAGAGTATAGCAAGTGGACCTACTACTTCACACGAGGGATTATAAGCATTTTCATCTTGTCTAATGTGTTCACTATCACTATCCTTTTGTTTGGGAGATGGTTCTTCTCAATATCAACATTTGCACAAATGCTAGAAGTAGAAGTACGAAGAGAATCATGTGTACCTTCTGGTTTTGGGATGTCTTCATGGTTGGTTGCCTTTGTGTGGTCAATTGATTCAGCCTTTTGCGCTTCCAATCTTTTTCGTTTTATCCTCTCACACTGTTTTTTTTGCTTTTGCTATTTCTTCATCTACTTTTTCCGGCTCTATTGTAGCAAACGAGAGCTTCGGCCTTGGTGCACAACCGAGTATCCATTTGTATTGATTCGATGGACAGCGCCCCGATCATTTTTCCAAGGTCTTCCTAATAGCAAGTGGGTGACTTCCATAGGAACCACGTCACACCATACATCATCACAATAGCTTCCAAGAGTAAAAGAGATTAAACAACGTTCGGTTACCTTCATATCCGGTCCGCTATTAAACCCTTGAAGATGATACGACTTAGGGTGTTCTTGGCATGGTAGATCGAGTGCATCAACAATGAAGCTACTCACTAAGTTTACACGACTATCACCATCAATAATTAAAAAACATAGATTACCTTGTATCTTACACCGTGACCGAAAAATATTTATTGGTATACGATAACGAGTGTTGAAAAGAGAATAAAACATCCTAATTGCTTTAAGAATCCAAAGAAAAGGTTAAACACCAATAGAATTATAGTTGCAAGGAGAAAGAAGAGTATGCAACTTTTAGTCCTACTAACACAAGGAAACAAGAAGGTGTTAGAAGATGTGTAAGAAGCAATAAAAGCTAAAACAAACGAAAACTAATGGCTAAGAATGAAAGAAAATTAGAAAACCCCCGAAAACCCTAGAATTTTGCAGCAACTTGATCTACTTCGTTCGAGGTGTTCCCGATGTCAAAAAATTCTGAAATTTTATGTGGTGACTCCTCCAAAGGTGTATATCTGATCTGGAAAATTTCAGCTCAAAATTCCTCATCGTTTGAATTTGACGAATTTTCCCTAATTTTTGAGTTTTTCACCCAAAAACGCCAAAATTCTTGTCAAGAATCATCCCAAATCTGATACCAAATGATAGAGTAAGCAAATTCAAATAAAGAGAAAATCCAAACAAACCAAAATAAAGAACAAATCTAAAACTTCAGATTTGCTTATGGTGGTGGCGTCAATGGAGGAAGCTTGAATATATGGAGATGGCGTGATGAATTGATAGTTGTTTTGTCCTCGGCACCCTCTTAGACGCAATTATCTAAGCAAGCAACCTCAAGCGGCTCCAACCCACCCTCCTACACGCGATTATCCAGGCAAGCAAGAGTGTGAAGATGATCTCCCTCACAAGAACTCGTCGAACTTATGTTGAAGAAGACTTCGAAGGCACAAGTAATCAGCACTTGCAAAAACAAACTCACTAAATATTTCATAAATCAAAGAAAATCTCCAAAGAGAACTTTTTATTAATCAATGAAATCTGAATTACAATGTGGGTGAAGCCTCCTTTATATAGGCCATGGAGAAGTTTTAATCCTACTAAACTTAGGAATTAAATACAATAAATAAATGCTAAAATCTAATCTCCTAATTAGATAAGTAACTTCTAATAATAAATAAATGCTAAAAATAAAATCCTAGTCAAATAAATCTGATCCTAATAGATATTGCAGAATCCTATATTGATTTAAATTACAAATAATCAAATAAAATCTTGAAAATTCGTAATTATCAAAAAATCCCGTATTAAACCCGTATAGGAATTTCTGCATACGTTGTCTTCGCTAAAATAGACGTATCTTGAGATCCAGATGTCCGATTGAGGCGTTTCAAGATGCGTTGAAAAGCTAATTTGCAGCCGGACAAGTTTTAAGAAGACATGTTGACCCATAAATGCCTGGATCCCATCCAAAAATTCGTCGCAAGTTAGCTGACTTTCCAGACTTCACAAACAGATTCAGTTTCTTGTCCAAGATGCATCGTTTTTGACCTCCTATGCGTGCATTGTTTTGGCCATTATTGTTTGCATCGAACAAATTCAGCTTTTTGTCCAATATGAGTAATTTAACCCGCTCATGCATGTATCATTCCCCACTCCTCAAAAGGATTATCCTCGAATCTAAATCGGCAATAAGAGAACAATCATCAACTTCAATTGAAAAGGCTTCTTTGTTGTATGTGGAGTGATCTAATTGAGCTCCCCTCAATGGTTCAACAAAATCCTGAAAAAATAAGACAACACTACTCGAACATTTGTAATGACTAGTCAAAACAAAATCACTCATCACGTTCTTTTTCTTGTCTTTTTCTTTTGAGCTTTATGTGACTTTTACCTCATATGTATTTTCACTCACCAAATTTGGGCCATTAATTTGACTTTTTTCACTCTCGGCCTCTTTACTCTCAGTCTTTTGTATCTCATATCCCATATCCCTCTCATAAAATTTATCATCAATGTACAATTTCTGTAGAGGAGAAAGGGTTTCTAACGGAATGATAGGACAAGAATCAAATGAAGGGTTGGAATTACACTTACTTTCTTCGTGGGGAGGTGATGAGAGTATAGCAAGTGGACCTACTACTTCACACGAGGGATTATAAGCATTTTCATCTTGTCTAATGTGTTCACTATCACTATCCTTTTGTTTGGGAGACGGTTCTTCTCCAATATCAACATTTGCACAAATGCTAGAAGTAGAAGTACGAAGAGAATCATGTGTACCTTCTGGTTTTGGATGTCTTCATGGTTGGTAGCCTTTGTGTGGTCAATTGATTCAGCCTTTTGCGCTTCCAATCTTTTTCGTTTTATCCTCTCACACTGTTTTTTTTGCTTTTGCTATTTCTTCATCTACTTTTTCCGGCTCTATTGTAGCAAACGAGAGCTTCTGGCCTTGGTGCACAACCGAGTATCCATTTGTATTGATTCGATGGACAGCGCCCCGATCATTTTTCCAAGGTCTTCCTAATAGCAAGTGGGTGACTTCCATAGGAACCACGTCACACCATACATCATCACAATAGCTTCCAAGAGTAAAAGAGATTAAACAACGTTCGGTTACCTTCATATCCGTCCGCTATTAAACCCTTGAAGATGATACGACTTAGGGTGTTCTTGGCATGGTAGATCGAGTGCATCAACAATGAAGCTACTCACTAAGTTTACACGACTATCACCATCAATAATTAAAGAACATAGATTACCTTGTATCTTGCACCGTGACCGAAAAATATTTATTGGTATACGATAACGAGTGTTGAAAAGAGAATAAAACATCCTAATTGCTTTAAGAATCCAAAGAAAAGGTTAAACATCAATAGAATTATAGTTGCAAGGAGAAAGAAGAGTATGCAACTTTTAGTCCTACTAACACAAGGAAACAAGAAGGTGTTAGAAGATGTGTAAGAAGCAATAAAAGCTAAAACAAACGAAAACTAATGGCTAAGAATGAAAGAAAATTAGAAAACCCCCGAAAACCCTAGAATTTTGCAGCAACTTGATCTACTTCGTTCGAGGTGTTCCCGATGTCAAAAAATTCTGAAATTTTATGTGGTGACTCCTCCAAAGGTGTATATCTGATCTGGAAATTTTCAGCTCAAAATTCGCTCGTTTGAATTTGATGAATTTTCCCTAATTTTTGAGTTTTTCACCCAAAAACGCCAAAATTCTTGTCAAGAATCGTCCCAAATCTGATACCAAATGATAGAGTAAGCAAATTCAAATAAAGAGAAAATCCAAACAAACCAAAATAAAGAACAAATCTAAAAATTCAGATTTGCTTATGGTGGTGGCGTCAATGGAGGAAGCTTGAATATATGGAGATGGCGTGATGAATTGATAGTTGTTTTGTCCTCGGCACCCTCTTAGACGCAATTATCTAAGCAAGCAACCTCAAGCGGCTCCAACCCACCCTCCTACACGCGATTATCCAGGCAAGCAAGAGTGTGAAGATGATCTCCCTCACAAGAACTCGTCGAACTTATGTTGAAGAAGACTTCGAAGGCACAAGTAATCAGCACTTGCAAAAACAAACTCACTAAATATTTCATAAATCAAAGAAAATCTCCAAAGAGAACTTTTAATTAATCAATGAAATCTGAATTACAATGTGGGTGAAGCCTCCTTTATATAGGCCATGGAGAAGTTTTAATCCTACTAAACTTAGGAATTAAATACAATAAATAAATGCTAAAATCTAATCTCCTAATTAGATAAGTAACTTCTAATAATAAATAAATGCTAAAAATAAAATCCTAGTCAAATAAATCTAATCCTAATAGATATTGCAGAATCCTATATTGATTTAAATAAATAATCAAATAAAATCTTGAAAATTCGTAATTATCCAAAAATCCCGTATTAATCCCGTATAGGAATTTCTGCATGCGCTGTCTTCGCTAAAATAGACGTATCTTGAGATCCAGATGTCCGATTGAGGCGTTTCAAGATGCGTTGAAAAGCTAATTTGCAGCCGGACAAGTTTTAAGAGACATGTTGACCCATAAATGCCTGGATCCCATCCAAAAATTCGTCGCAAGTTAGCTGACTTTCCAGACTTCACAAACAGATTCAGTTTCTTGTCCAAGATGCATCGTTTTTGACCTCCTATGCGTGCATTGTTTTGGCCATTATTGTTTGCATCGAACAAATTCAGCTTTTTGTCCAATATGAGTAATTTAACCCCGCTCATGCATGTATCATTCCCCCACTCCTCAAAAGGATTCGTCCTCGAATCTAAATCGGCAATAAGAGAACAATCATCAACTTCAATTGAAAAGGCTTCTTTGTTGTATGTGGAGTGATCTAATTGAGCTCCCCTCAATGGTTCAACAAAATCCTGAAAAAATAAGACAACACTACTCGAACATTTGTAATGACTAGTCAAAACAAAATCACTCATCACGTTCTTTTTCTTGTCTTTTTCTTTTGAGCTTTGTGTGACTTTTACCTCATATGTATTTTCACTCACCAAATTTGGGCCATTAATTTGACTTTTTTCACTCTCATCCTCTTTACTCTCAGTCTTTTGTATCTCACATCCCATATCCCTCTCATAAAATTTATCATCAATGTACAATTTCTGTAGAGGAGAAAGGGTTTCTAACGGAATGATAGGACAAGAATCAAATGAAGGGTTGGAATTACACTTACTTTCTTCGTGGGGAGGTGATGAGAGTATAGCAAGTGGACCTACTACTTCACACGAGGGATTATAAGCATTTTCATCTTGTCTAATGTGTTCACTATCACTATCCTTTTGTTTGGGAGACGGTTCTTCTCCAATATCAACATTTGCACAAATGCTAGAAGTAGAAGTACGAAGAGAATCATGTGTACCTTCTGGTTTTGGGATGTCTTCATGGTTGGTTGCCTTTGTGTGGTCAATTGATTCAGCCTTTTGCGCTTCCAATCTTTTTCGTTTTATCCTCTCACACTGTTTTTTTGCTTTTGCTATTTCTTCATCTACTTTTTCCGGCTCTATTGTAGCAAACGAGCTTCGGCCTTGGTGCACAACCGAGTATCCATTTGTATTGATTCGATGGACAGCGCCCCGATCATTTTTCCAAGGTCTTCCTAATAGCAAGTGGGTGACTTCCATAGGAACCACGTCACACCATACATCATCACAATAGCTTCCAAGAGTAAAAGAGATTAAACAACGTTCGGTTACCTTCATATCCGGTCCGCTATTAAACCCTTGAAGATGATACGACTTAGGGTGTTCTTGGCATGGTAGATCGAGTGCATCAACAATGAAGCTACTCACTAAGTTTACACGACTATCACCATCAATAATTAAAAAACATAGATTACCTTGTATCTTACACCGTGACCGAAAATATTTATTGGTATACGATAACGAGTGTTGAAAAGAGAATAAAACATCCTAATTGCTTTAAGAATCCAAAGAAAAGGTTAAACACCAATAGAATTATAGTTGCAAGGAGAAAGAAGAGTATGCAACTTTTAGTCCTACTAACACAAGGAAACAAGAAGGTGTTAGAAGATGTGTAAGAAGCAATAAAAGCTAAAACAAACGAAAACTAATGGCTAAGAATGAAAGAAAATTAGAAAACCCCCGAAAACCCTAGAATTTTGCAGCAACTTGATCTACTTCGTTCGAGGTGTTCCCGATGTCAAAAAATTCTGAAATTTTATGTGGTGACTCCTCCAAAGGTGTATATCTGATCTGGAAAATTTCAGCTCAAAATTCGCTCGTTTGAATTTGACGAATTTTCCCTAATTTTTGAGTTTTTCACCCAAAAACGCCAAAATTCTTGTCAAGAATCATCCCAAATCTGATACCAAATGATAGAGTAAGCAAATTCAAATAAAGAGAAAATCCAAACAAACCAAAATAAAGAACAAATCTAAAACTTCAGATTTGCTTATGGTGGTGGCGTCAATGGAGGAAGCTTGAATATATGGAGATGGCGTGATGAATTGATAGTTGTTTTGTCCTCGGCACCCTCTTAGACGCAATTATCTAAGCAAGCAACCTCAAGCGGCTCCAACCCACCCTCCTACACGCGATTATCCAGGCAAGCAAGAGTGTGAAGATGATCTCCCTCACAAGAACTCGTCGAACTTATGTTGAAGAAGACTTCGAAGGCACAAGTAATCAGCACTTGCAAAAACAAACTCACTAAATATTTCATAAATCAAAGAAAATCTCCAAAGAGAACTTTTTAATTAATCAATGAAATCTGAATTACAATGTGGGTGAAGCCTCCTTTATATAGGCCATGGAGAAGTTTTAATCCTACTAAACTTAGGAATTAAATACAATAAATAAATGCTAAAATCTAATCTCCTAATTAGATAAGTAACTTCTAATAATAAATAAATGCTAAAAATAAAATCCTAGTCAAATAAATCTAATCCTAATAGATATTGCAGAATCCTATATTGATTTAAATAAATAATCAAATAAAATCTTGAAAATTCATAATTATCCAAAAATCCCGTATTAATCCCGTATAGGAATTTCTGCATGCGTTGTCTTCGCTAAAATAGACGTATCTTGAGATCCAGATGTCCGATTGAGGCGTTTCAAGATGCGTTGAAAAGCTAATTTGCAGCCGGACAAGTTTTAAGAAGACATGTTGACCCATAAATGCCTGGATCCCATCCAAAAATTCGTCGCAAGTTAGCTGACTTTCCAGACTTCATAAACAGATTCAGTTTCTTGTCCAAGATGCATCGTTTTTGACCTCCTATGCGTGCATTGTTTTGGCCATTATTGTTTGCATCGAACAAATTCAGCTTTTTGTCCAATATGAGTAATTTAACCCCGCTCATGCATGTATCACTAAGGCCAGCTCAAATGCAGCTCAACAATGAGTGTGCAGCTCAACACATTGTCACTCAGCTCATTTCAGCTCAAGAAATCCCAGTTCAGCTCAATCCAGCTCACCTTCAGCTCACATAGCTCAACGCCAGCTCACGAGTCCAAATGCAGCTCAAAGGTTCTGGGACATGTGCCTACACCTAAGGGAGTGTCCTACACTATGTGTGCAGCTAGCTCAAGCTCCAAATCAGATTACATAGGCGGCATGAAGCAATAAAGCTACAAGGCAGATTTGAATTCAATTTTCCCACTCCTCCACATGCATGGGCGGCATTGAAGATAAGGAAGAGAAGTTATGCATTTGAATTCAAATAATTCAGCATGTGGAAAACATGCATGGCGCCATTTGCATATGGATAAGAAGGAGTTTCTTTCGTTTGAATTTTAAATTATTCACATGTGTAAAATACTTCACAAATAAGATTTCCCATGTGATTTAAACACCCATGACGCCATAGTAGATAAGGTTGAAAAGAAGTTTGATTTTTGAATTATTTTTGCATATGCAAATTAATTCAAAATCTGATTTCTCCATGTGCCTTTGTATTTTTCTTATAAATAGCCTTCTATGTCAATGTAAAATTGAGCTTTGATGAATAAAATTTACTTTGTGAGAATTTCTCTCAACTTTGGTTCTTCATTGAACTTTTAAGACTTATCCGGCTTTGTTGCTTGTGGCGTCTACATCAGATACTTGTGGTTCTTGATTCAATAATCAAAGGTTCCAAGTCCGTTTCGATCAAAGAACGTATAAGGTTTGGGTTTATACTCTTTATAGTATAGGTTATTCCTTGTTCTTTTACTTTGTTTCTTCAACTTTTAAACCAAAATTCCAACAACCTTTTCATCCATTCCTTACGCCAAATTTACACGTAATTTCTAGCAACATTTTATCATCTTCTTCACCTCCCTACACGCCAAACTTTAGTCCAGATTTCCAACAACCTTTTACCATCTTAAACCCATCCTTACACCATCGTTTCAACACCAATTCATACCCTCAAAAAGTCCAAAAACTAGCCCCTAAAACACCGTATTATCTTCCAAAAATGTCTTCTTTTGCAGCCTTACTTCTGTACAGGAATTCTTACTTCTATCCTAGATCCGAAACAATCAAAGGAAGCCTTCATCAACGGGCAGCCTACTATCATATGGTATCAGAGCTTAGGGTTGGATTAAAGTAAGAACAACATTCTTTGTGTGTACAAAAGACAAAAAAATAAAAAAATAGATTCGAATATTCCAAAACAAAAATTCCAGATTCGAATATTCAACAACACATTTCCAGAATTGAGAAACATGGAGATAGATGACAATGCGCACTACAACATCAAGCATTACAACATCAACCGAGCCTGAAGAACTTTAATTGTTCAGTGAGGAAAGTTGTAAGCATTTCTGTGTAGTAAGTAATCTATTTTTTCTTCTTTTCTTTCTAATTCTAAGCCTACCTTTACCTTATTTCTTTTTGTTTACTAACCGTTGTTGTTATTTAGCCGACACACTTGAACAGGTTTGACAAAGTCTTAAGTTAGTTCCTCAAAGAACTAAAAGCGAGAGGAGTGGAAAAAGGCATATTGAGCGTGTGAGAACAGAAGGGGAAAGTAAAAGCCATATTTCCCGAGTGAAACACGAGCGCAGAGTGGAGTGTCATATCTACTTTCCTTGGAGAGATTTGTGAGGCTTTTGTGAGTGTGCAAGTGAGGTTTTATTTTTATTTTGCTAACAATGACAGGTTCTAGCGAAATGAATCAAGATGGAGGACAACCGAATCTGCAAATGCAGGCCATGATTCGAGAATTGCAGAAAATGTTGAGGGCTGAACTTGAGCCATTACATGGAAGAATAGACATACTTGAAGGGTCACAAGGCAACACCCAAGCAACCTAAGGTCCACAAAAGCAAAATCAGCCTAGAGATGACGAACACAATGAAGAGTATGCTGACAACAATGATGATGACGAGATGGACCGATAATCAAGACAAAATTCTCTGAGACACCATGGAGGGCTTGCATAACTTGATGACAATTTGAGCAACATTCGAGTTACCTACCTTCATTTTAAGGAAAAACAGATCCGGATGCCTATCTAGCATGGGAAAGCAAGGTAGAACATGTGTTCGATTGGTACAACTATTCTGAACAAAAGAAAGTGTGATTGGCAACAATGGAGTTCGTGGATTATGCATTAAGTTGGTGGGACCAATTAATCAGTACACGAAGAAGAACAGGTGAAGGGCCAATCACTACCATCGAGACTTGTTTCAAAAGTTGCAAAATTTAAAACAAGGCAATAGAAGCGTTGAAGATTATTTTAAAGAAATGGAGATGGCCATGATACGTGTCAACATTGAAGAAGATCGAGAAGCAACAATGGCACGTTTCTTAGCCGGTCTTAACCAAGAGATTGCCAATGTTGTAGAATTCCAACATTAAGTTGAATTGGACGAGATGGTGCATATGGCGATCAAAGTTGAACGTCAACAAAGGAAGAAGTCTACTTCCTGAGGTAATAATACTTTCAGTAATGTTTCTAACCCTCGTTTCAATCAACACAGTTTCAGGAAGTCTACGCCTCTTCAAATTAAAGAGAAGGCTAAATCCAGCAAAACGAAGCAACCCATTGTGGAAATTGGCAAAGGAAAGCAAGCGGCCACTCATGAGCGCACGAGGGACATCAAATGTTTCAAGTGCCTTGGACGAGGTCACATAGCGAGCTAATGCCCAAATCAGAACACGATGCTTCTGTTAGATAATGGTGAGATAGAATCAGATCACAGAGAAGACGAACTAGAACTTTGTGAGGAAGAAGAGGAGGAGATTGAAATGCCAGCGGATGGTGAGATCCTCGTAGTCAAACGAAGCCTAAATGTCCAAATGACACAAGACGATCAGCACCGTGAAAACATCTTTCACACGAGATGTCATGTGAATGATAAGATATGTGTTGTTATAATTGATGGTGGTAGTTGCACTAATGTTGCAAGTACTCTTATGGTTGACAGATTAGGTTTGAAAACAACGAAGCACCCCAGTCCTTACAAATTACAGTGGTTGAATGATGGAGGAGAATTAAAAGTCACCAAACAAGTGATTATTCCATTCTCCATTGGAAAATACAAGGATGAGGTCCTTTGTGATGTGGTGTCCATGGATGCAAGTCATTTGTTACTTGGCCGGCCGTGGCAGTTTGATAAGCAACTGATACATGATGGATATACCAACCGATACTCTTTCTTGCATAGAGGTAGAAAGATCACTTTGGCACTTTGACACCAAGCCAAGTGAATGAAGACCAGGCTTGTTTGAAAAAGAGTATAGAAGCAATGAAGGGGAAGAACAAAATGGAGGAGGATACACCGAAAGAGAAGAAAAAGATGAACATATTTTTTAGTGGAAAAGAAATCAGGAAGCATCTTTTATCTCAGCAAACTTTACTTATTTTATGTATAAAGAGAATTTGCTTATGACTAACCCTCTCAAAGATTTACCGGCTTCTATTTCTACTCTTTTGCAGGATTTTAAAGATGTCTTTTCGGAAGAAACACCAAGTGGGTTGCCACCAATTCGTGGTATTGAACACCAAATTGACTTTATTCTGGGAGCCACTATTCCAAATCGACCAGCCTACAGAAGTAACCCTCAAGAGACGAAGGAACTTCAAAGGCAAATCAACGAGTTGTTGGAGAAGGGTTACATCCGAGAAAGCTTAAGTCCTTGTGCTGTACCAGTCTTGTTAGTGCCTAAAAAGGATGGAACTTGGAGAATGTGCGTTGATTGTCGAGCAATGAACTAGATCACTATCAAATACCGACATCCTATTCCTCTCCTTGATGACATGTTGGATGAGTTGTGTGGTGCTAGTATTTTCTCCAAAGTTGATTTAAAGAGTGGTTATCATCAAATCCGAATAAAGGAAGGGGACGAGTGGAAGATAGCATTCAAAACTAAACAAGGTTTGTACGAATGGTTGCTAATGCCTTTTGGCTTAATCAATGCTCCTAGTACATTCATGAGATTGATGAATCACGTGCTTCGACCCTACATCGGTAAGTATTGTGTGGTTTATTTTGATGATATTTTAATTTACAACAAGACATTGGAAGAACATGAACAACATCTGAGAAATGTTCTTGGTACTTTAAGAAAGGAACGACTTTTCGGTAATCTATAGAAATGTGTTTTTTGTACTAACAAACTTACTTTCTTAGGCTTTATTGTTAGTTTACAAGGATTGGAAGTCGATCCTGAAAAGATTAAGGCAATTCAAGAATGGCCAAGACCGACATCCGTAAGCCAAGTGAGAAGTTTCCATAGGCTAGAAAGTTTTTATCGACGGTTTGTGCCGAACTTTAGTTCCATTACCGCCCCCTTAACTGGGATTATTAAGAAGAATTCCATTGATAGAGTAGCGCAATCTTGGATTTGGAAGCCTTCAATCAAGTTGTTGCAAAGAACTAGGAGCTCTAGACTCAATTAAGAAAGCTTTGGACAAATCTAAAAATTCAAGATGAAAAGAGAAGGCTTTTCTTGAAAATTTCAGATTTAATGCTGGAAATTCAAGAAACGAAGATAAGAGGGAAGATAAGATGATTATTAATAAGAATAAAAACAAAAGATTGAAGAAGACTAAGATAAGGAGATAGGTAAAATAAATCTGAAAATTCCAGCTTTGTTTATGGAATTATGGAAGATGGTGTGAAGGTTGAAGATGAAGATGGCTTGCGAATCGTTGTTGTTGTTTTGTCCTCGGCACCCTCTTAGACGCAATTATCTAAGCAAGCAACCTCAAGCGGCTCTAACCCACCCTCCTAGATGCAATTACCTAGGCAAGCAAGAGTGTGAAGATGATCTCCCTCACAAGAACTCGATGATATTATGTTGAAGATGGCTTCTAGACAAGTTTACCGAACACTTGCAAACTCAAAGAATACTAAAGAGAACTTTTTATTAATCAATGAAATCTTATCTTCCCTCTTATCTTCGTTTCTTGAATTTCCAGCATTAAATCTGAAATTTTCAAGAAAAGCCTTCTCTTTTCATCTTGAATTTTTAGATTTGTCCAAAGCTTTCTTAATTGAGTCTAGAGCTCCTAGTTCTTTGCAACAACTTGATTGAAGGCTTCCAAATCCAAGATTGCGCTACTCTATCATTTGGTATCGGATTCAGGTCGTTCTTGAGGATGTCATTGAGCAACGTATTGGATTTTACCCTTTTGGAGACTCGATGTCATTA
The DNA here is from genome assembly GCA_019671005.1 of Hibiscus mutabilis. Taxonomy (NCBI): domain Eukaryota; kingdom Viridiplantae; phylum Streptophyta; class Magnoliopsida; order Malvales; family Malvaceae; genus Hibiscus; species Hibiscus mutabilis. Next base: position 41,504,781 of record CM033756.1, read on the forward strand.
TTGTTGTCGACTAGATCATTCAGGGTATGATTGTCCAGATAAGTTTTATTTTCAAGAAAAATTTTTGAGAGATATGTTGTCTGAATTCATGTCTTCTAATGATATTGAAATCCGTGATCCGGAGCATGATCAAGAAATTTGTTCTTCTAAAGAACATGAGGAAGACGATACCATCGAGAGTTTAACCTTGCCTATTGATGAGGAAGAAATTATAAGTAGTGTGTTTGTTTCCAGTGACGAACCTACTATTTATTGAATGTTTTCAAGATAATCATCAAACGACAAACACCAACGAAGGTACCTTACAATCAAAAGGTATCATTGAATGTTTTCAGAATTCTATTTATGCTTATTCCTCTTTTAGCATTAATAACAATTTTGAAGATGAGAATGAGTTACTTTGCGACCAAAAGAACAATCGTGATGATCCCAATGAGAAGGAACTTGTAAATTACATTGCAAAAAGAGACCCTACAAAAGGATCCTTCAAGACGTCTTCTCTTCCATGGTACTTTGATGAACTTCCTCCATTTACCGGTCTAGATTCGAGGGCGAATCTTTTTGAGGAGTGGGGGAATGATATGAGCATGAGAGGGGTCAAAACAATCATCTTGGAAAAGAAGTTGAAACTGCTTTGCAAGTCAGAAACACCAGTCAACTTGCGAAGCATTTTTGGATTGGATCCAGGCATTTATGGGTCAACATGTCTTCTTAAAACTTGTCCGGCTGCAAATTAGCTTTCCAACACATCTTGAAAAGCCTCAATCGGACATCTGGATCTCAAGATACGTCTATTTTAGCGAAGATAGCGCATGCAGAAATTCCTATACGGGATTAATACGGGATTTTTGGATAATTACAATTTTTCATGATTTATTTGATTATTTATAATTTAAATCATTATAGGATTCTGCAATATCTATTAGGATCAGATTTATTTAATTAGGATTTTATTTTTAGCATTTATTTATTATTAGAAGTTACTTATCTAATTAGGAGATTAGATTTTAGCATTTATTTATTGTATTTAATTCCTAAGTTTAGTAGGATTAGAACTTCTCCATGGCCTATATAAAGGAGGCTTCACCCACATTGTAATTCAGATTTCATTGATTAATAAAAAGTTCTCTTTGGAGATTTTAGTATTCTTTGAGTTTGCAAGTGTTCGGTAAACTTGTCTAGAAGCCATCTTCAACATAAGATCATCGAGTTCTTGTGAGGGAGATCATCTTCACACTCTTGCTTGCCTAGGTAATTGCATCTAGGAGGGTGGGTTAGAGCCGCTTGAGGTTGCTTGCTTAGATAATTGCGTCTAAGAGCGTGCCGAGGACAAAACAACAACTATCAATTAATCACGCCATCTCCACATATTCAAGCTTCCTCCATTGACGCCACCACCATAAGCAAATCTGAATTTTTAGATTTGTTCTTTATTTTGGTTTGTTTTGCTTTTGCTCTTTATTCGAATTTGCGCTACTCTATCACCTATTCAATTCAACCACTATGCTCCTATAAATAGACAATCATTTTCTATTGTAAACAGAACTTTTGGCATATATTATACTTGAGAGTGTTTCTCTTTCAAAGTTCCCATTGAACTTTATCGGCTTACAAGATTATTCTTGTGGCATTCTTCCCCCTTCCATTTTATTATATTATTGGTTCCTAGTTTCTATAACTAGTGGGTCACAATCCAATACCCTTCAACCCAATACACGGTTAAGAACTCTTAAGGAACGGGTCTTAACTATTTAGTGTTGGTTCCTCCTTTGTTTTACATCGCACCATTAGTTTCAATTTTGTTTCCTACTCCAATTACCCCTACAACCATACACCCATATCCATAATTCCTTCAAACCCTTGTCACATCCTATTCCACAACCAAACTCCCCATTCATTTATAACCAACCTTCCATCTCCTTTCATTTCTACTAAGTCCAATCTTGAACTCCATTCTTTCATTATTTTGCAACAGATTTTAAAATTCTTACTTGAATCACGATCGGGCAAACTAAGATATAAATTCGGCAACATCACAACCGGATTCGTATCAATTGGTATCAGAGCATTGGCGATTCAATAAGTTGTTCGAATCATCTCCCTGAATATTTAAAAAAAATAAAAAATCAAAAAAAATTTAAAAATTAGAATTCAAAAAAAGTTAAAGAGGGAGGGATATTCTTCTATATTCTACAAAAAGAAGAAAAAAAAGAGGATTGGTTGTTCTTTTGTTAATATATTATTCAGATTGCTATCTTCTCCTTATCTTGTTAACCTACCTTATTTCTACATATTTCTTGTTTTCCTTTCCTAATCACTTCTTTTCAGCCGAATTCCACAAAGAACACTTTTTGAGTCTTGAGTAAGTTCTATAAGGACTTAGAAAGAGAGCAAGAGTAGTAAAAGGCATGAGTGTGCATTAAGGGGAAAAACCTATCCCGAGTGAAACACGAGTGCGAGTGCATTTTCTTTGGAGTTTAAAGGTGAGGATTTGTGTTAGTGAGGTTTAATTTATTTCTTTATTATTGTGTTAACTAATCATGTCTTAAGGATCTGGGCATAGTGGAGATGTAGCTCCTAATTTGCAAAACTAGGCTTTGCTTCAAGCAATGGCCAAGATGATTCAAGATCAATTGGAACCATTGTTGGAACGAATAGAATCGCTAGAAATGTCACAAGCCAATCAGGAACATGAGGATAATCCTGAAGATGTAGATGACATTCAAGATCAAGTATCCCAACATAGCATGGCACAACAAGGCCAAAGAGAGCGACCTCGAATAGATGATAATCTCAGCAACATTAAGATTACCATTCCTCATTTTCAAGGAAGAACGGATCCTGAAGCCTATATCTTGCATGGGAAAAGAAGGTTGAGCATATTTTTGAGTGTCATAACTACTCAGAGCTTAAGAAGGTAAAACTTGCAGCTATTGAATTTACGGATTATGCACTAATATGGTGGGATCAGTTGACATCTAGCAGGAGACGCAATGGTGAACATCCTATCTCTACTTGGAATAAGATGAAAGTCGTTATGCGTCGGAGGTTCATTCCAACTCACTACCATAGGGAGTGTTCAACAAGCTTCAAAACCTTACACAAGGCAACCGTAGTGTTGAAGATTACTACAAAAAAAAGATGGAAGTAGCCATGATCTGAGCCAACATTGATGAGGATCAAGAAGCCACCATGGCAAGGTTTCTATCAGGCCTTGATCCTAACATTGTGGCCACTGTTGAGTTGCAACATTATGTAGAGATTGGAGACATGGTACATATGGCCATGAAAGTGGAGAGGCAACTCAAGAGGAAAGGCACCACTCGTGCCTATGGAAGTGGTACCTCTAAATGGGGGCAAGGTACCTACAAACAGAAGCCATCCTTTACTCCTAATGACCGTGGCGGACCATCAAAGAATGTCAAACCCATTGCTAAAACCAGCAAGGGAAAAAGCACAACTATACTTGTTCGATCCTGTGATGTCCAATGCTTCAAGTGTTTGGGGGCGAGGTCACATTGCTAGTCAATGCCTTAACCGCAACACAATGCTCATTAGAGATGATAGAGAGATTGAAGATGATAGAGAGGAGGAAGAAGATGATGAAAGAGAATTTGAAGAGGAAGATGAGTTAGAACATGCGGTAAATGGAGAGGTCCTTGTTGTTAAAAGGAGCCTAAGCATGCAAGCAATTGAGGGAGAGCAGCAACGCGAGAACATCTTCCATACTCACTGCCATATTAATGGAAAGGTATGCTTTGTCATTATAGATGGTGGTAATTGCACTAACGTTGCTAGTACATTGATGGTAGATAAGCTCGGTCTAGCAACAACAAAGCATCTACACCCTACAAGCTACAATGGCTTAATGATGGTGGGGAATTCAAAGTGACCAAGCAAGTCATTGTGCCATTTTCCATTGGCAAGTATAAAGACGTGGTGCTATGTGATGTCGTGCCAATGCATGCTGGTCATCTCTTGTTAGGGAGACCATGGCAGTTCGATAGGAGAGTCATACATGATGGTATACCAATCGGTATACCCTCACCCATAAAGCCAAGAAGATCATCCTAGCCCCACTTTCACCAAAGCAAGTTCACAAAGATCAAGTACATTTGAGAGAAAGTTTTGAAAAAGCCAAAGAGAGTGAGGTAACATCCGAGAGAAAATCAAAAGAAAATGAAAAAGAAGAAGGAAAAAGAGTGAGCATCTTTGCGAGAGAAAAAGAAATCAGCAAGTGTTTGTTGTTAGAAAAGATGGTTCTTATACTCATGTACAAGGAAAGTTTATTAAACACTAACGATCTTGACCCAAATTTGCCATCTTTTATTGTTTCATTGCTGCAGGACTATGAAGACCTATTTCCGGAGGAGATTCCAAGTGGGCTACCTCCAATTCGTGGAATTGAGCACCAAATTGACTTTGTTCCTGGTGCTATCATTCCTAACCGACTAGCTTATCGTAGTAACCCCGAAGAGACCAAGGAGTTACAAAAGCAAGTTTCAGATTTGATGGAAAAGGGTTATGTGAGGGAGAACCTTAGTCCTTGTGCAGTACCGGTTCTATTAGTGCCTAGAAAGATGGTACATGGCGCATGTGTGTGGACTGTCGTGCAGTGAACAAAATAACGGTAAAATATAGTCATCCCATTCCACGTTTAGATGATATGCTAGATGAGCTTAGTGGTTCTAATGTCTTTTCTAAGATTGATCTTAAAAGTGGTTATCACCAAATTCGCATGCGAGAAGGGGATGAGTGGAAAACCACATTCAAGATTAAGCAAGGATTATATGAGTGGTTGGTTATGCCATTTGGCTTAACTAACGCACCTAGCACTTTCATGAGGTTAATGAATCATATCCTTAGACAATTCTTGGGTAAGTTTTGTGTAGTGTATTTTGATGATATTCTTATCGATAGCAAAAGTTTGGATGGCCATGTTCAGCATCTAAGGTCAGTGTTAGATGTTTTGAGAAAAGAAAAACTTTATGCTAATCTACAAAAATGTACATTTTGCACTAACAAGGTTGTTTTCCTAGGTTTTGTTGTGAGTGCAGATGGTTTGGAGGTTGATAGAGAAAAGATTAAGGTAGTTGAGGAATGGCCTAGACCCACAAGCATTAGCCAAGTGAGAAGCTTCCATGGATTTGCTAGCTTCTACCATCGGTTTGTGCCCAATTTCAGCACTTTAGCCGCCCCATTAACAGGAGTTATTAAGAAGAATTCTAATTTCTATTGGGGTGAAGAACAAGAGGAATCCTTTAAATTGATCAAAGAACGATTAATTAATGCACCATTGTTAATTTTGCTTGATTTTAACAAGGTTTTTGAGGTTGAATGTGATGCATCAGGTTTGGGAATTGGAGCGATTTTATCTCAAGAAGGACGTCCTATAGCCTACTCCAGTGAGAAGTTTAATGGAGCTACACTCAATTATCCGACCTATGATAAAGAGATGTATGCATTAATTCGGACCTTAGAAACATGGCATCATTATCTTTGGTCAAAAGAATTCATCATCCATACGGATCATGAGGTGTTAAAGCACGTTCGAGGACAACTGATAGAGTAGCGCAAATTCGAATAAAGAGAAAAACAAAACAAACCAAAATAAAGAACAAATCTAAAAATTCATATTTGCTTATGGTGGTGGCGTCAATGGAGGAAGCTTGAATATGTGGAGATGGCGTGATGAATTGATAGTTGTCCTCGGTACCCTCTTAGACGCAATTATCTAAGCAAGCAACCTCAAGTGGCTCTAACCCACCCTCCCAAACGCTTTTGTATGGGCAAGCAGGAGTGTGAAGATCCTCAACAACAAATCCCAGAGAACTTGAAAATCGATTTGCTTCTAAAGCACAAGATAATGTTCTTGCAAGTTGGAACTCAAAAGAGAATTTTATTTAATCATTCAAATCTGAATTACAATGTGGGTGAAGCCTCCTTTATATAGGCCATGGAGAAGTTCTAATCCTACTAAACTTAGGAATTAAATACAATAAATAAATGCTAAAATTTAATCTCCTAATTAGATAAGTAACTTCTAATAATAAATAAATGCTAAAAATAAAATCCTAATTAAATAAATCTGATCCTAATAGATATTGCAGAATCCTATGCTGATTTAAATTACAAATAATCAAATAAAATCTTGAAAATTCGTAATTATCCAAAAATCCCGTATTAATCCCGTATAGGGATTTCTGCATGTGCTGTCTTCGCTAAAATAGACGTATCTTGAGATCCAAATGTCCGATTGAGGCGTTTCAAGATGCATTGGAAAGATAATTTGCAGCCGGACAATAAGAAGACATGTTGACCCATAAATGCCTGGATCCCATCCAAAAATGCTTTGCAAGTTGACTGATGTTTCTTACTTGCAAAGCAGTTTCAACTTCTTTTCCAAGATGATTATTTTGACCCCTCTCATGCTCGTATCACACCCGAGAAACCCAAGGCAAATCAGTCTAGAGATGACGAACACAATGAAGAGTATGATGACGACAATGATGATGACGAGATGGACCGATCATCAAGACAAAATGCCCCGAGACACCATGGAGGGCGTGCACAACTTGATGACAATTTGAGCAACATTCGAGTTACCATACCTCCTTTTCAAGGAAAAACAGATCCATATGCCTATCTAGCATGGGAAAGCAAGGTAGAACATGTGCTTGATTGTTACAACTATTCTGAACAAAAGAAGGTGCGATTGGCAGCAATAGAGTTTGTGGACTATGCATTAATTTGGTGGGACCAATTAATCAGTACACGAAGAAGAACAAGCGAAGGGCCAATAACAACATGGCTTGAAATGAAAAGAATCATGCGGAGGAGATTTGATACATGTATGGGGGGCTAAAGTGATGCATTGTAGCCAAAGAGTTGAAGCTGTTTTATAAGTCTGGAATTTCAGCCGACTTGCATCGAATTTTCGGATTGGATCTGAGCACTTCTGAGTCACATGTCTTCTTCAAACATATTCGTATGTCTCTTAGCTTTCCCGTAATAAAGAGTTCAACTTAAATTAGGAAAAGTAAAGATAATAATAAAATAAATAAACATATTTTATCTAATCTATAAAACTAATAAATAAATAACAAATCTAATCCTAAATCATCTAAATATCTTCATAAAGAATCCTAGATTAAATTTAAGTACAAATAATCAATAAAATTATTGAAAATTTGTAATAAATAATATTTCCCGTAATAAATCCGTATAGAGATTTCTGCTCGCATAGTCTTCACTAAAACATACATAACTTGAGCTCCCGACGTCGAATTGATGCGTTTCAAGATGCGTTGGAAAGCTAAGAGACATACGAATATGTTTGAAGAAGACATGTAGACTCAGAAGTGCCCAGATCCCATCCGAAAATTCGATGCAAGTCGGATGAAATTCCAGACGCGATTATCTAAGCAAGCAACCTCAAGCGGCTCTAACTCACCCTCCTAGACGCAATTACCTAGGCAAGCAAGAGTGTGAAGATGATCTCCATCACAAGAACTTGACGAACTTACGTTGAAGAAGACTTCTGATACGAAAAATAACAAGGCAAATCTATCTACCTTGAAAATAAAATGGCTCATGGCCAAAGGTTTTTGCAACTAATAAATAAATAATAAAATAAATAAACATATTTTATCTAATCTATAAAACTAATAAATAAATAACTAATCTAATCCTAAATCATCTAAATATCTTCATAAAGAATCCTAGATTAAATTTAAGTACAAATAATCAATAAAATGATTGAAAATTCGTAATAAATAATATTTCCCGTAATAAATCCTATAGAGATTTCTGCTCTCATAGTCTTCACTAAAACGGACATAACTTGAGCTCCCGACGTCGAATTGATGCGTTAGAAAGCTAAGAGACATACGAATATGTTTGAAGAAGACATGTAGACTCAGAAGTGCCCAGATCCCATCCGAAAATTCGATGCAAGTCGGCTGAAATTCCAGACTTATAAAACAGCTTCAACTCTTTGGCTACAATGCATCATTTTAGTCCCCCATACATGTATCAAGATTTGTACCGTCTCACTACCATCGAGACTTGTTTCAGAAGTTTCAGAATTTAAAACAAGGCAATAGAAGTGTTGAAGATTATTTTAAAGAAATGGAGATGGCCATGATCTGTGCCAACATTGAAGAAGATCGAGAAGCAACAATGGTGTGTTTCTTAGCCGGTCTTAACCAAGAGATTGCCAATGTTGTAGAATTACAACATTATGTTGAATTGGACGAGATAGTGCATATGGCGATCAAAGTTGAACGTCAACAAAGGAAGAAGTCTACTTCCTGAGGTAATAATACTTTCAGTAATGTTTCTAACCCTCGTTTCAATCAACACAGTTTCAGGAAGTCTACTCCTCTTCAAATTAAAGAGAAGGCTGAATTCAGCAAAACGAAGCAACCCATTGTGGAAATTGGCCAAGCAAAGCAAGCGGCCACTCATGAGCACACGAGGGACATCAAATGTTTCAAGTGCCTTGGACGAGGTCACATAGCGAGCCAATGTCCAAACCGGAACACGATGGTTATGTTAGATAATGGTGAGATAGAATCGGATCACGGAGAAGACGAACCAGAACTTTCTGAGGAAGAAGAAGAGGAGATTGAAATGCCAGCGGATGGTGAGATCCTCGTTGTCAAACGAAGCCTAAATGTCCAAATGACATAAGACGATCAGCAATGTCAAAACATCTTTCACACGAGATGTCATGTGAATGATAAGGTATGTGTTGTTATAATTGATGGTGGTAGTTGCACTAATGTTGCAAGTACTCTTATGGTTGACAGATTAGGTTTGAAAACGATGAAGCACCCTAATCCTTACAAATTACAGTGGCCGAATGATGGAGGGGAATTAAAAGTCACCAAACAAGTGATTATTCCATTCTCCAGTGGAAAATACAAGGATGAGGTCCTTTGTGATGTGGTGTCCATGGATGCAAGTCATTTGTTACTTGGACGACCGTGGCAGTTCGATAAGTGTGCAATACATGATGGATATACCAACCGATACTCTTTCTTGCATGAAGGTAGAAAGATCACTTTGGCACCTTTGATACCAAGCCAAGTGAATGAAGACCAGGCTTGTTTGAAAAAGAGTATAGAAGCAATGAAGGGGAAGAAAAAAATGGAGGAGGATATACCAAAAGAGAAGAAAACGATGAACATATTTGCTAGTGGAAAAAAATCAGGAAGCATCTTTTATCTAAGCAAACTTTACTTATTTTAATGTATAAAAAGAATTTGCTTATGATTAACACTCCCGAAGACATACCAGCTTCTATTTCTACTCTTTTGTAGGATTTTGAAGATGTCTTTCCGAAAGAAACACCAAGTGGGTTGCCACCAATTCGTGGCATTGAACACCAAATTAAATTTATTCCGGGAGCCACCATTCCAAATCGACCAGCCTACAGAAGTAACCCTGAAGAGACGAAGGAACTTCAAAGGCAAATCAGCGAGTTGTTGGAGAAGGGTTACATCTGAGAAAGCTAAGTCCTTCTGTCATACCAATCTTTTTAGTGCCTAAAAAGGATGGAACTTGGAGAATGTGCGTTGATTGTCGAGCAGTGAACCAAATCACTATCAAGTACCGACATCCTATTCCTCGCCTCGATGACATGTTGGATGAGTTGTGTGGTGCTAGTATTTTCTCCAAAGTTGATTTAAAGAGTGGTTGATACATGCATGAGCGGGGTCAAATTACTAATATTGGACAAGAAGCCGAATTTGTTCGATGCAAACAATAAAATCCAAAAAGTGCATGCATAGGAGGTCAAAAACGATGCATCTTGGACAAGAAATTGAATCTGTTTGTAAAGTCTGGAAAGTCAGCCAACTTGCGACGAGTTTTTGGATGGGATCCGGGCATTTCTGAGTCAAGTTGTCTTCTAACAAATTGTCCGCATTCAGTTAACTTTCCAACGCATCTTGAAGCGCAACAATCGGATATCAGGAACTCAAGATACGTCCAATTTACTGAAGACTGCGCATGCAGAAAACTAGATACGGGATTATTACGGGATTTTGTAAAATTCAGCCCAAAAGGTAGCGTATAAGGCTTTGGACGAATTAAACTTAGCCCAATATAGTTATTATCATTTAAATTGATGTTTTTAGGGTTTTATATACTTTAGGAACCAGCCACCCAGCCCTTATCAGCTTATCACTTTCCTTATCACCCTATTCCTTGCCACACAAGCACAAGGAGTTTAAAGGCTGTTATTTTTATTATTATTTTTAATTAGATTAGGTTTTTCTTGTTTTAGTAGAAGTTAAATTACTTTGTCTATCCTTCACCTATAAAAGGATGAAGCCTCCATCATTTTAAGGGAGATTTTCTTTGATTTATGAAATATTTAGTGAGTTTGTTTTTGCAAGTGTTGATTACTTGTGCCTTCGAAGTCTTCTTCAACATAAGTTCGACGAGTTCTTGTGAGGGAGATCATCTTCACACTCTTGCTTGCCTAGATAATCGCGTCTAGGAGGGTGGGTTAGAGCCGCTTGAGGTTGCTTGCTTAGATAATTGTGTCTAAGAGGGTGCCGAGGACAAAACAACAATTAATCGCAAGACATCTTCACCTTCAACCTTCACACCATCTTCCATAATTCCATAAACAAAGCTGAAATTTTCAGATTTGTTTTACCTTTCTCTTTCGCAATCTTTTTTAATCTTTTTATTTATATTCTTATTTCTTATCATCTAATCCTTCATCTTGTCTTTCTTTCTTTAATTATCCAGCCCCGAATCTGAAAATTTTCAAGAAACCCCCATCTAGTTTCTCTTGAATTTTCAGATCTGCCCATACATTTCTTGATTGAGTCTAGAGCTCCTAGTTCTTGCAACAACTTGATTGAAGGCTTCCAAATCCAAGATTGCACTACTCTATCATTTGGTATCAGATTTGGGGCGATTCTTGGCAAGAATTTTGGCGGTTTTGAGGAAAAAAACTTGAAAATTAGGGAAAATTAGTCAAAACCAAACGAGTGAATTTTGAGCTGAAAATTTCCAGATCACATCTACACCATTGGAGGAGTCACCACACAAAATTCCAGAATTTTTTGACTTCGGGAACACCTCGAACAAAGTGGATAAACTTTCAGCAAAATTAGGGTTTCCCCCTACTTTAACCCTATTTTCATTATTTTTTCTTCAATTTTCGTTATTTTCAGTTTATTTACATTGTAAAAAGAAAAAAAGAAAAGAAAAGAAAAGAAATAAAAGTGAAGAAAAGTGAGAAAGCTCAAACCTAGCCACCAACCACCATCAAGAATCCTCAAGACCAACATCATCAACCACCGCAAGCATCACATTGAAGTGGATTCAGCATTGGATTTCTTCCGTCAAGTTGTTTCCGGGTTTTGGGGTTATCATCTTTCTAGATTAAAATTTTCTACTCTTAGTTTTTTAAGTTCCTTTGTTTTGCTTTTTCTTTCTTCTATTACGCCATTAACACCTTCTCTTTTCTGGTGTGAGTAGGACAACAAAGTTGCATTACAATCCTTCTTTCTTGCAACTATATTCAATTGGTGTCAAGCCTTTTCATTGGACTCCAAGTACAATTAGGACTCATTGTTAGGATTAAACTCCGATTGTAACTTGTTGACTTGTGGCAGGAAGGTCTTTAAAGAGCACGAGATCGGTTTACTTGCCTTGCTAAATATTTATTCTTGGAGTGTTTAGTGAGATTTCTAGTTTTCTTTTGCTTTTTACCTTTTAAATCTGAGTGTTTCAGGATGTCAGAAACGAGTCACGACGAAGAACCACATGAGGTGACTCTTAAAGAAGTTTCGGATACTCTCAATAAACTTGAACGGACTGTAACCTCATTGGCAACCAAGCTTGAGCACACTGATACATTTGTGACCGCAATCACTCAAACAATTGGGAGATTAGAAACCACTGTTATCGCAAGCGATACTAAGGAGCCTAAGCGTCCAAATCTTGTTCCCATTCAGAATAGACGCCAAAACCCCTTACATATGCACAATCATCGCATAATAAATACATTGGGCTAAGTCTAATTCGTCCAACGCCTTATATGTTAGCTTTTGGGCTGAATTTTATAAAATCCCGTAATAATCCTGTATCTAGCTTTCTACATGCATAGGTGATACGGAAGCCAGGATCCAAGAATTACCTCAAAATCTAGGAACCCTCTAGATCACAATTAATCTAGCAAACTCACTAATATGATCCGAGAAAACCCCAAACTCCAAGTTCAGCAAACCGATAATAAAGCATGATCTTGATGTAGAAAACGAGATAGGATGAATTTGATGGTGGCGATGTTTGATAGATTTGTCCTTGGCACCATCCTAATAGCAATTGAATAGGCAAACACCTGCAAACGGCACGAATCTCTCCGATGAATGGATGATGACGAGATAGATGTTGTAGGATATTTTGTCCTCGGCACCCTCTTAGACGCGATTATCTAAGCAAGCAACCTCAAGCGGCTCTAACCCACCCTCCTAGACGCAATTACCTAGGCAAGCAAGAGTGTGAAGATGATCTCCATCACAAGAACTTGACGAACTTACGTTGAAGAAGACTTATGATACGAAAAATAACAAGGCAAATCTATCTATCTTGAAAATAAAATGGCTCATGGCCAAAGGTTTTTGCAACTCATAAATTCATGATGTTGTTCTTATTAATGAAGCAAATATGCCTTTAAATAGGCTACAAATGAAGAGTTCAACTTAAATTAGGAAAAGTAAAGATAATAATAAAATAAATAAACATATTTTATCTAACCTAAAAAACTAATAAATAAATAACAAATCTTATCCTAAATCATCTAAATATCTTCATAAAGAATCCTAGATTAAATTTAAGTACAAATAATCAATAAAATTATTGAAAATTCGTAATAAATAATATTTCCCGTGATAAAACCGTATAGAGATTTCTGCTCGAACAGTCTTCACTAAAATGGACATAACTTGAGCTCCCGATGTCGGATTGTTGCGTTTCAAGATGCGTTTGAAAGCTAAGAGACGGACGAATATGTTTGGAGAAGACATGTAGACTCAGAAGTACCCGGATCCCATCCGAAAATTCGATGCAAGTCGGCTGAAATTCCAGACTTATAAAACAGCTTCAACTCTTTGGCTACAATGCATCATTTTAGCCCCCCATACATGTATCATTCTCCCCCTGTTGAAAACGATTCGTCCCGAATCTTAAGAGTTGTTGATCACAACCTTCAAGTCTCTTGAGATGTCTTCAGGAATGAAATATTAAAACTAGGATCTATATAGAGAATTGTATATATTTTTTCTTTTTTCTCAACTACTAAAACAACAGTAAAAGATAATTGTTTCAAACACCTAAACCAAGGCTCAGATACCAATTGATACGAAAGGTAGGATCCAAGAATTACCTCAAAATCTAGGAACCCTCTAGATCACAATTAATCTAGCAAACTCACTAATATGATCCGAGAAAACCCCAAACTCCAAGTTCAGCAAACCGATAATAAAACATGATCTTGATGTAGAAAACGAGATAGGATGAATTTGATGGTGGCGGTGTTGGATAGATTTGTCCTTGGCACCCTCCTAATCGCAATTGAACAGGCAAACACCTGCAAACGACACGAATCTCTCCGATGAATGGATTATGACAAGATAGATGTTGTAGGATATTTTGTCCTCGGCACCCTCTTAGACGCAATTATCTAAGCAAGCAACCTCAAGCGGCTCTAACCCACCCTCCTAGACGCAATTACCTAGGCAAGCAAGAGTGTGAAGATGATCTCCATTACAAGAGCTTGACGAACTTACGTTGAAGAAGACTTCTGATACGAAAAATAACAAGGCAAATCTATCTATCTTGAAAATAAAATGGCCCATGTCCAAAGGTTTTTGCAACTCATAAATTCATGATGTTGTTCTTATTAATGAAGCAAATATGCCTTTAAATAGGCTACAAATGAAGAGTTCAACTTAAATTAGGAAAAGTAAAGATAATAATAAAATAAATAAACATATTTTATCTAACCTAAAAAACTAATAAATAAATAACAAATCTAATCCTAAATCATCTAAATATCTTCATAAAGAATCCTAGATTAAATTTAAGTACAAATAATCAATAAAATTATTGAAAATTCGTAATAAATAATATTTCCCGTGATAAAACCATATAGAGATTTCTGCTCGAACAGTCTTCATTAAAATGGACATAACTAGAGCTCCCGATGTCGGATTGTTGCGTTTCAAGATGCTTTGGAAAGCTAAGAGGCGGATGAATATGTTTGAAGAAGACATGTAGACTCAGAAGTGCCCGGATTCCATCCGAAAATTCGATGCAAGTCGGCTGAAATTCCAGACTTATAAAACAGCTTCAACTCTTTGGCTACAAAGCATCATTTTAGCCCCCCATACATGTATCAATAGGCTTCAGTAAATTAGACGTATCCTGAGTTTTCGATGTCTGATTGACATGTTTCAAGATGTTCTGGAAATGTAACTGAATGTAGGTCAATTTGTTAGAAGACAACTCGACCCAAAAATGCTCAGATCCCATCCGAAAAGTCATTACAAGTTGGATGACTTTCCAGACTTCACAAATAGATTCAATTTCTTATCCAATATGCGTTGCTTTAGCCCTCCCATAAACGTATCAGGGTTACTCCTATATGCTGGTCGATTGGGTAATGTAGCACCAGGCACAAAATCGATTTGATGTTCTATGCCACGAATAGGTAGTAAACCTCCTGGAATCTCGTCGGATAAAACATCTTCAAAATCCTACAAAAGAGAAACAATAGAAGAAGGCAATGTTGGGTCGAGTTCGTTAGTGTTTAAAAAATTCTCCTTGTACAAAAGCACAATAAGTGTTTGCCTTGCCAAAACATATTTTCTAATATACTACCCATCGTATATACGCTCATTTTAAGCTTCTCTCCCCCGCTTTCAATTTCACTATTTCCCTTCCTGCTTTTATTAGTACTTACTGTTTTTCTCTCATTCTCTCGCTCATTTTTCTTCTCATTTTCTGTTTCTTTTCCTTTTAATCCTTGGAAACTCTTTTTCAAATGCAGTTGATCATCGTGTACTTGTTGCGATGGTAAAGGGGTTAGCTTGTGCTTCCTTCCTTCAAAAGTGAATGACTATCGATTGCTATATCTGTCGTGATTCACTTTTCAATCAAACTGCCAAGGCCTCCCCAAAAGTAAGTGGTTGGCGTACATGGGTACAACATCACATAGGACCTCGTCCTTGTATCTACTAATGGAAAATAGTACGAGCACTTGCTTGGTTACCTTCAATTCCCCACCATCATTAAGCCATTGAAGCATATACAGATGTGGGTGTTTTGTTGTCACCAATCCAAGTCTATCCACCATTAACGTGTTGGCAACATTAGTACAACTTCCTCCATCAATAATCACAAAACATACCTTTTCATTGATATGACAACATGTATGAAAGATATTCTCTCATTGCTGTCACCATGCACAATTTGTGTATTTATACTCTTATTCACAACGAGCACTTCTCCTTCAGCGGGAAGGTCTAAGTCTTCATCATCTTCACTTATGGCATCAACTTCTTCTTTTTTTTATTCGGATTCAATCTCCCCAAATCCTCGAATCACCATAGTATGCCTATTTGGGCACTAACTAGCTACATGTCCCCTTCCAAGACATTTGAAACATTAAATATCCCTGAATCGATTTGGTGTAGCTTGTGGCTTTCCATTGTTCACATCAACAGCCTTTTCGGGTTTTGAAGTTCGAACATTTTCCTTGAACTGATTTGGTTTGTATGGCACTTTTGGAGCAATTTGTCCCCATTTAGAATTCTGACTCCATTTAGAAGAATAGTTGTTTCGAGACATACCTTTACGTTTAAATTGTTGTTCCACCTTTTATAGCTAAGTGAACCAATTCTTCTAAGTCCACATAGTATTGCAAATGCACGGTGTCGGCTATGTCTTGATTTAGACCCAAAATGAACCTTGCCATGGTAGATTCAGTGTCTTCCTCCACATTGCTCATATCATTGCCATCTTCATCTCTTTAAAATAATCTTCCACACTCATGTCGCCTTGTCTGAGGTTCTAGATTTTTCGCATTAATTCTCGATGATAGTAGGATTTTATTTTTAGCATTTATTTATTATTTTTAGCATTTATTTATTATTAGAAGTTACTTATCTAATTAGGAGATTAGATTTTAGCATTTATTTATTGTATTTGATTCCTAAGTTTAGTAGGATTAAAACTTCTCCATGGCCTATATAAAGGAGGCTTCACCCACATTGTAATTCAAATTTCATTGATTAGCAAAAAGTTCTCTTTGGAGATTTTAGTATTCTTTGAATTTGCAAGTGTTCGGTAAACTTGTCTAGAAGCCATCTTCAACATAAGATCATCGAGTTCTTGTGAGGGAGATCATCTTCACACTCTTGCTTGCCTAGGTAATTGCATCTAGGAGGGTGGGTTAGAACCGCTTGAGGTTGCTTGCTTAGATAATTGCGTCTAAGAGGGTGCCGAGGACAAAATAACAACTATCAATTCATCACGCCATCTCCACATATTCAAGTTTCCTCCATTGACGCTACCACCATAAGCAAATCTGAATTTTTATATTTGTTCTTTATTTTGGTTTGTTTTGTTTTTCTCTTTATTCGAATTTGCGCTACTCTATCAGCCATCTTCTTCTTCAACTCCATTGTCGCCATCTACATAAATAAAGCTAGAAACTTTCATATTTGTTTTATCTATCTTTATTTTTATTTGTTTCAATCTTTTTATTTTCATTCTTATTATTCATCACCTAATCTATCATATTCACCTTGTTTCTTTAATTTTCCAGCATTAATTCTGAAATTTTCAAGAAACCCCAACAAGTTTCTCTTGAATTTTCAGATTTGCACCTAACTTTCTTGTTCGAGTCTAGAGCCCTAGGCTTGCTTCCAAGCCATCAAATTGAAGGTTCCCACATCCACGGCAAGCCTTTTATCATTTGGTATAAGATTGGGCGGATTCTTGGGCAAAATTTTGACCTTTTTGGGTGAAAAATTCAAAAAATAGAACAAATTAGAAAAAATCAAATGAAGGAATTTTGAGCCCAAAATTTCCAAATCAGATCTACACTATTTAAGGAGTCACCACACAAAATTTCATAATTTTTTGAGATCTGGAACACCTCAAACAAAGTAGGTCAAGTTGCTGCACAATTCTAGGGTTTTCTGATTTTATTTCGCTCTTAACTATTAGTTTTCCTTTGTTTTAGATTTTTTTATTCTTATACATCTTCTAACACCTTCTTGTTTCTTGTGTTAGTAGAAATTTAGAAGTTGCATAAATTCTAATACATGCATGAGCGGGGTTAAATTACTCATATTAGACAAGAAGCTGAATTTTTCAATGCAAACAATAAAGGCCAAAACAATGCATGCATAGGAGGTAAAAAATGATGCATCTTGGATAAAAAATTGAATCTATTTGTGAAGTCTGGAAAGTCAGCCAACTTGCGACGAGTTTTCGGATGGGATCCAGGCATTTCTAGGCCAACAAATTGTTCGTCTTTCAGTTACCTTTCCAGCACATCTTGAAACGCATCAATCGGACATCGGAAACTCAAGATACGTCCAATTTGCTGAAGACTGAGCATGCAGAAAACTGGATACGGGATTATTACGGGATATTGTGAAATTCAGCCAAAAAGTTAACATGTAAGGCTTTGGACGAATTAAACTTAGCCCAATGTATTTATTATCATTTAAATTGATGTTTTTAGGGTTTTTTATACTTTAGGAACCAGCCACCCTTCTCTTAAGCCATTAGATCAAGTCCAATTTAATGGACCAGATTTGTTTGTTTATTTTATTCATTCTTAGCTTTTGGTTAAAGCCATCCTTCATCTATAAAAGGATGATGCACTCTTTTTTGTTTTTCAGATTTCTTTGATTTATGAAATATTTAGTGAGTTTGTTTTTGCAAGTGCTGATTACATGTGCCTTCGAAGTCTTCTTCAACATAAGTTCGACGAGTTCTTGTGAGGGAGATCATCTACACACTCTTGCTTGCCTAGATAATCGCGTCTAGGAGGGTGGGTTAGAACCGCTTGAGGTTGCTTTCTTAGATAATAGTCTAAGAGGGTGCTGAGGACAAAATAACATCAACAATTCGCAAGCCATCTTCATCTTCAACCTTCACACCATCTTCCATAATTTCATAAACAAAGCTGGATTTTCAGATTTGTTTTACCTATCTTTTTCTTAATCTTTTTTTCATTATTTTATTTATATTCTTATTTCTTATCATCTAATCCTTCATCTTGTCTTTCTTTCTTTAATTTTCCAGCCTCAAATCTGAAATTTTCAAGAAAAGCCCTTCTCGTTTCTCTTGAATTTTCAGATCTGCCCATACTTTTTTGATTGAGTCTAGAGCTCCTAGTTCTTGCTACAACTTAATTGAAGGCTTCCAAATCCAAGATTGCGCTACTATATCAACTGGTATCAGATTTGGGATGATTCTTGACAAGAATTTTGGCGTTTTGGGGTGAAAAATTCAAAAATTAGGGGAAATTCGTCAAAACCAAACGAGCGAATTTTTAGCTGAAAATTTCCAGATCAAATCCCACCATTGGAGGAGTCACCACATAAAATTTTAGAATTTTTTGACATTGGGAACACCTTGAACAAAGTGGATCAAGTTTTAGCAAAATTAGGGTTTTCCCCCTACTTTAACCCTATTTTCATTATTTTTTTCTTCAATTTTCGTTATTTTCAGTCTAGTTACCTTGTAAAAAGAAAAAAAGAAAAGAAAAGAAAAAAGAACTAAAAGTGAAGAAAAGTGAGAAAGCTCATACCTAGCCACCAACCACCATCAAGAATCATCAAGATCACTATCATCAACCACCACAAGCATCACATTGAAGTGGATTCAACATTGTATTTCTTCCTTCAAGTTGTTTCTGGGTATTGGGCTTATCATCTTTCTCGACTAATTTTTTTTCTCTACTCTTAGTTTTTCTTAAGTTCCTTTGTTTTGCTTTTTCTTTCTTCTATTACGCAATTTAACACCTTCTCTTTTCTGGTGTGAGTAGGACTAAAAGTTGCATTACAATCCTTCTTTCTTGCAACTATATTCAACTGGTGTCAAGCCTTTCATTAGACTCCTAGTACAATTAGGACTCATTGTTAGGATTAAACTCCGATTGTAACTTGTTGACTTGTGGTAGGAAGGTCTTTAAAGAGGTTTACTTGTCTCACTAAATATTTATTCCTTGGAGTGTTTAGTGAGATTTCTTTTTCTTTTTACCTTTTAAATCTAAGTGTTTCAGGATGCCATAAACGAGTAACGACGAAGAACCACATGAAGTGACTTTTCAAGAAGTTTCAGACACTCTCAATAAACTTGAACGGACTGTAACCTCATTGGCAACCAAGCTTGAGCACACCGATATAGTCATAACCGCAGTCACCCAAACCATTGGGAGATTAGAAACCACTGCTATTACAAGCGATACTGAAGAGCCTAGGCATCAAAATCTTGTTCCCATTCAGAATAGACGCCAAAACCCCCTACATAGGCACAATCCTCGCACAGAGCCGAGATGAGCAACAAACACCTTAGCCAAACCAAAGATCAATGTACCACCTTTTCAAGGAAGGTATGACCCTGATGCTTATTGTGACTGGGAAAATTGAGTTGATCTTCTATTCGAGCATTATCAATGTCCCAAAGAGGATCAAGTTCCACTATTGACTCTCTAATTGATTGAATATGCATCCATTTGGTGGTCCCAATTGGTCCGCAATCGGCGTCTCAATGGAGAAGCCAAGATAACCTCATAGGGAGAACTTAAAAAAGTCGTGCGAGAACGATTCATTCCCCCATTATATCAATGGGAGATCAAACAAAAGTTACAAAGGATCCGACAAGGCTACAAAACTGTTGATGAGTATCTCAAAGAGATGGACTCATTGATGCAAAGAGCCGGCATACAAGAGGATGAAGATGATACAATGACTAGGTTTGTTAGCGGACTCAATGACAACATTCTTGAGGTACTTGAACTAAAAACCTACTACACCCTTCAAGAGGCATTCCAATTCACCATGACAATCGAAAAGTGCATCAAAGATCGACAAAGATATCGACAGAAGAATTATCACTATGAAAGAGGTACCGCTCAACCTTTATCTCATTCTAATTCTTCTAAACCTTTGCTCAACTCAAGTAGACCAAAGCAGAAAATTGAAACATCCAAGTCACTAGACAAAACCAAGACAAAGATCCCCATGTTGACGGAAAACACTCAAACAAGAGGATAACAATAATGAACACATTAGACAAGATGACAATGCTTCTAATCCCTCATGTGAAGTAGCAGGTCCACTTGCTATACTTTCATCACCTCCCCACAAAGAAAGCAAGTGTAATTCTAACCCTTCATTTGATTCTTGTCCTATCATTCCGTTAGAAACACTTTCCCCTCTACAGAAATTGTACATTGATGATAATTTTTGTGAGATGGATATGGGATGTGAGTGAGATACAAAAGACTGAGAGTAAAGAGGCCAAGAGTGAAAAAAGTCAAATTAATGGCCCAAATTTGGTGAGTGAAAATACATATGATGTAAAAGTCACACAAAGCCCAAAAGAAAAGACAAGAAAAAGAATGTGACGAGTGATTTTGTTTTAACTAATCATTAAAAATGTTCGAGTAGTGTTGTCTTATTTTTTCATAATTTTGTTGAACCATTGAGAGGAGCTCAATTAGATCACTCCACATACAACAAAGAAGCCTTTTCAATTGAAGTTGATGATTGTTCTCTCATTGTCGATTTATATTCGAGGACGAATCCTTTTGAGGAGTGGTTGTTCGATGCAAACAATAAAGGCCAAAACAATGCATGCATAGGAGGTCAAAAAGATGCATCTTGGACAAGAAACTGAATCTGTTTGTGAAGCCTGGAAAGTCAGCCAACTTGCGACGAGTTTTCGGATGGGATTCAGGCATTTTTGGGTCAAGTTGTCTTCTAACAAATTGTCTGTCATTCAGTTATCTTTCCAACGCATTTTGAAACGTGTCAATCGAACATAAAAAACTCAAGATACGTCTAATTTACTGGAGACTGTGCATACAGAAAACTGGATACGGAATTATTACGAGATTTTGTAAAACTCGGCCCAAAAGCTAACATATAAGGCTTTGGACGAATTAAACTTAGCCCAATGTATGTATTATCATTTAAATTGTTTTATTTAGGGTTTTATATACTTTAGGAACCAGCCACCCTTCTCTTAAGCCGTTAGATCAAGTCCAATTTAGTGGACCAGATTTGTTTGTTTATTTTATTCATTCTTAGCTTTAGGTTAAAGCCATCCTTCATCTATAAAAGGATGATGCTCTCTTCTTTGTTTTTCAGATTTCTTTGATTTATGAAATATTTAGTGAGTTTGTTTTTGTAAGTGCTGATTACTTGTTCCTTCGAAGTCTTCTTCAACATAAGTTCGACGAGTTCTTGTGAGGGAGATCATCTTCACACTCTTGCTTGCCTAGATAATCGTGTCTAGGAGGGTTGGTTAGAGCCGCTTGAGGTTGCTTGCTTAGATAATTGAGTCTAAGAAGGTGCTGAGGACAAAACAACATCAACAATTCGCAAGCCATCTTCATCTTCAACCTTCACACCATCTTCCATAATTCCATAAACAAAGCTGGATTTTCAGATTTGTTTTACCTATCTTTTTCTTAATCTTTTTTCATCTTTTTATTTATATTCTTATTTCTTATCATCTAATCCTTCATCTTGTCTTTCTTTCTCTAATTTTCCAGCCTCGGATCTGAAATTTTCAAGAAAAGCCCTTCTCTTTTCTCTTGAATTTTCAGATCTGCCCATACTTTTCTTGATTGAGTCTAGAGCTCCTAGTTCGTGCTACAACTTGATTGAAGGCTTCCAAATCCAATATTGAGCCACGCTATCAATTGGTATCAGATTTGGGACGATTCTTGGCAAGAATGTTGGCGTTTTTGGGTGAAAAATTCGAAAATTAGGGGAAATTCGTCAAAACCAAACAAGCGAATTTTGAGCTGAAAATTTCCAGATCAGATCTACATCACTAGAGGAGTTCCCGCATAAACTTTCAGAATTTTTTGACATCGGGAACATCTCGAACAAAGTGGATCAAGTTTCAGCAAAATTAGGGTTTTCCCCCTACTTTACCCTATTTTCATTATTTTTTTCTTCAATTTTCGTTATTTTCAATCTATTTACCTTGCAAAAATAAAAAAAAAAAGAAAAAAAGAACTAAAAGTGAAGAAAAGTGAGAAAGCTCATACCTAGCCACCAACCACCATCAAGAATCATCAAGATCACCATCATCAACCACCACAAGCATCACATTGAAGTGGATTCAACATTGGATTTCTTCTTTTAAGTTGTTTCCAGGTATTGGGGTTATCATCTTTCTCGGCTAATTTTTTTCTCTACTCTTAGTTTTTCTTAAGTTCATTTGTTTTGCTTTTTCTTTCTTCTATTACGCAATTTAACACCTTCTCTTTTCTGGTGTGAGTAGGACTAAAAGTTGCATTACAATCCTTCTTTCTTGCAACTATATTCAATTGGTGTCAAGCCTTTCATTGGACTCCTAGTACAATTAGAACTCATTGTTAGGATTAAACTCCGATTGTAACTTGTTGACTTGTGGCAGGAGGGTCTTTAAAGAGCACGAGATTGGTTTACTTACCTCGCTAAATATTTATTCCTTAGAGTGTTTAGAGAGATTTCTAGTTTTCTTTTACTTTTTACCTTTTAAATCTAAGTGTTTCAGGATGTCAGAAACAAGTAACGACGAAGAACCACATGAAGTGACTCTTCAAGAAGTTTCGGATACTCTCAATAAACTTGAACGGATTGTAACCTCATTGGCAACCAAGCTTGAGCACACCGATACAGACGTAACTGCAATCACTCAAACCATTGGGAGATTAGAAACCATTACTATTGCAAGCGATACTGAAGAGCCTAGGCATCCAAATCTTTTTCCCATTCAGAATAGACGCCAAAACCCCCTACATAGGCACAATCCTCGCACAGAGCCGAGACGAGTAACAAACACCTTAGCCAAACCAAAGATCATTGTACTACCTTTTCAAGGAAGGTATGACCCTGATGCTTATTATGACTTGGAAAATCGAGTTGATCTTCTATTCGAGCATTATCAATGTCCCAAGGTGGATCAAGTTCCACTGTTGACTCTCGAATTCACTGAATATGCATCCATTTGGTGGTCCCAATTGGTCTGCAATCAGTGTCTCAATGGAGAAGCCAAGATAACCTCACGGGGAGAACTTAAAAAGTCATGCGAGAAGGATTCGTTGATAGAGTAGTGCAATCTTGGATTTGGAAGCATTCAATCAAGTTGTTGCAAGAACTATGAGCTCTAGACTCAATCAAGAAAGTTTTGGGCAGATCTGAAAATTCAAGAGAAAAGAGAAGGGCTTTTCTTGAAAATTTCAGATTTAATGCTGGAAATTCAAAGAAACAAAGACAAGAAGGAAGATTAGATGATGATTAATACGAATAAAAATAAAAAGATTGAAAAAGATTAAGATAATGATAGATAAGACAAATCTAAAAATTCTAGCTTTGTTTATGGAATTATGGAAGATGGTGTGAAGGTTGAAGATGAAGATGGCTTGCGAATTGTTGATGTTGTTTTGTCCTCGGCACCCTCTTAGACTCAATTATCTAAGCAAGCAACCTCAAGCGGCTCTAACCGACCCTCCTAGACGCGATTATCTAGGCAAGCAATAGTGTGGAGATGATCTCCCTCACAAGAACTCGTCGAACTTATGTTGAAGAAGACTTCGAAGGCACAAGTAATCAACACTTGCCAAAACAAACTCACTAAATATTTCATAAATCAAAGAAAATCTCCCTTACAATGATGGAGGCTTCATCATTTTATAGGTGAAGGATAGACAAAGTAATTTAACTTCTACTAAAACAAGGAAAACCTAATCTAATTAAAAATAATAAAAAAATAACAGCCTTTAAACTCCTTGTGCTTGTGTGGCAAGGGATAAGGTGATAAGGCAAGTGATAAGCTGATAAGGGTTGGGTGGCTGGTTCCTAAAGTATATAAAACCCTAAAAACATCAATTTAAATGATAATAAATATATTGGGCTAAGTATAATTCGTCCAAAGCCTTATATGTTAGCTTTTGGGATGAATTTTACAAAATCCCGTAATAATCCCGTATCCAGTTTTCTGCATGCGCAGTCTTCAGTAAATTGGACGTATCTTGAGTTCCTGATGTCCGATTGACTCGTTTCAAGATGTTCTGGAAAGGTAACTAAATGGAGGACAACTTGTTAGAAGACAACTTGACTCAGAAATGTCCGGATCCCATCCAAAAACTCGTTGCAAGTTGGCTGACTTTCCAGACTTTACAAACATATTCAATTTCTTGTACAAGATGCATCACTTTTTACCTCCTATGCGTGCACTGTTTCGGCTTTTATTGTTTGCATAGAACAAATTCAGCTTCTTGTCCAATATTAGTAATTTGACCCCGCTCATGCATGTATCATTCCCCCACTCCTCAAAAGGATTCGTCCTCGAATCTAAGTCGGCAATGAGAGAACAATCATCAACTTCAATTGAAAAGGCTTCTTTGTTGTATGTGGAGTGATCTAATTGAGCTCCTATCAATGGTTCAACAAAATCCTGAAAAAATAAGACAGCACTACTCGAACATTTGTAAGGATTAGTCAAAACAAAATCCCTCGTCGCGTTCTTTTTCTTGTCTTTTTCTTTTGGGCTTTGTGTGACTTTTACCTCATGTATTTTCACTCACCAAATTTGGGCCGTTAATTTGACTTTTTTCACTCTCGGCCTCTTTACTCTCAATCTTTTGTATCTCACATCCCATATCCCGCTCACAAAAATTATCATCAATGTACAATTTCTGTAGAGGAGAAAGTGTTTCTAACGGAATGATAGGACAAGAATCAAATGAAGGGTTTGAATTACACTTACTTTCTTTGTGGAGAGGTGATGAGAGTATAGCAAGTGGACCTAATACTTCACATGAGGGATTAGAAGCATTGTCATCTTGTCTAATATGTTCATTATCACTATCCTCTTGTTTGAGTGTTTGTGTGTTTTCCGTCAACATGAGAATTTTTGTCTTGGTTTTGTCCAATGACTTGGATGTTTCAATTTTCTGCTTTGGTCTACTTGAGTCGAGCAAAGGTTTAGAAGAATTAGAATGAGATAAAGGTTGAGTGGTACCCTCTGTCATAGTGATAATTCTTCTGTCGTTATCATTGTCGATCTTTGATGCACTTTCCGATTGGAATGCCTCTTGAAGGGTGTAGTAGGTTTTGAGTTTAAGTACCTCAAGAATGTTGTCCTTGATTCCGATAACAAACCTAGTCATTGTATCATCTTCATCCTCTTGTATGTCGGCTTTTTGCATCAATGATTCCATTTCTTTGAGATACTCGTCAACAGTTCTGCAGCCTTGTCGGATCCTTTGTAACTTTTGTTTGATCTCTCGTTGATATAATGGGGGAACAAATCGTTCTCACATGACTTTTTTAAGTTCTCCCCATGAGGTTATCTTGGCTTCTCTATTGAGACGCCGATTGCGGACCAATTGGGACCACCAAATGGATGCATATTCAGTGAATTCGAGAGTTAACAGTGGAACTTGAACCTCTTCGGGACATTGATAATGCTCGAATAGAATATCAACTCGATTTTCCCAGTCACAATAAGCATCAGATTCAAGGCTGGAAATTTCAAGAAAGAAAAATAAGATGAAGGATTATATGATAAGAAATAAGAATATAAAAAGAAGATTAAAAAAGGTTGAGAAAGAGATAAGTAAAACAAATCTGAAAATTCTAGCTTTGTTTATGGAATTATGGAAGATGGAGTGAAGGTTGAAGATGAAGATGGCTTGCGAATTGTTGATGTTGTTTTGTCCTCGGCTCCCTCTTAGACTCAATTATCTAAGCAAGCAACCTCAAGCGGCTCTAACCCACCCTCCTAGACGCGATTATCTAGGCAAGCAAGAGTGTGAAGATGATCTCCCTCACAAGAACTCATCGAACTTATGTTGAAGAAGACTTCGAAGGCACAAGTAATCAGCACTTGCAAAAGCAAACTCACTAAATATTTCATAAATCAAAGAAAATCTCTCTTACAATGATGGAGGCTTCATCCTTTTATAGGTGAAGGATAGACAAAGTAATTTAACTTCTAATAAAACAAGGAAAACCTAATCTAATTAAAAATAATAAAAAAATAACAGCCTTTAAACTCCTTGTGCTTGTGTGGCAAGGAATAGGGTGATAAGGCAAGTTATAAGCTGATAAGGGCTGGGTGGCTGGTTCCTAAAGTATATAAAACCCTGAAAACATCAATTTAAATGATAATAAATATATTGGGCTAAGTTTAATTCATCCAAAGCCTTATATGTTAGCTTTTGGGCTGAATTTTACAAAATCCCGTATCCAGTTTTCTGCATGCGCAGTCTTCAGTAAATTGGACGTATCTTGAGTTCCTGATGTCCGATTGATGCCTTGGAAAGGTAACTGAATGAAGGACAATTTGTTAGAAGACAACTAGACTCAGAAATGCCTGGATCCCATCCAAAAACTCGTCGCAAGTTGGCTGACTTTCCAGACTTTACAAACAGATTCAATTTCTTGTCCAAGATGCATCGTTTTTGACCTCCTATGCGTGCACTGTTTTGGCTTTTATTGTTTGCATCGAACAAATTCAGCTTCTTGTCCAATATTAGTAATTTGACCCCGCTCATGCATGTATCACCTAGAGCCTTTGTTTGGAGTGAATAACGGTGAGGATTTGGTTCGTTTTTTCTTTCTTTTGTGAAATTTCAGGATGTGTTACACTTGTCACACTAAACATTCTTTAGCTATACCAACGCACAACATCCCTCCATTCGAAGGAATATCCGACCCCGATGCTTATTGTGAATGGGAGTAGGAGATTGATGATATGTTTTATGAGCATTGCGATACGGTAACCTGTTCGTTAGCTATTGGAGGATTCACTAACCAGGCTACTATTTGGTGGAATAGATTAGTGAAATACCGAAAGTTTTATGGCAATCGACAAATTTATTCTTGGAGTGAATTAAAACAGATCATGAGAATTCATTATGTCCCACCAGAATATTATGAGGACATCGAGAGAAAGCTTCAACGATTGACATAGGGTACAATGTCCGTGGAAAAGTACTTCAACACCATGCTAGTACTTATATGCACCGAGCTAATATCATTGAAAAAGAACGAAACATGGTAAAACGATTCTATTTCGAATTAAATGAAGAGATCACCAACAACGAATTCCAGCCGTATGAAAATCTAATGGATTTTTTTTGAACAAACAATCCGAATTGAACGTTAACTACAAAAGTCCAAAGCCCATCAGACGACATACTCTTCCATTGATAAAGGTACATCTCAGCCTTCGCCTTTTCATAACCATACTAATACTCATGTCGAATCTAGTAGCACAAACCCGAAGGAAGAAAAATCATCCCTAGTCAAAGGGGAAAGTGACGACCAACCATCGCTGAGTATTGTTGAAGATGTGAGCACACAACATACTTCGACTTTCTCATTGCCCCATGATGACAAAGATACCCATGATGATAGAGTAGCACAATCTTGGATTTGGAAGCCTTCAATCAAGTTGTTGCAAGAACTAGGAGCTCTAGACTCAATCAAGGAAGTTTGGGTAGATCTGAAAATTCAAGAGAAAAGAGAAGGGATTCTCTTGAATTTTTCAGATTCAAGGCTAGAAATTTAAAGAAAGAAAGACGAGATGAAGGATTAGACGATAAGAAATAAGAATATAAGTAAAAAGATGAGAAAAGATTAAGAAAGAAGATAGGTAAAACAAATCTAAAAATTCCAGCTGTGTTTATGGAATTATGGAAGATGGTGTGAAGGTTGAAGATGAAGATGGCTTGTGAATTGTTGATGTTGTTTTGTCCTCGGCACCCTCTTAGACTCAATTATCTAAGCAAGCAACCTCAAGCGGCTCTAACTCACCCTCCTAGACGCGATTATCTAGGCAAGCAAGAGTGTGAAGATGATCTCCCTCACAAGAACTCGTCGAACTTATGTTGAAGAAGACTTCGAAGGCACAAGTATAATCAGCACTTGCAAAAACAAACTCACTAAATATTTCATAAGTCAAAGAAAATCTGTCTTACAATTATGGAGGCTTCATCCTTTTATAGGCGAAGGATAGACAAAGTAATTTAACTTCTACTAAAACAAGGAAAACCTAATCTAATTAAAAATAATAAAAAAATAACAGCCTTTAAACTCCTTGTGCTTGTGTGGCAAGGAATAGGTGATAAGGCAAGTTATAAACGATAAGTAGGGCTGGGTGGCTGGTTCCTAAAGTATATAAAACCCTAAAAACATCAATTTAAATGATAATAAATATATTGGGCTAAGTTTAATTCATGCAAAGCCTTATATGTTAGCGTTTGGGCTGAATTTTACAAAATCCCGTATCAGATTTTTCTGCATGCGCGATCTTGATAAATTGGGCGTATCTTGAGTTCCTGATGTCTGATTGATGCCTTGGAAAGGTAACTGAATGAAGGACAATTTGTTAGAAGACAACTTGACTCAGAAATGCCTGGATCCCATCCAAAAACTCGTCGCAAGTTGGCTGACTTTCCAGACTTTACAAACATATTCAATTTCTTGTCCAAGATGCATCGTTTTTGACCTCCTATGCGTAATCGCTTTGGCTTTTATTGTTTGCATCGAACAAATTCAGCTTCTTGTCCAATATTAGTAATTTGACCCCGCTCATGCATGTATCACCTAGAGCCTTTGTTTGGAGTGAATAACGGTGAGGATTTGGTTCGTTTTTTCTTTCTTTTGTGAAATTTCAGGATGTGTTACACTTGTCACACTAAACATTCTTTAGCTATACCAACGCACAACATCCCTCCATTCGAAGGAATATCCGACCCCGATGCTTATTGTGAATGGGAGTACGAGATTGATGATATGTTTTATGAGCATTGCGATACGGTAACCTGTTCGTTAGCTATTAGAGGATTCACTAACCAGGCTACTATTTGGTGGAATAGATTAGTGAAATACCGAAAGTTTTATGGCAATCGACAAATTTATTCTTGGAGTGAATTAAAACAGATCATGAGAATTCATTATGTCCCACCAGAATATTATGAGGACATCGAGAGAAAGCTTCAACGATTGACATAAGGTACAATGTCCGTGGAAAAGTACTTCAACACCATGCTAGTACTTATGCACCGAGCTAATATCATTGAAAAAGAACGAAACATGGTAAAACGATTCTATTTCGAATTAAATGAAGAGATCGCCAACAACGAATTCCAGCCGTATGAAAATCTAATGGATTTTGTCGAACAAGCAATCCGAATTGAACGTTAACTACAAAAGTCCAAAGCCCATCAGACGACATACTCTTCCATTGAATAAAGGTACATCTCAGCCTTCGCCTTTTCATAACCATACTAATACTCATGTCGAATCTAGTAGCACAAACCCGAAGGAAGAAAAATCATCCCTAGTCAAAGGGGAAAGTGACGACCAACCATCGCTGAGTATTGTTGAAGATGTGAGCACACAACATACTTCGACTTTCTCATTGCCCCATGATGACAAAGATACCCATGATGATAGAGTAGCACAATCTTGGATTTGGAAGCCTTCAATCAAGTTGTTGCAAGAACTAGGAGCTCTAGACTCAATCAAGGAAGTTTGGGTAGATCTGAAAATTCAAGAGAAAAGAGAAGGGATTTTCTTGAATTTTTCAGATTCAAGGCTGGAAATTTAAAGAAAGAAAGACGAGATGAAGGATTAGATGATATGAAATAAGAATATAAGTAAAAAGATGAGAAAAGATTAAGAAAGAAGATAGGTAAAACAAATCTGAAAATTCCAGCTGTGTTTATGGAATTATGGTGTGAAGGTTGAAGATGAAGATGGCTTGTGAATTGTTGATGTTGTTTTGTCCTCAGCATCCTCTTAGACTCAATTATCTAAGCAAGCAACCTCAAGCGGCTCTAACTCACCCTCCTAGACGCGATTATCTAGGCAAGCAAGAGTGTGAAGATGATCTCCCTCACAAGAACTCGTCGAACTTATGTTGAAAAAGACATCGAAGGCACAAGTAATCAGCACTTGCAAAAACAAACTCACTAAATATTTCATAAATCAAAGAAAATATGTCTTACAATGATGGAGGCTTCATCCTTTTATAGGCGAAGGATAGACAAAGTAATTTAACTTCTACTAAAACAAGGAAAACGTAATCTAATTAAAAATAATAAAAAAAATAACAGCCTTCAAACTCCTTGTGCTTGTGTGGCAAGGAATAGGATGATAAGGCAAGTGATAATGATATGATCTCGACTATGAGTTTTGAATCATATATGTGAATGCCCGATCGTGATTCTAGTAAGAACTCTGCAGTGCTTTGAATGTATTCTGAAATTACTCAAACAACAATGTAAGTAGAAATAGATAAATAAGAAATAGAAATAATGGGATGAAAGATATGTAGAAGGGGTGTAGGAAGAGTGATAGTTGTGATTATGGAAGAAAAAAAAATAAAAGATGAAAATGTAGGTGAAGATGATGGGGTGTTGGCGTTAAGATGAAGAAATTCAAAGGATGGATTGTGACCCCCTAACTATAAAGAGTTAGGAACCAGCAATATAATAAAGTGGAAATGAAGTGGTAGGATATGGAACGTGACCCACTAGCTATAATGAGCTAGGAACCAACGCTATAACAAAAGGGAAATGGATGAAGACTACAAGACTAACTTGAAGCCGATAAAGTTCCACAAGAGAACAAGAATGAAAGCAATCTTTCAAAGATGTTTTATATATTCAAAGTGTCCTACAATGATCCTAAAGATGCCTATTTATAGTAGAAGTAGGCAGAATATGAAAAGGTGTTACAAGAAAGATGAATGCTCATCTTAATGCACTTGAATACACATGAATGCTTTGTCCTTTCTTCTCATCTTCAAAGCTGATTAGTTTAGACAAATTGAGGTTGAATTTAGTCATATTTTCGTCCAAATTAAGAAGGACTCTTGGGCTGCCTTGTTTTGCTATCATATGAAGAGAAAGGGGATGAATGTGGACAAGGATGAATGTAGACATCCTTGCTGTCCAGTTTAAGTGCAACTCTTCATCTTCCAAGCTGATTAATATGACTTGAATGTCATAAAAAAGGTGAGTTTCATCCAGCCTTCATTTCATGTCTCCTCAATGAATTTTGAAACCCCCACTTGAATGGTGATAACATCAACCTTGAATGCCTTGAATTTGCTGAATTAAGATGGCCATCAATTGCTTGTCTCTTGGTAGAAGATGAAAGAACTCTTCCTTGGCTCAAATTCATTCAAATCATCCATGCATAAAATTCCCGTAATAAAAATTTCAGCCTGCACTGTCTTGATAAATCATTCGTATCTCAAGCTCCCGATATCGGATTGAGGTGATTCAAAAGGCATTGGAAAGCTAAGAGATGGAGGAATAACGTCCAATTGATTTCTGGATCCAAACACGTCTGTATCGCATCCAGAATTGAAAGACATTCTGCTGATATTCTTGCATCCGTAAAACCGCTCATCTTCCCTCATGCACCTAGACACAAAGGTAAACTTTATTCAATCTTTAATTGAAAACATGCATGTAAACAATTAAGAGTTAGTTTAATAAATGAGCTAGTTTGATGAATGAACTAGTTTAATTAATGAACTAACTTTATTCAATGAACTAATAATCTTGAATGAACTAGTTTAATCAATGAACTACTTAGTTAAATGAAGTGTATAACTAAATGAACTACATGTTTAAATGCAACGCATGCTTTAATGAACAACATGTTTATTGAATGCA
Source organism: Hibiscus mutabilis (assembly GCA_019671005.1). Taxonomy (NCBI): domain Eukaryota; kingdom Viridiplantae; phylum Streptophyta; class Magnoliopsida; order Malvales; family Malvaceae; genus Hibiscus; species Hibiscus mutabilis. The sequence goes on from CM033756.1 coordinate 41,536,756, forward strand.
ATGAATGTTATGCAAACTTTAAATACTCATGCAAATTCATGCATAAGCAAAGTAAAGTGTTCCTCCCTTATTATTTCTTCTTTCTCACGTCCCAAGCTTGATGTAAACATATTTTCCATGGTCGCTTGGAACTCCTTGACCCTTGCTCGAGTAATGGGGCCACCTGGGTACTTCTCTGGGTCTTTGCCATTGACGTTCATATCAGTCCCTCCCTTTAAGGCGATTTGTCCCCAAATCGTCATCTACATCATAAGGAGATAGGTCAGCAACATTGAAGGTTGCACTAACATTAAACTCACCCGGAAGATCTAATTGATAGGCATTGTCATTGATCTTCTTGACTATTTGGAATGGTCCATCTCCCGAGGCATTAATTTGGACTTTCGTTGAGCCGAACCTTTCTTTCCTCATGTGCAGCCACACCCAATCCCCTCGCTCAAAGGAAATTCGCTTTTACCCTTATTTGCTTGCTGCTCATATTGCTTGGTTCGTTTTTCAATGTTCTCCCGCACTTGTTGATGAAGCTTCTTAACAAATTCAGCTTTATTAAGTCCATCTTTATTCACAATTTGATCAGCGGGTAATGGTAACAAGTCTATCGGTGTTAATGGATTGAATCCATACACCACTTCAAAAGGCGTGCGCCTGTAGTACTATGGATCGAACGATTGTATGCAAACTCCACATGTGGTAAACTCTCCTCCCATGTTTTCAAATTCTTCCTAATGATGGATCAAGTAACATAGAAAGTACTCGGTTCACCACTTCAGTTTGGCCATCCGTTTGAGGGTGGCAAGTGGTGGAGAATAGTAACTTAGTACCAATCTTACTCCATAGGGCTCTCCAAAAGTTACTTAAGAACTTCACATCCCGATCAGACACAATAGTTCTTGGTATGCCATGTAACCTTAAGATTTCCTGAAAAACAAAGTAGCAATATGTGAGGCATCATTAGTTTTGTTACAGGGAATGAAATGAGCCATTTTGGAGAATCTATCCACAACTACAAAGATGGAATCTTTGTTATTCTTGGTACGTGGAAGCCCTAGCACAAAATCCATTGAAATATCCATCCATGGTGCTTCCGGTATGGGTAGTGGTGTGTAAAGTCCATGTGGCATGACTTTAGATTTGGCCTTCCTGCAAGTGATGCATCGCTCACACAACCTCTCCACATCTCGTTTCATTTTAGGCCAATATAGGTGCTCTTGAAGTATAGCCAAAGTCTTTGCTATCCCAAAATGTCCCATTAATCCTCCTCCATGAGCTTCCTTAGTTAGCAATTCACGATGGAACCTTGAGGGATGCATAGTCTTCCTTCCTTAAATAGGAAACCATCATGCTTATAGTATTTTTCAATTGACCTTTTCTCACAAGCTTTGTAAATCTCTCCAAAATCGTAGTCGAGACATATAAGTCTTTAATAAAAACAAAACCCAATAACTTAGATTCCAAAGTGTTTAAAAGAATATACCTCCGTGACAATGCATCGGCAACTATATTCTCCTTACCTTTCTTGTACTTGATAACATATGGGAAAGTTTCAAGAAACTCCACCCATTTGGCATGCCTTTTGTTGAGTTTATGCTGCCCCGGATATGTTTCAATGCCTCATGATCAGTGTGAATGATGAACTCCTTAGGCCAAAGGTAATGTTGCCATGTTTCCATTGCCCTCACAAGAGCATACATCTCCTTGTCATAGGTAGGGTAATTAAGCGTAGCTCCACTTAATTTTTCACCCAAATAGGCTATAGGACGTCCACCTTGAGACAAAACTGCTCCAATTCCTACACCTGATGCATCACATTCAATTTCAAAAGTTAGATTAAAATCAGGTAGAGCAAGTAAAGGGGCATGTATTAAACAATCTTTAATGCTATTAAAGGACTTCTCTTGATCTTCCCCCAAAAGAATTTAGAATTCTTCTTAATAACACTTGTTAGTGGGGCGGCTATGGTGCTGAAGTTGGGGACGAATCTTGATAAAAACTTGCAAGTCCATGGAAGCTCCTAACTTGAGAAATGCTTGCTGGTCGTGGCCACTCTTCAATGGCTTTAACCTTCTCTTTGTCCACCTCCAAGCCTTCAGAACTCACAACGAAACCTAGGAAAACAACCCTGTCACAAGACAAAATGTACATTTTTGTAAGTTAGCAAACAGTTTTTTCCTTCCTCAAAACTAGCAAAACTGACCTTAAATGTTGAACATGTTCTTCCATGGTTTTACTATAGATTAGAATGTCATCAAAGTAAACCACACAAAACTTACCCAAGAATGGCCTAAGAACATGATTCATTAACCTCATAAACGTGCTTGGAGCATTAGTTAAGCCAAAAGGCATAACCAACCACTCATAAAGGCCTTGCTTAGTTTTGAATGCTGTTTTCCACTCATCACCTTCCCGCATTCGTATTTGGTGGTAACCACTTTTAAGATCAATCTTGGAAAAGAGGTTAGAACCACTAAGCTCATCTAACATGTCATCTAAGCGAGGAATAGGGTGACGATACTTTTACCGTAATTTTGTTTACCGCTCGGCAGTCCACACACATGCGCCAAGTTCCATCCTTCTTTGGCACAAGTAGAACCGCACGGGCACATGGGCTAAGGCTTTCCCTCACGTAGCCTTTTGACATCAACTCAGATACTTGCCTTTGCAACTCCTTAGTTTCTTCGGGGTTGCTTCGCACGCTGGTCGGTTTGGAATGACGGCTCCGGGAACAAAGTCTATTTGATGTTCTATGCCACGAATAGGTGGCAGCCCACTTGGTATTTCCTCCGAAATAGGTCATCAAACTCCTGCAATAAAGACACAACAAAAGCAGGCAAATTTTGATCAAGGTAGTTAGTATTCAAGAAATTTTCCTTGTACATGAGCACAAGTGCTTCCTTTGCTGTCATTAAACTCTTTTTCAACTCTCTCTTTTTAGAAAGAATGCTGATTTTCCTTCCCTCATTTTGATCACACTCCTTTGCTTTTACCTCCATTTTGGTCTCTCTCTTTTGGCTTTTTCAATTTTTCCTCTCAATAAAATTTGGTCTTCATGTATTTTGTTTTGGAGAAAGTGGGGCTAAAGTGATCTTCTTTGTTTCATGGGTGAACGATATACCGGTTGGTATACCCGTCATGGATCACTCGCCTATCAAATTGCCAAGGCCTTCCAAGTAATAAATGGCTTGCGTGCATTGGAACGACATCGCATAATACCTCATCTTTGTACTTCCCAATAGAGAAAAATTCGAACTTGTTTGGTCACCTTGAGTTCTCCTCCATCGTTGAGCCATTGTAGCTTATAAGGTTGTGGATGCTTTGTTGTTGCCAAGCCAAGTGTATCTACCATTAAGGTACTAGCAACATTAGTGCAACTACCACCATCAATAATAACAAAGCATACCTTTCCTCCAACATGGCAACGAGTATGGAAGATATTTTCTCGTTGTTCATTTCCTCCAACGGATTGTACGTTTAGGCTTCTTTTGACAACAAGAACCTCTCCTTCCATGCCATACTCTAATTCTTCTTCTTCGATGGCAACATCTTCATTCTCATCCTCTTCTTGTTCCGATTCAACTTCTCCATCATCTCGAAGAAGCATGGTGTTGCGGTTCGGACATTGGCTTGCAATGTGTCCACGCCCCAAACACTTAAAACATTGTATGTCACGAGAACGATTTGGAGTAAGCGGTAGTCTTACCCTTGCTGGTTTCGCAATGGGCTTACTTCCTTTCGGTGGTCCTCCTTTTTCGTGGGACGGTATTGGAGGAGTCTTCTTGTATGAACTTTGCCCCCATTTTGATGTTGAACTCCCATAAGATCGTGTGGCACCCTTTCTTTTGAGCTGTTTTTCCACTTTCATGGCCATATGCACCATGTCTTCCATCTCCACATAATGTTGCAACTCGACCACGTTCGCAATGTCCGGATTTAGTCCCGCTAGAATCTTGCCATTGTGGCTTCTCGATCCTCGTCGATGTTGGCTCGAATCATGGACACCTCCATCTCTTTGTAGTAATCTTCAACACTTCGGTTACCTTGTGAAAGATTTTGAAGACGGTTGAATAACTCTCGATGGTAGTGGGTTGGAATGAATCGCCTTCGCATCACCGCTTTCATTTCATCCCATGTAGTGATAGGATGTTCTCCATTGCGTCTCCTACTTGATGTCAATTGATCCCACCATATTAGTGCATAATCCGTAAACTCAATGGCAGCGAGTTTTACCTTTTTAAGCTCTGAATAGTTATGGCACTCAAAAATGTGCTCAACCTTCTTTTCCCATGCAAGATAGGTTTCAGGATCCGTTCTTCCTTGAAAAGGAGGAATGGTAATCTTGATGTTGCTGAGATTATCGCCTACTCGTGGTCGAGCTCTCTGGCCTTGTTGTACCATGCTATGTTGGGATACTTGATCTTGCACATCATCTACTTCAACTTCTTCAGGATACTCCTCATTACCCCGATTAGCTTGTGAAATTTCAAGCTGGTCTATTCGTTCAATTAGGGGCTCCAATTGCTCTTGGATCATTTTGGCCATTGCTTGAAGCATAGCCTGATTTTGCAAATTGGGAACTCCTTCACCACTATGACCAGATCTTTGTGACATGTTAGATAAAGAAACAAAAGAAATTAAACCTTACTAACACAAAATCTCACCTTTCCACTCCAAAGAAAATGCACTCACACTCGTGTTTCACTCGGGTTAGGCTTTTCCCCTTAATGCACACTCATGCCTTTTACCACTCGTGCTTTATTTTCAAGTCCTTTTGGGAACTTCCTCAAGGCTTACAAGTGTCTCGTGGACTTCGGCTGAAACAATTCTAGCTTGGTAGGAGAATGATGAATAATAAAAGGATAATGGCTTCAAAAAAGAAAGAATTACTAAGAATAGGTAAAGGAATTTGTAATTCAGCAATAAGAAATGATGTATTGTAATTTTTTTAAACAAGAATAGACGGCTCCTCTCCCTCTTTAAGATTTTTTTTTTTTTGATTTTTTTTTGATTTTTTTACTAACCCGGAGAGAGAAAAATAATACGCTTACTGAATCGTCTAGGCTCGATACCAAATGATATGATCTCGACTATGAGTTTTGAATCATATATGTGAATGCCCGATCGTGATTCTAGTAAGAACTCTCTGCAGTTGCTTTGAATGTATTCTCAAATTACTCAAACAACAATGTAAGTAGAAATAGATAAATAAGAAATAGAAATAATGGGATGAAAGATATGTAGAAGGGGTGTAGGAAGAGTGATAGTTGTGATTATGGAAGAAAAAAAAAAAAGATGAAAATGTAGGTGAAGATGATGGGGTGTTGGCGTTAAGATGAAGAAATTCAAAGGATGGATTGTGACCCCTAACTATAAAGAGTTAGGAACCAGCAATATAATAAAGTGGAAATGAAGTGGTAGGATATGGAACGTGACCCACTAGCTATAGATGAGCTAGGAACCAACGCTATAACAAAAGGGAAATGGATGAAGACTACAAGACTAACTTGAAGCCGATAAAGTTCCACAAGAGAACAAGAATGAAAGCAATCTTTCAAAGATGTTTTATATATTCAAAGTGTCCTACAATGATCCTAAAGATGCCTATTTATAGTAGAAGTAGGCAGAATATGAAAAGGTGTTACAAGAAAGATGAATGCTCATCTTAATGCACTTGAATACACATGAATGCTTTGTCCTTTCTTCTCATCTTCAAAGCTGATTAGTTTAGACAAATTGAGGTTGAATTTAGTCATATTTTCGTCCAAATTAAGAAGGACTCTTGGGCTGCCTTGTTTTGCTATCATATGAAGAGAAAGGGGATGAATGTGGACAAGGATGAATGTAGACATCCTTGCTGTCCAGTTTAAGTGCAACTCTTCATCTTCCAAGCTGATTAATATGACTTGAATGTCATAAAAGGTGAGTTTCATCCAGCCTTCATTTCATGTCTCCTCAATGAATTTTGAAACCCCACTTGAATGGTGATAACATCAACCTTGAATGCCTTGAATTTGCTGAATTAAGATGGCCATCAATTGCTTGTCTCTTGGTAGAAGATGAAAGAACTCTTCCTTGGCTCAAATTCATTCAAATCATCCATGCATAAAATTCCCGTAATAAAAATTTCAGCCTGCACTGTCTTCAAGAAATCATTCGTATCTCAAGCTCCCGATATCGGATTGAGGTGATTCAAAAGGCATTGGAAAGCTAAGAGATGGAGGAATAACGTCCAATTGATTTCTGGATCCAAACACGTCTGTATCGCATCCAGAATTGAAAGACATTCTGCTGATATTCTTGCATCTGTAAAACCGTTCATCTTCCCTCATGCACCTAGACACAAAGGTAAACTTTATTCAATCTTTAATTGAAAACATGCATGTAAACAATTAAGAGTTAGTTTAATAAATGAGCTAGTTTGATGAATGAACTAGTTTAATTAATGAACTAACTTTATTCAATGAACTAATAATCTTGAATGAACTAGTTTAATCAATGAACTACTTAGTTAAATGAAGTGTATAACTAAATGAACTACATGTTTAAATGCAACGCATGCTTTAATGAACAACATGTTTATTGAATGCAATGAATGTTATGCAAACTTTAAATACTCATGCTAATTCATGCATAAGCAAAGTAAAGTGTTCCTCCCTTATTATTTCTTCTTTCTCACGTCCCAAGCTTGATGTAAACATATTTTCCATGGCTGCTTGGAACTCCGTGACCCTTGCTCGAGTAATGGGGCCACCTGGGTACTTCTCTGGGTCTTTGCCATTGACGTTCATATCAGATAAGCTGATAAGTGGCTGGTTCCTAAAGTATATAAAACCCTAAAAACATCAATTTAAATGATAATAAATATATTGGGCTAAGTTTAATTCGTCCAAAGCCTTATATGTTAGCTTTTGGGCTGAATTTTTCAAAATCCAGTAATAATAATCCCGTATCCAGTTTTCTGCATGCGCAGTCTTCAGTAAATTGGACGTATCTTGAGTTCCTGATGTCCGATTGATGCGTTTCAAGATGCGTTGGAAAGGTAACTGAATGGCGGATAATTTGTTAGAAGACAACTTGACTTAGAGATGCACGGATCCCATCCAAAACCTCGTCGCAAGTTGGCTGACTTTCCAGACTTTACAAACAGATTCAATTTCTTGTCCAAGATGCATCGTTTTTGACATCCTATGCGTGCACTGTTTTGGATTTTATTGTTTGCATCGAACAAATTCAGCTTCTTGTCCAATATTAGTAATTTGACCCCGCTCATGCATGTATCATTCCCCCACTCCTCAAAAGGATTCGTCCTCGAATCTAAATCGGCAATGAGAGAACAATCATCAACTTCAATTGAAAAGGCTTCTTTGTTGTATGTGGAGTGATCTAATTGAGCTCCTCTCAATGGTTCAACAAAATCCTGAAAAAATAAGACAGCACTACTCGAACATTTGTAAGGATTAGTCAAAACAAAATCACTCATCGCGTTCTTTTTCTTGTCTTTTTCGTTTGGGCTTTGTGTGACTTTTACCTCATATGTATTTTCACTCACCAAATTTTGGCCATTAATTTGACTTTTTCACTTTCGGCCTCTTTACTCTCGGTCTTTTGTATCTCACATCCCATATCCCTCTCACAAAATTTATCATCAATGTACAATTTCTGTAGAGGAGAAAGTGTTTCTAACGGAATGATAGGACAAGAATCAAATGAAGGGTTAGAATTACACGTACTTTCTTCGTGGGGAGGTGATGAGAGTATAGCAAGTGGACCTACTACTTCACATGAGGGATTAGAAGCATTGTCATCTTGTCTAATGTGTTCACTATCACTATCCTTTTGTTTGGGAGATGGTTCTTCTCCAATATCAACATTTGCACAAATGCTAGAAGTAGAAGTACGAAGAGAATCATGTGTACGTTCTGGTTTTGGGATGTCTTCATGGTTGGTTGCCTTTGTGTGGTCAATTGATTCAGCCTTTTGTGCTTCCAAATCTTTTTCGTTTTATCCTCTCACACTATTTTTTTTGCTTTCGCTATTTCTTCATCTACTTTTTCCGGCTCTATTGTAGCAAACGAGAGCTTCTAGCCTTGGTGCACAACCGAGTATCATGTGTACGTTCTGGTTTTGGGATGTCTTCATGGTTGGTTGCCTTTGTGTGGTCAATTGATTCAGCCTTTTGTGCTTCCAATCTTTTTCGTTTTATCCTCTCACACTGTTTTTTTGCTTTCGCTATTTCTTCATCTACTTTTTCCGGCTCTATTGTAGCAAACGAGAGCTTCTGGCCTTGGTCCACAACCGAGTATCCATTTGTATTGATTCGATGGACAGCGCCACGATCATTTTTCCAAGGTCTTCCTAATAGCAAGTGGGTGACTTCCATGGGACCACGTCACACCATACATCATCACAATAGCTTCCAAGAGTAAAAGAGATTAAACAACGTTCGGTTACCTTCATATCTGGTCCGCTATTAAACCCTTGAAGATGATACGGCTTAGGGTGTTCTTGGCATGGTAGATCGAGTGCATCAACAATGAAGCTACTCACTAAGTTTACACGACTGTCACCATCAATAATTAAAGAACATAGATTACCTTGTATCTTACATCGTGACCGAAAAATATTTATTGGTATACGACAACGAGTGTTGAAAAGAGAATATAACATCCTAATTGCTTTAAGAGTCCAAAGAAAAGGTTAGACACCAATAGAATTATAGTTGCAAGGAGAAAGAAGAGTATGCAACTTTTAGTCCTACTAACACAAGGAAACAAGAAGGTGTTAGAAGATGTGTGAGAAGCAATAAAAGCTAAAACAAACGAAAACTAATGGCTAAGAATGAAATAAAATTAGAAAACCCCCGAAAACCCTAGAATTTTGCAGCAACTTGATCTACTTCGTTCGAGGTGTTCCCGATGTCAAAAAAATTCTGAAATTTTATGTGGTGACTCCTCCAAAGGTGTAGATCTGATCTGGAAATTTTCAACTCAAAATTCGCTCGTTTGAATTTGACGAATTTTCCTTAATTTTCGAGTTTTTCACCCAAAAACGCCAAAATTCTTGTCAAGAATCGTCCCAAATCTGATACCAATTGATAGAGTAGCGCAATCTTGAATTTGGAAGCCTTCAATCAAGTTGTTGCAAGAACTAGGAGCTCTAGACTCAATCAAAGAAGTTTGGGTAGATCTGAAAATTCAAGAGAAAAGATAAGGGATTTTCTTGAATTTTTCAGATTCAAGGCTGGAAATTTAAAGAAAGAAAGACGAGATGAAGGATTAGATGATAAGAAATAAGAATATAAGTAAAAAGATGAGAAAAGATTAAGAAGAAGATAGGTAAAACAAATCTGAAAATTCCAGCTTTGTTTATGGATTTATGGAAGATGGTGTGAAGGTTGAAGATGAAGATGGCTTGTGAATTGTTGATGTTGTTTTGTCCTCGGCACCCTCTTAGACTCAATTATCTAAGCAAGCAACCTCAAGCGGCTCTAACCCACCCTCCTAGACGCGATTATCTAGGCAAGCAAGAGTGTGAAGATGATCTCCCTCACAAGAACTCGTCGAACTTATGTTGAAGAAGACTTCGAAGGCACAAGTAATCAGCACTTGCAAAAACAAACTCACTAAATATTTCATAAATCAAAGAAAATCTGTCTTACAATGATGGAGGCTTCATCCTTTTATAGGTGAAGGATAGACAAAGTAATTTAACTTCTACTAAAACAAGGAAAACCTAATCTAATTAAAAATACAAATAAAATAACAGCCTTTAAACTCCTTGTGCTTGTGTGGCAAGGAATAGGATGATAAGGCAAGTGATAAGCTGATAAGTGGCTGGTTCCTAAAGTATATAAAACCCTAAAAACATCAATTTAAATGATAATAAATATATTGGGCTAAGTTTAATTCGTCCAAAGCCTTATATGTTAGCTTTTGGGCTGAATTTTTCAAAATCCCGTAATAATCCTTATCCAGTTTTCTGCATGCGCATTCTTCAGTAAATTGGATGTATCTTGAGTTCCTGATGTCCGATTTATGCGTTTCAAGATGCGTTGGAAAGGTAACTGAATGGAGGATAATTTGTTAGAAAACAACTTGACTCAGAGATGCCCGGATCTCATCCAAAACCTCGTCGCAAGTTGGCTGACTTTCCAGACTTTACAAACAGATTCAATTTCTTGTCCAAGATGCATCGTTTTTGACCTCCTATGCATGCACTGTTTTGGATTTTATTGTTTGCATCAAACAAATTCAGCTTCTTGTCCAATATTAGTAATTTGACCCCGCTCATGCATGTATCACATGATCCGGTAGAACATGATGCAAAAGCTATTGTGAGTTTAACCTTATCCGTTGATGTAGAAGAAATTATTCCATATGATCATCAAGCAGAGAACACCTACGAAGGTACCATACAATCCAAAGTTGAGAATGCCATGCCTTGCGACAAAAGTAACATGCCCAAGGAGAAGGAACTTGTTCTTCACAATGCAACTAGAGACACCACACAAGGACCCTTTGAGACACATTCTTTTACATGGTACTTCTCTGAAATCCTTACATTTGTCGGGTCAGATTCGAGGACGAATCTTTTTGAGGAGTGGGGGAATGATACATGCATGATAGGGGTAAAATTACTTATCTAGGACAAGAAGTTGAAGTTGTTCGATGCAAGCAACAAGGTCCAAAATGATCCATGCTTAGGAGGTGTGAAGAGATGCATTTTAGATAAGAAACTGAAACTGTTTTGCAAAGCTGGAGCATCAGCCGACTTGAGATGAATTTTCGGATGGGATCCAGACATTTTTGGGTCGAGTTGTCTTCTAACAAATTGACCGCCATTCAGTTACCTTTCCAACGCATCTTGAAAAACGTTAATCGGACATCAAAAAATCAAGATACGTTCATTTTACTAAAGACTGCGCAAGTAGAAAACTGGATACGGTTTTAACTACGGGATTTTGTAAATTCAACCCAAAAGCTAATTTATAAAGCTTTTGGATTAATTACACTTAGCTCAACCTAATTATTCACATTTAAATTATGTTTTTAGGGTTTTATATACTTTAGGAACCAACCACCCTTCTCTTAAGCTGTTAGATCAAGTCCAATTTAATGGACCAGATTTCTTTGTGTATTTTATTCATTCTTAGCTTTAGGTTAAAGCCATCCTTCATCTATAAAAGGATGATGCTTTCTTCTTTGTTTTTTAGATTTTTATTGATTAATAAAAAGTTCTCTTTTGAGATTTTAGTATTCTTTGAATACGTGCTTTCAAGTGTTTGGTAAACTTGTCTAGAAGCCATCTTCAACGTTTCAACCGAGTTGATTGTTGTTGATCTTCACACTCCGGGTTGCCTATTTAATTGTGGGTAGGAGGGTCGATTTTATGCCGTATCATGTAGGTTGCCTAGTTAATCGCAACTAGGAGGGTTCTGCAGGCAAATTCCTCAATTCCACAAGCCATCTTCATCTCTTCTTCACGTCCAAACACCATTCTCTATCAAATTACAATTCTGGAAAATTTCATATTTATCCTTGTTCCGTTAATTGTTTATCTTCCTTTTGTTTTATTCTTGTTGTTCATCTACTAATCCTTCTTCTTGTTTTTGTTTCTTTAAATTTTCAGCCTTAATTCCGAAATTTTCAAGAAACTCCCAACAAGTTTCTCTTGAAATTCCATATTTGTGCCTAACTTTCTTGATTGAGTTTAAAGCCCTAGGTTTGCTTCCAAGCCATCAAATTAATGGTTACCACGTGCCAAAGCATCCTCTTATCATTTGGTATCATATTGGGCCGAGTCTTGGGTAAAATTTTGATTTTTTAGGGAAAAATTCAAAAAATCGGAAAGATCAAACGGAAGAATTTTGAGCCCAAAATTTCCAGATCAGATATACACCATTGAAGGACTCTCCACACAAAATTTCAAAATTTTTTGAGATCGGGAACTCCTCAAACAAAGTAGGTCAAGTTGTTGCACAATTTCAGGGTTTTTGGAAATTTTTTTCTGATTTTCTTTCATTCTTAACTATTAATTTTCTTTTGTCTTAGCTTTTTTTTATTCTTATACATCTTCTAACACTTTATTGTTTCCTTGTGCTAGTAGGACCAAAAGTTGCATATCTTTCTTTCTCTTTGCAACTATAATTCTATTGGTTTCTAACCCTTCTTTGGATTCTTAAAGTACATTAGAGTTCATTGGTAGGATTGACCTACAACATAACTTTCTTGGAGTGAATAACGGAGAGGATTTGCTTTGTGTTTCTTTGGACTTTTCATGATGTCCTTGAGCAATGTATTGGGTTTTACCCTTTCGGGGACTCGATGTCATTATTGCTGTCGACTATATCAATCGGGCTATGATTGTCCAGATAAATCTTATTTTCAAGAAAAAATTTTGAGAGATATGTTGGCTGAATTCATGTCTTCTAATGATGTTGAAATCCATTATCCGGACCATGGTGAAGATGTTACTTATGAGAGTTTCGCCGAAGATATACCTGTGGAAGCCAAAATTCCTCCTACACCACTATCCTTCAATGAAATTCAAATTTTTTGTGAAGAGGATGTGACAAACGTGTTACCTTATGATCAAAAGAAGTTTGTGAGTCATGAAAAGTCTTCACAAGAATCCATCAAAACCTCTTTTCTTCCATGGTACTTTAATGAACTTCCTCCATCCATTGATTTATATTCGAGGACGAATCTTTTTGAGGAGTGGGGGAATGATACATGCATATGTATAGGGGGATAGATTGATGCATTGAAGATAAGAACTTGAAACCATTTCACATGCCCGATTTTTTTCCCTTTGATACTTCATATTTGAGGACGAATCCTTTTGAGGAATAGAGGATGATACATGCATGAGCGCGGACAAATTACTCATATTGGACAAGAAGTTGAAGTTGCTCAATGCAAACAACAATGTCCAAAATGATCCATGCTTAGGAGGTGTGAAGAGATGCATTTTAGATAAGAAACTGAAACTATTTTGCAAAGCTGGAGCATCAGCCGACTTGAGACGAATTTTCGGATGGGATCCATGCATTTTTGGGTTGAGTTGTCTTCTAACAAATTAACTGTCATTCAGTTACCTTTCAAACGCATCTTGAAAAGCGTTAATCAGACATCAAAAGCTCAAGATACGTTCATTTTACTGAAGATTGTGCAAGCAGGAAACTGGATACGAGTTTAACTACGTGATTTTCTAAATTCAGCCCAAAAGCAAATTTATAAAGCTTTTGGACGAATTAGACTTTGCCCAACCTAATTATTCACATTTAAATTATGTTTTTAGGGTTTTCTTTACTTTAGGAACCAGCCACCCTTCTCTTAAGCCGTTAGATCAAGTCCAATTTAATAGACCAGATTTCTTTGTTTATTTTATTCATTCTTAGCTTTAGGTTAAAGCCATCCTTCATCTATAAAAGGATGATGCTTTCTTCTTTATTTTTCAGATTTTCATCTACTTTTGAGATTTTAGTATTCTTTGAATACGTGTTTTCAAGTGTTCGATACACTTGTCTAGATGCCATCTTCAACGTTTCAACCGAGTTGATTGTTGTTGATCTTCACACTCTGGGTTTCCTATTTAATTGCAGGGTAGGAGGGTCGATTTTATGCCGTATCACAGTAGTTGCCTAGTTAATCGCAACTAGGAGGGTACCGCGGGCAAATTCTCAATTCCACAAGCCATCTTCATCTCTTCTTCATGTTCAAACACCATCTCCATCAAATTACAAATCTGGAAAATTTCGGATAAACCTTCTTCCTTTAATTGTTTATCTTCTTCTTGTTTTATTCTTGTTATTCATCTACTAATCATTCATCTTGTTTTTGTTTCTTTAAATTTTCAGCCTTAATTCTGAAAATTTCAAGAAACTCCAAACAAGTTTCTCTTGAAATTTCAGATTTGTGCCTAACTTTCTTGATTGAGTTTAAAGCCCTAGGTTTCCTTCCAAGCCATCAAATTAAAGGTTACCACATGCCAAAGCATCCTCTTATCATTTGGTATCATATTGGGCCGAGTCTTGGGTAAAAATTTGATGTTTTTGGGTGAAAATTAAAAAAATAGAAAAATCGAAAAGATCAAATGAAAGAATTTTGGGTCCAAAATTTCCATATCAGATCTACACCATTTAAGGAGTCTCCACACAAAATTTCAAAATTTTTTGAGATCGGGAACACCTCAAACAAAGTATGTCAAGTTGCTGCACAATTCTAGGGTTTTCGGGTTTTTTTCTGATTTTCTTTCATTCTTAACTATTCGTTTTCTTTTGTTTTAGCTTTTTTTATTCTTATACATCTTCTAACACTTTATTGTTTCTTTGTGTTAGTAGGACCAAAAATTGCATATCTTTTTTTCTCTTTGCAACTATAATTCTATTGGTGTTTAATCCTTCTTTGGATTCTTAAAGCACATTAGAGTTCATTGGAAGGATTGACCTTCAACATAACTTTCTTGGAGTGAATAACGATGCGGATTTGTTTTGTGTTTTTTGGACTTTTCAGGATGTCCTTGAGCAATGTATTGGATTTTACCCTTTCGGGGACTCGATGTCATTATTGTTGTCGACTAGATCATTCGTGCTATGATTGTCCAGATAAGTTTTATTTTCAAGAAAAAAATTTGAGAGATACGTTGGCTAAGTTCATGTCTTACAAAAATATTGAAATCCATTATCCAGACCATGGTGAAGATGTTAGTTATGAGTGTTTCGCCGAAGATATACTTGCGGAAGCCAAAATTCCTCCTACACCACTATCCTTCAATGAAATTTAGAATTTTTGTGAAGAGGACGTGACAAACGCGTTACCTTGTGATCAAAAGAAGTTTGTGAGTCACGAAAAGTCTTCACAAGAATCCTTCAAAACTTCTTTTCTTCCATGGTACTTTAATGAACTTCCTTCATCCACCGATTTAGATTCGGGGATGAATCTTTTTGAGGAGTGGAGAATGATACATGCATATGCATAGGAGGGTTAGAATGATGCATTGAAGACAAGAACTTGAAACCATTTCACATGCCCGATCTTTTTCCCTTTGATACTTTAGATTCAAGGATGAATCCTTTTGAGGAACGTTAGGATGATACATGCATAAGCGCGATCAAATTACTCATATTAAACAAGAAGTTGAAGTTGTTCGATGCAAACAACAAGGTCCAAAATGATCCATGCTTAGGAGGTGTGAAGAGATGCATTTTAGATAAGAAACTGAAACTGTTTTGCAAAGCTGGAGCATCAGCCGACTTGAGACGAATTTTCGGATGGGATCCAGGCATTTTTGGGTGGAGTTGTCTTCTAACAAATTAACTGTCATTCAGTTACCTTTCAAACACATCTTACTAGATCGGACATCAAAAACTCAAGATACGTTCATTTTACTGAAGACTGCACAAGCAGGAAACTAGATACGGGTTTAACTACGAGATTTTTGTAAATTCAACCCAAAAGATAATTTATAAAGCTTTTGGACGAATTAGACTTAGCCCAACCTAATTATTCACATTAAAATTATGTTTTTAGGGTTTTATCTACTTTAGGAACTAACCACCATTCTCTTAAGCAGTTAGATCAAGTCCACTTTAATGGACCAAATTTCTCTGTTTATTTTATTCATTCTTAGTTTAGGTTAAAGCCATCCCTCATCTATAAAAAGGATGATGCTTTCTTCTTTGTTTTTCATATTTTCATTGATTAATAAAAAGTTCTCTTTTGAGATTTTAGTATACTTTGAATACGTGTTTGCAAGTGTTCAATAAACTTGTCTAGAAGCCATCTTCAACGTTTCAACCGAGTTGATTGTTGTTGATCTTCACACTCTGGGTTACCTATCTAATTACGGGTAGGAGGGTCAGTTTTATGCTGTATCACGAAGGTTGCCTAGTTAACCGCAACTAGGAAGGTTCTGCGGGCAAATTCCTCAATTCCACAAGCCATCTTCATCTCTTCTTCACATCCAAACACAATCTACATAAAATTACAAATCTGGAAAAATTCAGATTTATCCTTCCTCCTTTAATTGTTTATCTTCTTTTTGTTTTATTCTCGTTATTCATCTACTAATCCTTCATCTTGTTTTTGTTTCTTTAGATTTTTATCCTTAATTCTGAAATTTTCAAGAAACTCCCAACAAGTTTCTCTTGAAATTTCAGATTTGTGCCTAACTTTCTTGATTGAGTTTAAAGCTGTAGGTTTGCTTCCAAGCCTTCAAATTGAAGGTTACCAGTGCCGAATCATCCTTTTATCACTCTTCTTTTGCTTTGTCATTGTCTCAGGATCTTAAGGAAGTATCTCAATATGACATAAGCAAGCACCTCAAGCAAGCACCTCTCCAATAGTCAAGCAAGCATCTCAAGCAAGCACCTCTCCAATAGTCACACCTCCAAGCTTGTGTGACCATAAACATGTTGCATGGTGGAGGTGGCTCTTCTTTGGGGTTGAAATAAGACCAAATAAATCCAATCTTGTCAAATTCAATTAAGCTTAAATGAGTTTCTTGAATGTTCCTGAAAATGAGCAAATTGCCTCAGTCAAATTGCCTTGAAAAGTTTGCTGGAACTTTTGTCGTACACATGGCCAAGCCCTTGGCTAGTCTCGTATCACTCACGAATCCTTAGACGGTCGAATTCAGCTTGTCCTTGATCACCTTGGACTTGGCTTGAGTTATTGGGCCAAGTGGAAAAGTAAGTCCATCTCGTCCCTGGAATTGCCTTGTGGTACATGCATCAAAATCCCTTCTCAACTCTCTTGAACTTTCAGATCTGCGCATAGCTTTCTTGATACTTGCATAAGCGGGGTCAAATTACTCATATTGGACAAGAAGTTGAAGTTGTTCGATGCAAACAATAAAGGCCAAAAAAATGCACACATAGGAGGTCAAAAACGATGCATCTTGGACAAGAAACTGAATCTGTTTTTGAAGTCTGAAAAGTCAACCAACTTGCGACGAGTTTTCGGCTGGGATCCAGGCATTTCTGGGTCAACAAATTGTCTGTCATTCCATTACCTTTCCAACGCATCATGAAACGCGTCAATCGGACATCGGGAACCCAAGGTACGTCCAATTTACTGCAGACTAGGCATGCAGAAAACTGGATACAGGAGGGTGGGTTAGAGGGTGCCGAAGACAAAACAACAACAACAATTCGCAAGCTATCTTCATCTTCAACCTTCACACCATCTTCCATAATTCCATAAACAAAGCTGGAATTTTCAAATTTGTTTTACCTATCTCCTTACCTTAGTCTTTTTCAATCTTTTGTTTTTATTCTTATTAATCATCATCTTATCTTCCCTCTTATCTCCGTTTCTTGAATTTCCAGCATTAAATCTGAAATTTTCAAGAAAAGCCTTCTCTTTTCATCTTGAATTTTCAGATCTGCCCAAAGCTTTCTTGATTGAGTCTAGAGCTCCTAGTTCTTTGCAACAACTTGATTGAAGGCTTCCAAATCCAAGATTGCGCTACTCTATCAATTTCTTTGCATGAATAGCGGGTAAACAACATCTCAACCTTGCTTTCCCAATCAATATAAGCATCAATATTAGTTCTACCGTCGAAAGGGGGGATGACCAACTTGTGTTTGGGCCATGATGATTTTTTGGGCTCATCTTCAACAATTTTGACAGGAAAACACTAGGGTTGTAGTGGATGCTTAGCCATATTTGCATTATCATCATCTTCTCTTTCTTGCTTTCTTACTATTCGCTCAACCCATCGTTGCAAATTCCTCATGCTATTAGATAATTATTCTACTATCATTTCTCCTTTTAGTTTTTCTTCAGGCGTACTTGAATTCGACATCATGAATATCACAATACTCACCCAAAATTTAAGTGATAAATAAAAAAGAAAAAAAACTAGAAACCTCACAATCACTCCAAGAAGAAGTATTCTTTGAGGCAAGTTAGTCGATCTTGTATTCTTTAAAACTTTCATGCCATACGCGACTCAGTAATCGGAGTTCAAATCCTATCAAAGACCTTAAGTGCTTTAAGAGGCCAAGGATAAGTTAGACATCAAAGAAAGATAGTTGCAAGGAAGAAGAAAAATATGCAACTTTCAATTTCTACTAACACAAGAAATCGAAAAGGTGTTAAATAATGTAAAGGAAAGAAGGAAGTAAACAAAAAACTTAAATAAAATCTAAGAATAGAAATAAATGTAGAAAAGTAAACCCATAAAACCCGAAAAGCAATCTTGAGAGAGTCCAAGTCGTGATGTGTGAAGGATGATGATTCTTTACGAAGATAAGCACTTCTGGACACTTCTTGAATTGTTGCTTCCTTGATTTTGCGTTTTTCTCCTTTTTTTTTTCTTTTTTTCTTTGAATAAAAAGCATGGAAAACGAAAATTAGGGATTATTGGGAAAAACAAACCCTAAAGTGTCACAAACAACCTTATTAGCAAGGGTGAGGTAGCCTTAAAGCCTCCAAAGTCATCCAATCTTGAAATTCTTGCCCATAAATCGTGCCCAATCTGATACCAAATGATAGAAGGCTTTGCCACCACGTTGGAATATTGTTGGATTGCTTGGAAAATAAGCCTAGGGCGTTAGACTCGATCAAAGAGAAGAAAACAGATTTCAAGAGAATTGGTTGGGTGTTTTTTTTTAAATTTTCAGATTCACAACTATAAAAATTAAAGAAACAAAGGAAGCATGAATAATTAAGATAGAAATATGAAGAATTTAAAGTTAAAAGAATCAAAATATGAAGGAGAAGACCGAAGAACAAATCTGGAATTTTTCAGCCTGTTTTGCGCTGTTCTTGGGGATTTCCAAATTACAAGCTAGGCGTTTCTTGATTTTTATGGATTTAAAGCTGTAAATTCAAAGAAACAAAGGTAATAAGATGGAATAAGACTTGAATGATAAGGATTAAACATAAAAGATAAGAAAAGATTTAACAAATGAGGCTGAATTCAAATCTAGAAAATTCCAATTTTGAATGTGAATGGCGTGATGATTGGAATTGAAGAAGATGGTGATGGCGGCTGGTGGAAATAGAGGAGTTTGGTAGCGGAACCCTCCTAGTCATAATTAACTAGGCAACTTCTATGATATGGCGTAAAACTGACCCTCCAACCCGCGATTAGATAGGCAACCCCGAAGTGTGAAGATTCTCTCTCCCTCAACTCGGTTGAACATGTTGACGAAAGCTTTGAAGTTACAAGTTTACCGACATTTGCAAACATATACTCAAAAGAATACATTTTTATTAAAAAATCTCAAATCTGATTACAAAGAAGTTCTCATCCTTTTATAGGGAAAGGATGGCTAAACTAATAGAAATTCCTAAATAGAATTAAAATCAATTCCTATTAAAATAACAATAAAACAAATAATAAAATAGTCTAAAACTAACATAATAATGTAATTACTTGCTGAATGTGAATTCCCCCTTGTTTAGGGAGTCTTGGGCGGCACTCTTCTTCCCATGATAAGGGGGGACAAATTTTAGGGCAGCAAGCTTGTGGATAAGGTTGTTTTGGGCTGGTTTGAATAGATGATCAGGCCTAAATTTAAATGAATCTGATTTGGGCTGGGAACTAGCTAATTAGACCCAAACTTAATAATTCAGTTTTGGATTAAGTAATTACAACTAATACCCAATTTAATGGACTTTAAATGCTTAAGGCCTTGTTTTTACACTCTTGGACGCCCAATTCTTTAAGCTTGGAGAATGCGTGCTTTTCCGGAATTCTTGTTCTTTTATGAATGTTTGTAATCCTTTGGTCAGCACTCCTTACATGGTGGTGTAGAGTTTATCTTTAAGAATCTTGGACTTGGCTCGTGTGATTGGTCCAAGTGGGAATATGAGTCCATCTTTGATTTGGGTTTGTCCGGTGCATGTATCACTTCTCCTCATTTGAGATGATGAAACCTATTCATCAGACTTAGAGAAGGAAAAAGGTGATTTGTCCGATAATGAATTCATTGTCGAGAATTATTCTAGTGATGAACTTGATAATAGAAGCTTGGTGATTCAACATACACTTAATATCCAAGCAATGGAAGATACATATGTGCAATGAACAAATATCTTTCACACATGGTGTTTGATCAAAGGTAAACTTTATTCTATCATCATTGATAGCGGTAGTTGTGCAAATATGGTGAGCAGCTATCTAGTTGATGCCCTGGATATACCTTGTCAATGCCATCCAAAGCCATATTATCTACAGTGGCTCCATGAAGGATAAAAATAAAGGACTTTGATGATGTTTTAGGTGATCCACCCGACGGTTTGCCACCCTTAAGAGGAACTGAACATCAAATTGGCCTAATTCTAGGTTCCTCCATCCCAAATAGACTAGCATATAAATGCAATCTTGAAGAAACCAAGGAGTTAGAAAATCAAGTGCAAGAATTACTCAACAAAGGCTACATTTGTGAGAGTTTAAGCCCTTGTGCTGTTCTAGTACTTTTGGTGTCCAAGAAAGACGGTTCATATCGAAATTTTGTAGATTGTCGACTAATCAACCGAATCACCATCCAAGTATAGACATCATATTCCTCGCTTAGATGACATGCTTTATGAACTCTACGGCGCATGCATCTTCACCAAGATCGATTTGAAGAGTGGTTATCATCAAATTCGAATAAAGGAAGGAGATGAATGGAAAATTGCTTTTAAGACCAAGTTCGGTTTATATGAGTGGACTTTTTCGCTTGACCAATGCCCCTAGCACATTCATGAGATTGATGAACCATATCTTCAAGAGTTTCGAGGTAAGTTTGTTGTTGTTTATTTTGATGATATTCTTATCTATTCTTCTTCTTTTGATCACATCTCTTTCATGTGAAATCGGTCTTCGAAGTTTTACGACGGGAATGGTTATATGCTAACATGGAAAAGTGCGTGTTTTGTAGTGAAAGTCTTAATTTTCTAGGCTTTCTAGTAAGTGCACAGGGTATCCATATAGATGATGAAAAAGTCAAAGTAATTAAAGAATGGCCCAAGCCATCTTCCATAATTGAGGTGAGATCCTTTCATGGCTTAGCAAGCTTCTACCGTTGCTTTGTCAAGGATTTCTCTACCATTGCCGCACCATTGTCAGATATCATCAAAAAATGGTAGGTTTTCATTGGGGTGAAGCACAAGAAAAAGTTTTCCAAACACTAAAAGGTAAACTTTGTACTGCCCCAATTCTTCATCTTCCTAATTTTTCTAACACTTTCGAGTTAGAATGTGATGCCTCAGGTTTAGGCATAGGTGCAGTTTTTTACAGGAAAAACAATCAATCGCTTACTTTAGCGAGAAGTTAAAAGGAGCACACTTGAATTACTATACTTATGATAAAGAGCTCCTTGCTTTAGTTTGAGCACTTGAAGTGTGGCAACACTATCTTCTTCCAAAGGAATTCGTAATACACACCGACCATGAATCCTTGAAGTGGCTAAACAATCAAGGTACTTTAAGCAAAGACATGCTCGCTAGGTGGAGTTCATTGAAACATTCCCTTATGTGATCAAGTACAAGAAATGATACATGCATGAGCGGGGTCAAATTACTCATATTGGACAAGAATTTGAAGTTGTTCGATGCAAACAATAAAGGCCAAAACAATGCACGCATAGGAGGTCAAAAACGATGCATCTTGGACAAGAAACTGAATCTGTTTTTGAAGTCTGAAAAGTCAGCCAACTTGCGATGAGTTTTCGGATGAGATCCAGGGATTTCTTGGTCGAGTTATCTTCTAACAAATTGTCTTTCATTCAGTTACCTTTCCAACTCATCTTGAAACGTGTCAATCGGACATCGGGAACTCAAAATACGTCTAATTTACTGAAGACTGCGCATGCAGAAAACTGGATACAAGATTATTACGGGATTTTGTAAAATTCAGCTCAAAAGCTAACATATAAGGCCTTGGACGAATTAAACTTAACCCAACCTAATTATTAATATTTAAATTATATTTTTAGGGTTTTATATACTTTAGGAACCAGCCACACTTCTCTCAAGCCGTTAGATCAAGTCCAATTTAATGGACCAGATTTGTTTGTACATTTTATTCATTCTTAGCTTTTCATCCTTCATCTATAAAAGAATGATGCTTTGTTCTTTGTTTGAGAAGATTACATTGATTAATAAAAAGTTATCTTTAGTTTTCTTTGAGTTTGCAAGTGTTCCGTAAACTTGTATAGAAGTCATCTTCAACATAAGATCATCGAGTTCTTGTGAGGGAGATCATCTTCACACTCTTTCTTGCCTAGGTAATTGCATCTAGGAGGGTGGGTTAGAGCCGCTTGAGGTTGCTTGCTTAGATAATTGTGTCTAAGAGGGTGCCGAGGACAAAACAATATCAACAAATCGCAAGCCATCTTCATCTTCAACCTTCACACTATTTTCCATAATTCCAAATGATAAAATATACAAACAAATCTGGTTATTAAATTGGACTTGATCTAACGGCTTGAGAGAAGGGTGGCTGGTTCCTAAAGTATATAAAACCCTAAAAAATAATTTAAATATTAATAATTAGGTTGGGTTAAGTTTAATTCGTCCAAAGCCTTATATGTTAGCTTTTGGGCTGAATTTTACAAAATCCCGTAATAATCATGTATCCAGTTTTCTGCATGCACAGTCTTCAGTAAATTGGACGTATGTTGAGTTCCCAATGTCCGATTGACATGTTTCAAGATGCGTTGGAATGGTAACTGAATGACAGACAATTTGTTAGAGAAAACTCGACCCAAAAATGCCTAGATCCCATCCGAAAACTCGTCGCAAGTTGGCTGACTTTTCAGACTTCAAAAACAGATTCAGTTTCTTGTCCAAGATGCATCGTTTTTGACCTCCTATGCGTGCATTGTTTTGGCCTTTATTGTTTGCATCGAACAACTTCAACTTCTTGTCCAATATGAGTAATTTGACCCAGCTCATGCATGTATCAGAAATTGACCAAGTTCCTATAGTAACTACCCAATTTATTGGCTATATTGTAAGTTGGTGGACTCAACTTTGCAAACAGAGACAAATCCAGGGCAAACATGCCATTCATTCTTGGGATTAACTTAAAGATGCCATGCGCAGTCGTTTTATTCTACCATACTATTTTTGCCAAGTCAAACTATGCCTAAAAAGATTACGGCAAGGTACACGATTCGTTGATGATTATTATAAAGAGATGGAACACTTGCTTCAATGAGCCGATGATGCAATTCTTTGTAGGCGTTCTTGTTATTGTTGGAGACGGTCACTCTGATTGTTGGATCTAGGAAGAAGCAAGAAACCTGCAAGCAAGATAGGCTCAAAGAAGGAAAGGTATTTTAGTGGTGGTTGCGGAAGATGGTAAGATTGGTGTATGGAGATGGTGATGGAAATGGTGAAGGTAGTATCTTAAGAATTCAAGGAAGAAACTATGCTATAAAGAGCATAACCCCGAATCTTATATGATTTCTTAAGGGATGGTAGAAAGGACTTTGACCCACTATTTATAAAGAGTTATGAACCGAAAGTATCAAGGGGAATAGAAAGGTTGACGCCACAAGTACAAGTACTTGATAAGTCAATAAAGTTAAAGAACTAGAAGAGAGAAAATTATCACAAAAGTAATTTTTATAAATCAAAGGAGTGTGTTTACAAATGAAATTACAAGTTCTATTCATAGTGGATGATGGGGCATAGCCGAAAAGGCCTCTATCTATTCGGTTTAGGATGTGTCTCCCTCCAAAGGCTTGTTTAGCTATTCAGCCAAGTTGTGCCTCCCTCCAAGAGCATTTTGCCTCCAAAATTCAAGTTTCCCTCCAAGGAAATGGTTCCACTTTATGTTCCCTCTAAGGGTGGTAGACATGTCTCTTGGTAGGGAACATACCCTTTGAGGTGTTGAGCTATTGTTGGAAGCTTGAGCTGAGATGAGCTGGTCGAGCTAGCCTTGAGCTGGATTGAGCTAAGTGAGTGCTTTGAGCTGGCCAAACTTGCATTCCTTCATTTGAGCTTCTTGAGCTTCCATGAGCTGCCCTTAAGTTAGGTGAGTTTCCCTTTAATGCCTTTGAGCTGAATGGAGCTGGCTGGAGCTTATTTAAGCTTGATTTGAATGGTTGAGCTAGAATGAGTTGATCCAAGATATCCTTAAACTCTTTGAGCTAATCCGAGATCCTGGTGATGCCTTTATGCTTTCATCCTTAGTACCTAAAGAAACAACAAACAATGTGTGAGCTGAAATGAAGCTAAAATATGATGCATACTTAAGTTAAAAGATGCAATGCAATGTAAACATACTTAAATGACTTAAAACTAAAAATAAAGATGTGGATCATAAGTTATGCATGAATATCATATATTATGCAAATAAATGATAACATATATCATTCAAGTATTTCCTAATATGTAAAAGCATGCTTATAACAATATATAATGCACAAAGAACATAATAAAATATAAAGTAAGGTAGAACTCCCTTAGAATTAGCCATGATGATCTTCAATGGTGTGATCAAGTCATGAAGAAAGTTGGTGCTGATTAGGATTGTATCATCCTCCCTTCTTTTTGGCGATTTGTCTTCAAATCGAAGGTGTTCTTCAACGGACACCTCTTTTTTGTTAGGGTGAATGAATTCTCACTTCTTCTCCCAAGTGAAATCTTCAATCTTCCCAGTTCATCTTTCTTCGAATAGACACGATCCTTTTTGAATCCTCTTTTGGAAATGTCAAGCCTTTTTGGGAACAAAACTCGTCATTTGAATCACTCCTTGGTCCGAAACATCATGACCTTTGGTGAAGGCACGTATCTTTTCAACTTCGCTCTTTGATCCATCATGATGGTTGGTACAATTACAATATTTCGTCATTACTTCAAATCTTCATGAACAAATTCCTATGATTTACGCCAACTTTTCTTACTCTTGTACCTCTTTGAATGATTTCTTTGGAATAGTTGGATAGTTCCCGCTTTACATCCTAGAGTCGATCTTTCTTTTACAGAATGAACGGTTGAAGTTTAGTCTTGAATTTGACATTCCAACCAATCTCAAAATGGCAAAGAAACTTGTCATCACCAATTGATAGCATTACTCCATGTAGGTGGTTTGTTTTGCTGCAAAACAAACCAAGGTTAGAGAAAGAGAAACTTATAACAAAATGGAAAGAAATTGCAAACCATGGAGGATGTTTGACGATCTTAATTGGTGGATGTTGCTTAATATCTTTCGTGATGGAACACGTCATTGGATCCTTCTTTGAAGCATAACCAAAACATGAATGATGGTTGACTATCTTCATGATTGGCACTATTCTTGGAAAGTTTCTTGAGTCCACCTTTTCATCAATCTGCAATAAGGAAAGATTAAGAATAGGAAGAAAAGAATTGTTAGTGAAAAATAAATATTGCTTTTCTTCTTCACACTCATTCTTTTCGTTTTCATCATCTTTTTGAATTTCTTTTTCATTCCCATACTCTTCTCCTTCAACTTGTACATTTTCAACTCCCACTAGTTTTACATCCACAATCTCACTATCAATCTTTTTATTTTCAACTCCATTTGTTTGTCCTTCTTCAAAATATTCTTTTTCTATTGCTTTCTCTTTGATTTCTTCACCCTTTTTGAGTTCTTCTTTCTTGCTCTTAGTCCACTCATCGATCCTTTTGCTCAGTTAGATCTAGTCATATTGTACTTGGCTCGGAGATAGAGGGACTAAGATAAATTTCTTCCCCTTGTGAGAGAATGAGTACCTATTGGTGTATCCATCATGCGTGGCTTATTTGTTGAACTACCATGGTCGCCCCAATAGCATATGGCTTACACTCATAGGAAGTACGTCACATAAGACTTCATCTTTGTAATTTCTGAAGGCGAATGGAATGAGTACTTGTTTAGTGACTTTTAATTCGCCTCCCTCGTTCACCCATTGCAACTTGTAAGGGCTTGGGTGCTTTGAAATCTTCAATCCAAGTTTGTCCACCATTAGGGCACTTGCCACGTTGGTGCAACTACCTCCATCAACGATCACATAGCGCACTTTATTGTTCACGAGTCATCAAGTGTAGAAAATGTTCTCCCTTTTCCGTTCATCTTCAGCAGCTTGTAAATTAAACATCCTTTTAACTATAAGGACCCTATTGGAGGTAGAGGGAAAGAGTCTTGTGCCCTTTGTTAGTGATGAAATAAAAAAAATGAAAAGACCTTACCAAATTGCACTCAATAAAAACCTCACAAATTCACTCCAAGGAAATTTCACTCCACTCAACACTCGTGTTTGCACTCTAGGATGTTATTTGGCTTTTATTATCCCCTTCTAATCTCACACTCTCAATTTGCCTTTTTCCACTCCTTTCTCTCTTGTAAAGTTCTTTAAAGAACTTACTCAAGACTTAGGTAAGTATTGTGCTTGCGCATCAGATGAAATGTTAGTTTGAAAAGGAAAAGAAAGAAAATATGATGTATAGGTAAGTTTAGAATAGAAAAGGAAAAGAAGAAAAGGGTTACTTCCTTGGCAAAAAACTCACAACCTTTCTTGACCAACAATCAAAGTATTGAAGAAGATGGCCTCAGGCTTGATGTTGAAGATGTTGTTGTTGTTCTTTTCACCCTTGAACTTGTGCTATCCAAACTTTCTTTTCTTTTTTTGTACTTTTTGAAACTGTTTTCTTTTTCCTTTTTCCTTTTTTTTTCAAATTGAAATGACAAAGGATAGTCACTTACAAATTCTTTTTGCTTTGCTTGAATTGGGCTTCACTTTGATGCACTTGCTTCTTCCACCAAAAGCTCTGATTACCAAATGATGCAATTCTTCGTAGCCGTTCTTATTGTTGTTGGAGATGGCCACTTTGATTGTTGGATCTAGGAAGGAAGCAAGAAACCTGCAAGCAAGATAGGCTCAAAGAAGTAAAGGTATTTTAGTGGTGGCTGCGGAAGATGGTAAGATTGGTGTATGGAGATGGTGATTGGAAATGGATGAAAATGGTGAAGGTAGTATCTTAAGAATTTAAGGAAGAAACTATGTTATAAAGAGCATAACCCCGAACCTTATATGATTTCTTAAGGGATGGTAGAAAGGACTTTGACCCACTATCTATAAAGAGATAGGACCCAAAAGTATCAAGGGGAATAGAAAGGTTGACGCCATAAGTACAAGTACTTGATAAGTCGATAAAGTTCTAAAAAGAACTAGAAGGGAGAAAATTCTCACAAAAGTAATTTTATAAATCAAAGGAGTGTGTTTACAAATGAAATTACAAGTTCTATTTATAGTGGATGAAAGGACATGGCCGAAAAGGCCTCTATCTATTCAATTTAGGATGTGTCTCCCTCCAAAGGCTTGTTTAACTATTCCGCCAAATTGTGCCTCCCTCCAAGAGAATTTTGCCCAAATTCAAGTTTCCCTCCAAGGAAATGGCGCCACTTTGTTTTCCATCCAAGGGTGGTAGACATGTCTCTTGGTTGGGAACATGCCCTTTGAGGTGTTGAGCTGTGGTTGGAAGCTTGAGCTGACCAAACTTGCATTCCTTCATTTGAACTTCTTGAGCTTCCATGAGCTGTCCTTGAGCTAGTTGAGCTTCCCTTTAATGCCTTTGAGCTGCCTTGAGCTAATTGGAGCTGGCTGGAGCTTATTTAAGCTTGATATGAATAGTTGAGCTAGAATGAGCCGATCCAAGCTGTCCTTAAACTCTTTGAGCTAATCCGAGATCCTTGTGATGCCTTTGAGTTGTGCCAACCTTATGCCTTTATCCTTAGTACCTAAATAAACAACAACCAATGTGTGAGCTGAAATGAAGCTAAAATATTGATAGAGTAGCGCAATCTTGGATTTGGAAGCCTTCAATCAAGTTGTTGCAAGAACTAGGAGCTCTAGACTCAATCAAGGAAGTTTGCGCAGATCTGAAAATTCAAGAGAAAATAGAAGGGATTTTCATGAAATTTTCAGATTCAAGGCTGGAAATTTAATGAAAGAAAGACGAGATGAAGGATTAGATGATAAGAAATAAGAATATAAATAAAAAGATGAGAAAAGATTAAGAAGAAGATAGGTAAAACAAATCTAAAAATTCCACTTTTGTTTATGGAATTATGGAAGATGGTGTGAAGGATGAAGATGAAGATGAAGATGGCTTGCGAATTGTTGATGTTGTTTTGTCCTCGGCACCCTCTTAGACTCAATTATCTAAGCAAGCAACCTCAAGCGGCTCTAACCCACCCTCATAGACGCGATTATCTAGGCAAGCAAGAGTGTGAAGATGATCTCCCTCACAAGAACTCGTCGAACTTATGTTGAAGAAGACTTCGAAGGCACGAGTAATCAGCACTTGCAAAAACAAACTCACTAAATATTTCATAAATCAAAGAAAATCTGTCTTACAATGATGGAGGCTTCATCCTTTTATAGGTGAAGGATAGACAAAGTAATTTAACTTCTACTAAAACAAGGAAAACCTAATCTAATTAAAAATAGTAAAAAATAACAGCCTTTAAACTCCTTGTGCTTGTGTGGCAAGGAATAGGATGATAAGGCAAGTGATAAGCTGATAAGGGCTGGGTGGCTGGTTCCTAAAGTATATAAAACCCTTAAAACATCAATTTAAATGATAATAAATATATTGGGCTAAGTTTAATTCATCCAAAGCCTTATATGTTAGCTTTTGGGCTGAATTTTTCAAAATCCCGTAATAATCCCGTATCCAGTTTTCTGCATGCGCAGTCTTCAGTAAATTGGACGTATCTTGAGTTCCTGATGTCCGATTGATGCGTTTCAAGATGCGTTGGAAAGGTAACTAAATGGCGGACAATTTGTCAACTTGACTCATAAATGCCCGGATCCCATCCAAAAACTCGTTGCAAGTTGGCTGACTCTCCAGACTTTACAAACAGATTCAATTTCTTGTCCAAGATGCATCGTTTTTAACCTCCTATGCGTGCACTGTTTTGGCTTTTATTGTTTGCATCGAACAAATTCAGCTTCTTGTCCAATATTAGTAATTTGACCCCGCTCATGCATGTATCATTCCCCACTCCTCAAAAGGATTCGTCCTCGAATCTAAATCGGCAATGAGAGAACAATCATCAACTTCAATTGAAAAGGCTTCTTTGTTGTATGTGGAGTGATCTAATTGAGCTCCTCTCAATGGTTCAACAAAATCCTGAAAAAATAAGACAGCACTACTCGAACATTTGTAAGGATTAGTCAAAACAAAAGCACTCATCGCGTTCTTTTTCTTGTCTTATTCTTTTGGGCTTTGTGTGACTTTTACCTCATATGTATTTTCACTCACCAAATTTTGGCCATTAATTTGACTTTTTCACTTATGGCCTCTTTACTCTCAGTCTTTTGTATCTCACATCCCATATCCCTCTCACAAAATTTATCATCAATGTACAATTTCTGTAGAGGAGAAAGTGTTTCTAACGGAATGATAGGACAAGAATCAAATGAAGGGTTAGAATTACACTTACTTTCTTCGTGGGGAGGTGATGAGAGTATAGCAAGTGGACCTACTACTTCACATGAGGGATTAGAAGCATTGTCATCTTGTCTAATGTGTTCACTATCACTATCCTTTTGTTTGGGAGATGGTTCTTCTCCAATATCAACATTTGCACAAATGCTAGAAGTAGAAGTACGAAGAGAATCACGTGTACGTTCTGGTTTTGGGATGTCTTCATGGTTGGTTGCCTTTGTGTGGTCAATTGGTTCAGCCTTTTGTGCTTCCAATCTTTTTCGTTTTATCCTCTCACACTGTTTTTTTGCTTTCACTATTTCTTCATCTACTTTTTCCTGCTCTATTGTAGCAAACGAGAGCTTTTGGCCTTGGTGCACAACCGAGTATCCATTTGTATTGATTCGATGGACAGCGCCACGATCATTTTTCCAAGGTCTTCCTAATAGCAAGTGGGTGACTTCCATAGGGACCACATCACACCATACATCATCACAATAGCTTCCAAGAGTAAAAGAGATTAAACAACGTTCGGTTACCTTCATATCTGGTCCGCTATTAAACCTTTGAAGATGATACGGCTTAGGGTGTTCTTGGCATGGTAGATCGAGTGCATCAACAATGAAGCTACTCAGTAAGTTGACACGACTGTCACCATCAATAATTAAAGAACATAGATTACCTTGTATCTTACATCGTGACCGAAAAATATTTATTGGTATACGATAACGAGTGTTGAAAAGAGAATAAAACATCCTAATTGCTTTAAGAGTCCAAAGAAAAGGTTAGACACCAATAGAATTATAGTTGCAAGGAGAAAGAAGAGTATGCAACTTTTAGTCCTACTAACACAAGGAAACAAGAAGGTGCTAGAAGATGTGTAAGAAGCAATAAAAGCTAAAACAAACGAAAACTAATGGCTAAGAATGAAAGAAAATTAGAAAAACCCCGAAAACCCTAGAATTTTGCAGCAACTTGATCTACTTCGTTCGAGGTGTTCCCGATGTCAAAAAATTCTGAAATTTTATGTGGTGACTCCTCCAAAGGTGTAGATCTGATCCAGAAATTTTCAGCTCAAAATTCGCTCGTTTGAATTTGACGAATTTTCCCTAATTTTTGAGTTTTTTCACCCAAAAACGCCAAAATTCTTGTCAAGAATCAAATAAAATGATGAAAAATGATAATTAACAAAATCTTGGATTTGGAAACCTTCGATCAAGTTGTTGCAAGAACGAGGAGATCTAGACTCAATCAATAGGCGTATCTTGAAAATTCAATAGAAAAGAGAAGGGATTTTCAAGAAATTTTTTGGAAAGGTAATTTGTAGCTGGAAAGTTTAAAGAAATGAAAGATGAGATGAAAATGCCTAGATGATAAAAATTCGTCGCATAATATAAATAAAAAGATGAGAAAAGATTAAGAAGAAGATAGTCCAAAATGCATCTAAAAATTCCAGTTTTGTTTATGGAATTATGGAAGATGGTGTGAAGGTTGAAGATGAAGATGGCTTGTGAATTGTTGATGTTGTTTTGTCCTCACCATACCCTCTTTGACTCAATTATCTAATCAAGCAACCTCCTAGGTTACGGACACTAACCCACCCTCTTAGACACGATTATCTAGGCAAGCAAGAGTGTCAAGATGATCTCCCTCACAAGAACTTGCTGAACTTATGTTGAAGAAGACTTTTCAATCTTCCGGTAATCAGTTATTTTATAAAAACAAACTCACTAAATATTTCATAAATCAAAGAAAATCTGTTTACAATGATGGAGGCTTCATCCTTTTATAGGTGAAGGATAGACAAAATGAGAATGCAATTTAACTCTCTACTAAAACAAGGAAAAGTCTAATCTAATTAAAAGTAATAAAAAATACATCAAATATTTTAAACTCCTTGTGTCTTGATGTGGCAAGGAATAGGATGATAAGGCAAGTGATAAGCTGATAAGGGCTGGGTGGCTGGTTCCTAAAGTATATAAAACCCTAAAAACATCAATTTAAATGATAAATATATTGGGCTAAGTTTAATTCGTCCAAAGCCTTATATGTTAGCTTTTTAGCTGAATTTTTGAAAATCCAAGTAATAATTGTGGTTCAGTTTTCTGCATTTTGCTTTCTTAAGAAAATTGGACGTATCTTTAGTTAATGATGTCCGATTGATTTTATTCAAGATGCGTTGGAAAGGTAATACAATGGTGGACAATTTGTTTGAAGACAATATGACTTACCAATGCCCGGATAAAATCCAAAAACTCGTCAAAAGTTGGCTGAAAAAAGCAGAATAAAGACAAACATATTCAAAAGAGACTTGTCTAAGATGCATCGTTTTATACCTCCTATGAGGTGTCAGTTTTTGCTTTTATTGTTGATATCGAACAAATTCAGCTTTCTTGTCCAATATTGTAATTTGATTAGACAAGAAAATATGATGCATACTAAGTTAAAAGATGAATGCAATGTAAACATAATTTAATGACTTAAAAAAAAAATATAAAAATGTGGATATAAAGTTATGCATGAATATCATATATCATGCAAATAAATGATAACATATGATAATTCATGTATTTTCTAAAAATTTAAAATTGTGCTTATAACAATAATAATGCATAAAAGAAATAATAAAATTTAAAAGAAAGGTAGAACTCCCTTAGAATTAAAAAGATGATTTTGTCTTGGTGTGATCAAGTCATGAAGAAAGTTGGTGCTGATTAAATTGTATTTTTTTATTTAAGAAGATGAAGAAAAACCTTAATAAATAAAAGATTAAATTAATAAAGAGAAAAAAACAAAACAAACCAAAATAAAGAACAAATCTGAAAATTCAGATTTGCTTATGGTGGTGGCGTCAATGGAGGGAGCTTGAATATGTGGAGATGACGTGATGAATTGATAGTTGTCCTCGGCACCCTCTTAGACTCAATTATCTAAGCAAGAAACCTCAAGCGGCTCTAACCCACCCTCCCAAACGCGATTGTATGGGCAAGCAGGAGTGTGAAGATCCTCAACAACAAATCCCGGAGAATTTGAAAACTGATTTGCGTCTAAAACACAAGATAATGTTCTTGCAAGTTAGAACTCAACAAAGAATTTTATTTAATCATTCAAATCTAAATTACAATGTGGGTGAAGCCTCCTTTATATAGGCCTTGGAGAAGTTCTAATCCTACTATACTTAGGAATTAAATACAATAAATAAATGCTAAAATCTAATCTCCTAATTAAATAAGTAACTTCTAATAATAAATAAATTCTAAAAATAAAATCCTAATTAAATAAATCTGATCCTAATAGATATTGCAGAATCCTATATTGATTTAAATTACAAATAATCAAATAAAATTTTGAAAATTCGTAGTTATCCAAAAATCCCGTATAGGAATTTCTGCATGCGCTGTCTTCGCTAAAAATAGACGTATCTTAAAATCCAGATGTCCGATTGAGGCGTTTCAAGATGCGTTGGAAAGCTAGTTGATAGTCGGACAAGTTTTAAGAGAAATGTTGACCCATAAATGCCTGGATCCCATCCAAAAATGCTTCGCAAGTTGACTGATGTTTCAGACTTGCAAAGCAGTTTCAACTTCTTTTCCAAGATGATTATTTTGACCCCTCTCATGTTCGTAATCACACCTTGTCCCAATCTGTTGCTGGCCTCAATAATAACATTGCCAATCCTCTTATACTTCATGATTACAACAATCTTGAAAGTGCACTACATAAGGCCATCACAATTGAGAATCAACTCCTTCAACGGAGCAAATCGCATCCCTATTCGTCTTATGACAGAGGTACACCACACAATTCATCTTTTTAGAATTCTTCTCAACCTTTGTCTACACCTTCTAGAACAACTACGAATGAAGAATCGGTCAAAACACAAGATGTCCAACCAAGGGGCAAAACATAGATGGAAATGGTGAAATACTCCGTCCTTGTTGTTGGAGATGGCTTCTCTGATTGTTGGATCTAGGAAGGAAGCAATAAACCTGCAAGCAAGATAGGCTTGAAAGAATGAAAGGTATGTTAATGGTGGCTGCGAAAGATGGTCTGATTGGTGTATGGAAATGGTGAAGGTAGTATCTTAAGAATTCAAGGAAGAAACTATGCTATAAAGAGCATAAACCCGAACCTTATATGATTTCTTAAGGGATGGTAGAAAGGACTTTGACCTACTATCTATAAAGAGATAGGAACCGAAAGTATCAAGGGAATAGAAGGGATGATGCCACAAGTACAAAGTACTTGATAAGTTGATAAAGTTCTAAAAAGAACCAAAAGAGAGAAAAATCTCACAAGTAATTTGATTGATAAAATTGAGGTGTGTTTACAAATGAAATGTAATGCCCTTTTTTATAGTTTTCTAGGGGTGTGGCCGAAAAGGCACTACATAGATGAAGGGGTAGCTGAATAGGCATGTGTCTCCTTCCAAAGGCTGGTCGTGACTCCATCCAATGTGCTGGTGATGGTTCGGCCATCTTCGTGTCTCCCTCCAAATAGTTTTGGCTCACAAACATTTGAGTGAAAAGTTGTAATTTCTCGTATGAAATTCCAGTCTGCACTTCCTTCGGTAATTTGGACATATCTCGAGCTCCCGATATTGGATTGACTCTATTCAACATGTGTTGAAAAGCTAAGAGATAGGAGAACAAGTTTCATGAAGACTTCTCAACCCAACTATGCTTGTATCCTGCTCGAAAATGGCAAACAATTTGATTGACGTTTTTGGTGATGAATCTGCCCAATGAAGAGTGATTTGGTTGGAACTCTTCATTTTGGCGCACTCATGCTTTCCCTCCACGTGTTTGACACCCATTTTCAAGTTTCCCTCCAAAGTGTTGGACATGTTCCTTAGGAGGGGACATGGCCTTTGGGATGGTGAGCTGGCATGTGTAAGTGGAGCTGAAGTGAGCTGGTTGAGCTTGGAGTGAGCTAGATTGAGCTGAGCTAACTACCTGAAAGAGCTAGCTCAATCTTCAAGCTGATTTGAGCTATCCAAGATGACTTAATGATATGCTCCAACTCTCCAATTGATGTTGTTGAGAGAAGTTTGATTGTTCCAGACTATGAATGCATGCAAGCCTTGTAATCCGTATGATGGAAAGATGTCGATAACTTTGGGTGCATAAGCATTTGGATAGTGGTGTATAAGGTAATGGACGAAAGGAAGGAAATGGTTAAGTATAGGATAGGTTCGGCTATGGTGAAATGAATAGGAAGAAAGGATGGTGAAACGGAAATAAAAGGGGTGGTAGTATTCAAAGGATTCAAAGAAGGAAATTATACTAAAAAGTATAATCCCGTTTCTTAGGAGAATGACTTTGAGGGTGGTAGACAGAACTTGGACCCTTTGGTTATAAGAAAACCAAGAACATGAAGTATAGGATGGAAGATAGGAGACGCCACAAGCAAAGCTTGATAAGTCGATAAAGTTCTAAAAAGAACAAGTTTGAGGGAAAACCTCACAAAAGATAAATATATTTCAAGAAAGTTGTGTGTTACAAAATGCAAAATGAACCCCTATTTATAGTTTTTCAAGGGGTTGTTCGAATAGGCATGTACAAGGATGAATAGGTGGCTGAATAGGCATGTAGGGGCTTGG
The DNA here is from genome assembly GCA_019671005.1 of Hibiscus mutabilis. Lineage (NCBI taxonomy): Eukaryota > Viridiplantae > Streptophyta > Magnoliopsida > Malvales > Malvaceae > Hibiscus > Hibiscus mutabilis. The sequence continues at coordinate 41,571,733 of CM033756.1, forward strand.
TGATGGTTCGGCAAGGGCATGTGATGATTCAGCTAGAGTGGCGCCTCCCTCCAGGCATGTACCATCCATTTTCCCTCCAAAATAGTGGCGCCAAGCAAGTTCCCTCTAAGGCTGGTCGGTTGTGTCCCTTGGGGAGGGGACATGTCCCTCCAAGGTTGAGCTGAAGGTTGTAGCTTGAGCTTAGTTGAGCTGATCAAGCTAGGAGTGAGCTGGCTTGAGCTGAGCTAGCAAGCTGAGTGAGCTTGTCCATAAAAGTGTCCTTGAGCTTTCCTCGAGCTATTGGAGCGAAAAGTAGCTTGCATTCCTTTAGCTAAAATGAGTGAGCTGTGAGGAGCTGATTTGATCTAGTTGAGCTATCCATGAGCTACACGATCAGAGATGAGCTTGGCCTTTAGTTGTAATCCTTGTACCTTAAGCTGTAGTGACCTAAAATCAAAGTAAACAAACATAAGTAATGCTAAGAACTAAAGTAATAAGCTAAGTAACGATGTGGTTCTACTTAATATTCATGCATTAAACTTTGCTTAATATGCCAAGTGTAGAGTATGATGTAAGGAAAGATGTTATGATAATTGAATACACTAAGCATTGCATTAAACATAAATACGTGGTAAACATGATTGGTAAGTATAAGTGCATGCATGGCTAGAAGTAATATAATTAAATAGATGTGAAGAAAGGTAGTAAAAATTCCCTTTACTTTCATCCTTGTAAAACAAGTCGAAAGTATAGTGAATATGAGTAGTGAGTGAAATAGGATTGCATCATCCTCCCTTCTTTTAAGCGATTTGTCCTTAAACTGAAGTTTCTCATCTTTGGACAATCCTTTGCTATCGAGATAATCGAATCCTTGTATATATCCTTTTCCGGTTTGCTTACTTCATTGCTATCCTGCACATCAAAATAAAAGGAAAAATTCTTGTGAGGTGTTAAAAAATCTGCCTCGATCGTAGGGCGTGTCAAAAGACATTCCCTAATCATTTCTCCACCGATGTATGCATTATTCTTCTTTGGTTCCTCCTCCTTTGGTTTGTTTTTGGATTGTTCGTTCTTCCAAGCTTTTATGCTTTCTTCAACAGATTCTGGTCATTTTGCACTTGTGATATGATCTCGACTATGAGTTTTGAATCATATATATGAATGCCCGATCGTGATTCTAGTAAGAACTCTGCAGTGCTTTGAATGTATTCTGAAATTACTCAAACAACAATGTAAGTAGAAATAGATAAATAAGAAATAGAAATAATGGGATGAAAGATATGTAGAAGGGGTGTAGGAAGAGTGATAGTTGTGATTATGGAAGAAAAAAAAAAGATGAAAATGTAGGTGAAGATGATGGGGTGTTGGCGTTAAGATGAAGAAATTCAAAGGATGGATTGTGACCCCCTAACTATAAAGAGTTAGGAACCAGCAATATAATAAAGTGAAAATGAAGTGGTAGGATATGGAACGTGACCCACTAGCTATAGATGAGCTAGGAACCAACGCTATAACAAATGGGAAATGGATGAAGACTACAAGACTAACTTGAAGCCGATAAAGTTCCACAAGAGAACAAGAATGAAAGCAATCTTTCAAAGATGTTTTATATATTCAAAAGTGTCTTACAATGATCCTAAAGATGCCTATTTATAGTAGAAGTAGGCAGAATATGAAAAAAGTGTTACAAGAAAGATGAATGCTCATCTTAATGCACTTGAATACACATGAATGCTTTGTCCTTTCTTCTCATCTTCAAAGCTGATTAGTTTAGACAAATTGAGGTTGAATTTAGTCATATTTTCGTCCAAATTAAGAAGGACTCTTGGGCTGCCTTGTTTTGCTATCATATGAAGAGAAAGGGGATGAATGTGGACAAGGATGAATGTAGACATCCTTGCTGTCCAGTTTAAGTGCAACTCTTCATCTTCCAAGCTGATTAATATGACTTGAATGTCATAAAAGGTGAGTTTCATCCAGCCTTCATTTCATGTCTCCTCAATGAATTTTGAAACCCCACTTGAATGGTGATAACATCAACCTTGAATGCCTTGAATTTGCTGAATTAAGATGGCCATCAATTGCTTGTCTCTTGGTAGAAGATGAAAGAACTCTTCCTTGGCTCAAATTCATTCAAATCATCCATGCATAAAATTCCCGTAATAAAAATTTCAGCCTGCACTGTCTTCAGTAAATCATTCGTATCTCAAGCTCCCGATATCGGATTGAGGTGATTCAAAAGGCATTGGAAAGCTAAGAGATGGAGGAATAACGTCCAATTGATTTCTGGATCCAAACACGTCTGTATCGCATCCAGAATTGGAAGACATTCTGCTGATATTCTTGCATCTGGTAAAACCGTTGACACAAAGGTAAACTTTATTCAATCTTTAATTGAAAACATGCATGTAAACAATTAAGAGTTAGTTTAATAAATAAGCTAGTTTGATGAATGAACTAGTTTAATTAATGAACTAACTTTATTCAATGAACTAATAATCTTGAATGAACTAGTTTAATCAATGAACTACTTAGTTAAATGAAGTGTATAACTAAATGAACTACATGTTTAAATGCAACGCATGCTTTAATGAACAACATGTTTATTGAATGCAATGAATGTTATGCAAACTTTAAATACTCATGCAAATTCATGCATAAGCAAAGTAAAGTGTTCCTCCCTTATTATTTCTTCTTTCTCACGTCCCAAGCTTGATGTAAACATATTTTTCATGGTCGCTTGGAACTCCTTGGCCCTTGCTCGAGTAATGGGGCCACCCGGTACTTCTCGGGTCTTTGCCATTGACGTTCATATCAGTCCCTCCCTCTTTAAGGCGATTTGTCCCCAAATCGTCATCTACATCATAAGGAGATAGGTCAGCAACATTGAAGGTTGCACTAACATTAAACTCACCTGGAAGATCTAATTGATAGGCATTGTCATTGATCTTCTTGACTATTTGGAATGGTCCATCTCCCGAGGCATTAATTTGGACTTTCGTTGAGCCGGAACCTTTCTTTCCTCATGTGCAGCCACACCCAATCCCCGCTCAAAGGAAATTCGCTTACGACCCTTATTTGCTTGCTGCTCATATTGCTTGGTTCGTTTTTCAATGTTCTCCCAAGACTTGTTGATGAAGCTTCTTAACAAATTCAGCTTTATTAAGTCCATCTTTATTCACAATTTGATCAGCGGGTAATGGTAACAAGTCTATCGGTGTTAATGGATTGAATCCATACACCACTTCAAAAAGCGTCGCGCCCTGTAGTACTATGGATCGAACGGTTGTATGCAAACTCCACATGTGGTAAACTCTCCTCCCATGTTTTCAAATTCTTCCTAATGATGGATCAAGTAACATAGAAAGTACTCGGTTCACCACTTCAGTTTGGCCATCCGTTTGAGGGTGGCAAGTGGTGGAGAATAGTAACTTAGTACCAATCTTACTCCATAGGGCTCTCAAAAGTGACTTAAGAACTTCACATCCCGATCAGACACAATAGTTCTTGGTATGCCATGTAACCTTAAGATTTCCCTGAAAAACAAAGTAGCAATATGTGAGGCATCATTAGTTTTGTTACAGGGAATGAAATGAGCCATTTTGGAGAATCTATCCACAACTACAAAGATAGAATCTTTGTTATTCTTGGTACGTGGAAGCCCTAGCACAAAATCCATTGAAATATCCATCCATGGTGCTTCCGGTATGGGTAGTGGTGTGTAAAGTCCATGTGGCATGACTTTAGATTTGGCCTTCCTGCAAGTGATGCATCGCTCACACAACCTCTCCACATCTCGTTTCATTTTAGGCCAATATAGGTGCTCTTGAAGTATAGCCAAAGTCTTTGCTATCCCAAAATGTCCCATTAATCCTCCTCCATGAGCTTCCTTAGTTAGCAATTCACGCATGGAACCTTGAGGATGCATAGTCTTCCTTCCTTCCTTAAATAGGAAACCATCATGCTTATAGTATTTTTCAATTGACCCTTTCTCACAAGCTTTGTAAATCTCTCCAAAATCGTCGTCGAGACATATAAGTCTTTAATAAAAACAAAACCCAATAACTTAGATTCCAAAGTGTTTAAAAGAATATACCTCCGTGACAATTCATCGGCAACTATATTCTCCTTACCTTTCTTGTACTTGATAACATATGGGAAAGTTTCAAGAAACTCCACCCATTTGGCATGCCTTTTGTTGAGTTTATGCTGCCCCGGATATGTTTCAATGCCTCATGATCGAGTGTGAATGATGAACTCCTTAGGCCAAAGGTAATGTTGCCATGTTTCCATTGCCCTCACAAGAGCATACATCTCCTTGTCATAGGTAGGGTAATTAAGCGTAGCTCCACTTAATTTTTCACCGAAATAGGCTATAGGACGTCCACCTTGAGACAAAACTGCTCCAATTCCTACACCTGATGCATCACATTCAATTTCAAAAGTTAGATTAAAATCAGGTAGAGCAAGTAAAGGGGCATGTATTAAACAATCTTTAATGCTATTAAAGGACTTCTCTTGATCTTTCCCCAAAAGAATTTAGAATTCTTCTTAATAACACTTGTTAGTGGGGCGGCTATGGTGCTGAAGTTGGGGACGAATCTTCGATAAAAACTTGCAAGTCCATGGAAGCTCCTAACTTGAGAAATACTTGCTGGTCGTGGCCACTCTTCAATGGCTTTAACCTTCTCTTTGTCCACCTCCAAGCCTTGAACTCACAACGAAACCTAGGAAAACAACCCTGTAAGTACAAAATGTACATTTTTGTAAGTTAGCAAACAGTTTTCCTTCCTCAAAACTAGCAAAACTGACCTTAAATGTTGAACATGTTCTTCCATGGTTTTACTATAGATTAGAATGTCATCAAAGTAAACCACACAAAACTTACCCAAGAATGGCCTAAGAACATGATTCATTAACCTCATAAACGTGCTTGGAGCATTAGTTAAGCCAAAAGACATAACCAACCACTCATAAAGGCCTTGCTTAGTTTTGAATGCTGTTTTCCACTCATCACCTTCCCGCATTCGTATTTGGTGGTAACCACTTTTAAGATCAATCTTGGAAAAGAGGTTAGAACCACTAAGCTCATCTAACATGTCATCTAAGCGAGGAATAGGGTGATATACTTTACCGTAATTTTGTTTACCGCTCGGCAGTCCACACACATGCGCCAAGTTCCATCCTTCTTTGGCACAAGTAGAACCGCACGACGACACATGGGCTAAGGCTTTCCCTCACGTAGCCTTTTGACATCAACTCAGATACTTGCCTTTGCAACTCCTTAGTTTCTTCGGGGTTGCTTGATGCACGCTGGTCGGTTTGGAATGACGGCTCGGGAACAAACTCTATTTGATGTTCTATGCCACGAATAGGTGGCAGCCCACTTGGTATTTCCTCCGGAAATAGGTCATCAAACTCCTGCAATAAAGACACAACAAAAAGCAGGCAAATTTTGATCAAGGTAGTTAGTATTCAAGAAATTTTCCTTGTACATGAGCACAAGTGCTTCCTTTGCTGTCATTAAACTCTTTTTCAACTCTCTCTTTTAGAAAGAATGCTGATTTTCCTTCCCTCATTTTGATCACACTCCTTTGCTTTTACCTCCATTTTGGTCTCTCTCTCTTTGGCTTTTTCAATTTTTCCTCTCAATAAAATTTGGTCTTCATGTATTTGTTTTGGAGAAAGTGGGGCTAAAGTGATCTTCTTTGTTTCATGGGTGAACGTATACCGGTTGGTATACCCGTCATGGATCACTCGCCTATCAAATTGCCAAGGCCTTCCAAGTAATAAATGGCTTATGTGCATTGGAACGACATCGCATAATACCTCGTCTTTGTACTTCCCAATAGAGAAAAAACAATTCGAACTTGTTTGGTCACCTTGAGTTCTCCTCCATCGTTGAGCCATTGTAGCTTATAAGGTTGTGAATGCTTTGTTGTTGCCAAGCCAAGTGTATCTACCATTAAGGTACTAGCAACATTAGTGCAACTACCACCATCAATAATAACAAAGCATACCTTTCCTCCAACATGGCAACGAGTATGGAAGATATTTTCTCGTTGTTCATTTCCTCCAACGGATTGTACGTTTAGGCTTCTTTTGACAACAAGAACCTCTCCTTCCACGCCATACTCTAATTCTTCTTCTTCGATGGCAACATCTTCATTCTCATCCTCTTCTTGTTCCGATTCAACTTCTCCATCATCTCGAAGAAGCATGGTGTTGCGGTTCGGACATTGGCTTGCAATGTGTCCACGCCCCAAACACTTAAAACATTGTATGTCACGGGAACGATTTGGAGTAGCGGTAGTCTTACCCTTGCTGGTTTCGGCAATGGGCTTACTTCCTTTCGGTGGTCCTCCTTTTTCGTGGGACGGTATTGGAGGAGTCTTCTTGTATGACTTTTGCCCCCATTTTGATGTTGAACTCCCATAAGATCGTGTGGCACCCTTTCTTTTGAGCTGTTTTTCCACTTTCATGGCCATATGCACCATGTCTTCCATCTCCACATAATGTTGCAACTCGACCACGTTCGCAATGTCCGGATTTAGTCCCGCTAGGAATCTTGCCATTGTGGCTTCTCGATCCTCGTCGATGTTGGCTCGAATCATGGACACCTCCATCTCTTTGTAGTAATCTTCAACACTTCGGTTACCTTGTGAAAGATTTTGAAGACGGTTGAATAACTCTCGATGGTAGTGGGTTGGAATGAATCGCCTTCGCATCACCGCTTTCATTTCATCCCATGTAGTGATAGGATGTTCTCCATTGCGTCTCCTACTTGATGTCAATTGATCCCACCATATTAGTGCATAATCCGTAAACTCAATGGCAGCGAGTTTTACCTTTTTAAGCTCTGAATAGTTATGGCACTCAAAAATGTGCTCAACCTTCTTTTCCCATGCAAGATAGGTTTCAGGATCCGTTCTTCCTTGAAAAGGAGGAATGGTAATCTTGATGTTGCTGAGATTATCGTCTACTCGTGGTCGAGCTCTCGCCTTGTTGTACCATGCTATGTTGGGATACTTGATCTTGCACATCATCTACTTCAACTTCTTCAGGATACTCCTCATTACCCCGATTAGCTTGTGAAATTTCAAGCTGGTCTATTCGCTCAATTAGGGGCTCCAATTGCTCTTGGATCATTTTGGCCATTGCTTGAAGCATAGCCTGATTTTGCAAATTGGGAAATCCTTCACCACTATGACCAGATCTTTGTGACATGTTAGATAAAGAAACAAAAGAAATTAAACCTTACTAACACAAAATCTCACCTTTCCACTCCAAAGAAAATGCACTCACACTCGTGTTTCACTCGGGTTAGGCTTTTCCCCTTAATGCACACTCATGCCTTTTACCACTCGTGCTTTATTTTCAAGTCCTTTTGGGAACTTCCTCAAGGCTTACAAGTGTCTCGTGGACTTCGGCTGAAACAATTCTAGCTTGGTAGGAGAATGATGAATAATAAAAGGATAATGGCTTCAAAAAGAAAGAATTACTAAGAATAGGTAAAGGAATTTGTAATTCAGCAATAAGAAATGATGTATTGTAATTTTTTTAAACAAGAATAGATTGCTCCCTCCCTCTTTAAGATTTTTTTTGATTTTTTTTTACTAACCCGGGAGAGAGAAAAATAATACGCTTACTGAATCGTCTAGGCTCTGATACCAAATGATATGATCTCGACTATGAGTTTTGAATCATATATATGAATGCCCGATCGTGATTCTAGTAAGAACTCTGCAGTGCTTTGAATGTATTCTGAAATTACTCAAACAACAATGTAAGTAGAAATAGATAAATAAGAAATAGAAATAATGGGATGAAAGATATGTAGAAGGGGTGTAGGAAGAGTGATAGTTGTGATTATGGAAGAAAAAAAAATAAAAGATGAAAATGTAGGTGAAGATGATGGGGTGTTGGCGTTAAGAGGAAGAAATTCAAAGGATGGATTGTGACCCCCTAACTATAAAGAGTTAGGAACCAGCAATATAATAAAGTGGAAATGAAGTGGTAGGATATGGAACGTGACCCACTAGCTATAGATGAGCTAGGAACCAACGCTATAACAAAAGGGAAATGGATGAAGACTACAAGACTAACTTGAAGCCGATAAAGTTCCACAAGAGAACAAGAATGAAAGCAATCTTTCAAAGATGTTTTATATATTCAAAGTGTGTCTTACAATGATCCTAAAGATGCCTATTTATAGTAGAAGTAGGCAGAATATGAAAAGGTGTTGCAAGAAAGATGAATGCTCATCTTAATGCACTTGAATACACATGAATGCTTTGTCCTTTCTTCTCATCTTCAAAGCTGATTAGTTTAGACAAATTGAGGTTGAATTTAGTCATATTTTCGTCCAAATTAAGAAGGACTCTTGGGCTGCCTTGTTTTGCTATCATATGAAGAGAAAGGGGATGAATGTGGACAAGGATGAATGTAGACATCCTTGCTGTCCAGCTTAAGTGCAACTCTTCATCTTCCAAGCTGATTAATATGACTTGAATGTCATAAAAAGGTGAGTTTCATCCAGCCTTCATTTCATGTCTCCTCAATGAATTTTGAAACCCCCACTTGAATGGTGATAACATCAACCTTGAATGCCTTGAATTTGCTGAATTAAGATGGCCATCAATTGCTTGTCTCTTGGTAGAAGATGAAAGAACTCTTCCTTGGCTCAAATTCATTCAAATCATCCATGCATAAAATTCCCGTAATAAAAATTTCAGCCTGCACTGTCTTCAGTAAATCATTCGTATCTCAAGCTCCCGATATCGGATTGAGGTGATTCAAAAGGCATTGGAAAGCTAAGAGATGGAGGAATAACGCCCAATTGATTTCTGGATCCAAACACGTCTGTATCGCATCCAGAATTGGAAGACATTCTGCTGATATTCTTGCATCTGGTAAAACCGTTGACACAAAGGTAAACTTTATTCAATCTTTAATTGAAAACATGCATGTAAACAATTAAGAGTTAGTTTAATAAATAAGCTAGTTTGATGAATGAACTAGTTTAATTAATGAACTAACTTTATTCAATGAACTAATAATCTTGAATGAACTAGTTTAATCAATGAACTACTTAGTTAAATGAAGTGTATAACTAAATGAACTACATGTTTAAATGCAACGCATGCTTTAATGAACAACATGTTTATTGAATGCAATGAATGTTATGCAAACTTTAAATACTCATGCAAATTCATGCATAAGCAAAGTAAAGTGTTCCTCCCTTATTATTTCTTCTTTCTCACGTCCCAAGCTTGATGTAAACATATTTTTCATGGCTGCTTGGAACTCCTTGGCCCTTGCTCGAGTAATGGGGCCACCTGGGTACTTCTCTGGGTCTTTGCCATTGACGTTCATATCAACTTGTTTTGGTGTTAATGGTGCAAGAACAACCTTCTTACCTTCAGGCTTGAAAGAGTAGCGATTGGTATAATAGTCGTGAATGGTCCTCTTATCATATTGCCACGGTCTTCCAAGGAGTATATGGCTGGCATGCATTGTTACAACATCACACATAACTTCATCTTTGTATTTGCCAATTGAGAAGGGAATTAGAACTTGTATGGATGCTTCAACGTTTCCAATCCCATCATTCAGCCACTAAAGCCTGTATGGTGTAGGATGCTTCAACATTTCCAATCCCATCTTTTCCACCATGATTGTGCTTGCCACGTTCGTGCAACTTCCGCCATCTATGATCATGAAACAAACATTGTTGTTCACATGGCACTGGGTATGGAAAATGTTCTCCCTTTGTTGTTCTTCTTTTTCCATTTATGCATTCAGGAGCCGTTTGACCACTAAAAGTTCTCCATCCACTGTTGGCTCAATTTCTTCTATCTCAGGCTAGGATTCCTCCTGAACTTCATCTTCATGGTCTAATGCGACATCACCATTATCCAGAAGCAGCATAATATTGCAATTTGGACATCGATTAGCTATATGACCTCGTCCCAAACATTTGAAGCATGTAATGCCACTGGTGCGTTCTTTATTCTCCACTTGCTTGCCTCGACCTATTTCCATCATGGTAAGCTTTGGTTTTGGAGTCTCAATTGGTTCTCGTATCTGCAAAGGTGTAGCCTTCCGAGTGTTGGGTTGGTTCCACTTGGAATTATTGATATTGGCACTCCTTGCGGTGATCTTTCTCTGTTGTTGCCGCTCAACCTTCATGACCATGGGCACCATCTCATGAATCTCAATGCAGTGTTATAGTTCCACCACATCGGTAATTTCTCTATTGAGCCCTGCTAAGAATCTGGCCATAGTTGCTTCTCTATGTTCTTCAACATTGGCTCAGATCATTGCAACCTCCATTTCTTTGTAATAATCTTCTACACTCCGGTTGCCTTGTTTTAAAGTTTGCAACTTATGGAAAAGGTCCTGATGATAATTTGTAATTGGCTTTTCCCTGTTACGTCTCCTGGACAAGGTTAATTGGTCCCACCAAATAAGAGCATAATCTAAGAATTCCATGGCAGCCAATCGTACCTTTTTCTATTCTGGGTAATTTTGGCATTTAAAAACATGATCTACTTTGCTTTCCCATTCTAGATATGCCTCCGGATCAGTTTTGCCTTTGAACGGTGAAATAGTGACTCGAATATTGTTGAGATTGTCATCAATTTGGGCACGCCCTCTTGATATCTCGGAGCTTGTTCAACTTCTTCTTCATTGTCTTCAACAAACTCGTTTAATTGTTGTTGCCTCCTAGTGCCTTGAACATTGCCTTGGGACTCTTCCAACCGATCCATCCTTTCATGAATGGGTTCAAGTTCGGCACGCAACAGCCTTTGCATTTCTTGAATCAATACTTGAGTTTGGAGGTTTTGAGGTTGTTGCCTTCCTCCTCGGTTTGAAGCTTCAGAATGCTGTGACATGGTTAGTAAAAATAAAGAAATTTAAGAATTTAAAAATCCTCACCAAAGAAAGAAACCTCTCGGTCACTCCAAGAAAATATGATGTCATCAATCACTCGGCACTCGTGTTTCACTCTGGGAATTTAGGCATTTACTTCCCCTTCTGTGCTCACAACTCTCTTGCCTTTTACCGCTCGATTCTCTCATCACAAGTTCTTGAAAGAACTTACTCAAGACCTGTCAAACTTTACCTATATGGCGTTTGGTCTGTAAATAAGGCTAGGCTAGAAAAACAAAGGAATAATGAAAAGAATGAAAGAGTAGGATAACATAAATGAAATGAAATAGAAGAAAGTAAAATAAACATACCACAAAACTCACTTACAACTCGATCAAGAAACAATCAAATCTTGATGTCTTCTTCGAGCTTGTTGTTTATTTGCTTTGCCTTCACCACCATTGTGTTTCACTATTCTTTTTTTTATACTATTCGAATCTATTCTTTGTACTTATTTTTTTAATCACAAAAAATGAAATCACAAAAGATAGTGGGTTACTTGATTCTTCCAAAAGCTCTGATTACCAAATGATACACTCCAACTCTCCAATTGATGTTATTGAGAGAAGCTTGATTGTTCCCAACCGTGAATGCAAGTAAGCCTTGTAATCTGTATGCTTTTAAGATGATGGAAATGATGGAAATATGTTGATAACTTTGGGTACGAAAGCGTTTGGATAGTGGTGTATAAGGTAATGGACAAACAAAAGGAAATGGTTAAGTATGAGATAGGTTCGGCTATGGTGAAATGAATAGGAGGAAAGGATGATGATATGGAAATGAAAGGAGTGGTAGTATTCAAAGAATTCGAAGAAGGAAATTGTACTAAAAAGTATAATCTCGTTTCTTAGGAGAATGACTTTGAGAGTGGTAGATAGGACTTGGACCCTTTGGTTATAAGAAAAGCAAGACCCGAAGTATAGAATGGAAGATAGGAGACGCCACAAGCAAAGCTTGATAAGTTGATAAAGTCCTAAAAAGAGCAAGTTTGAGAGAAAACCTCACAAAAGATAAATATATTTCAAGAAACTTGTGTGTTACAAAATGCAAAATGAACCCCTATTTATAGTTTTTCAAGGGGTTGGCCGAATAGGCATGTACAAGGATGAATAGGTGGCTGAATGGGCATGTAGGGGCTTGGTGATGGTTTGGCAAGGGCAAGTGATGATTTGGCTCCCTTCGAGGTTGAGCTGGAGGTGGTAGCTTGAGCTGAGTTGAGTTGATCGAGCTAGGAGTGAGCTGGATTGAGCTGAGTGAGCTTGTCCTTAAGTGTCCTTGAACTTTCCTCGAGCTATAGGAGCTGAATTGGAGCTGAAAGTAGCTTGCATTCATTTAGCTAAAATGAGTGAGCTATAAGGAGCTGATTTAAGCTAGTTGAGCTATCCATGAGCTGTACGATCAGAGATGAGCTTGCCCTTTATTTGTAATCCTTGTACCTTGAGCTGTAGTGACCTAAAATCAAAGTAAACAAACATAAGTAATGCTAAGAATTAAAGTAATAAGCTAAGTAACGATGTGGTTCTACTTAATATGCATGCATTAAATTTTGCTTAATATGCCAAGTGTAGAGTATGATGTAAGGAAAGATGTTATGTTAATTGAATACACTAAGCATTGCATTAAACCTAAACATGATTGGTAAGTATAAGTGCATGCATGGCTAGAAGTAATATAAATAAATAGATGTGAAGAAAGGTAGTATAAACTCCCTTGACTTTCATCCTTGTAAAACAAGTCAAAAGTAAGTGAAGATGAGTAGTGAGTGAAATAGGATCGCATCACTATAGCTAGGTGAGCTGATCCTTCAAGCTTGTGAGCTCCTTTAGAATGCTCTCCTTAAGTTTTGAGCTGATCTGAGCTTCTATTGGACTCCTTGAGCTAATCCGAGCTTGTTGCGAGGTCCCTAAGCTGCTTTGAGCTTGTGCCTTCATTCTTAGTACCTAAAGAGAACAACAAACAATGTGTGAGTTGAAATAAAGCTAAAATATGATGCATACTTAAGTTTAAAGATGCAATGCAATGCAATGCAATGCAAACATACTTATATGACTTATATAAATAAATATAAAGATGTGGATCATAGGTTATGCATGAATATCATATATTATGCAAATAAATGATAACATATGATAATCCTAATATGCAAAGCTTGTTTATAACAATATATAATGCATAAAGAAGATAATAAAAGATAAAGTAAGGTAGAACTCCCTTAGAATCAGCCTTGATGATCTTCAATGGTGTGACAAAGTCATGAAAAAAGTTGGTGCTGATTAGGATTGTATCATCCTCACCTTTTTTTTTGGTGATTTGTCCTCAAATTGAAAGTGTTCTTTAATGGACACCTCTTTGTTGTTAGGGTGGACGAATTCTCACTTCTTCTCCCAAGTAAAATCTTCAATCTTCTCGGTTCATCCTTCTTCGAATAGGCATTATCTCTTTGGAATCCTCCTTTGGAAATGTCACGCCTTTTGGGAACAAAACTCATTCTTTGAATCACTCCTTGGTCTGAAACATCATGACCTTTGGTGAAGTTACGTATCTTTTCAACTTCTCTCTTTAATCCATCGTGAGGGTTGGTAAAATCACGATCTTTCGTCATTGCTTCAAATCTTTTCACAAACAGATCCTTATGATTTATGAAAAACATTCCATGCTCTTGTACCTATTCGAATGATTTCTTTGGTTTAGGTAGATAGTCCTCGCTTTACATCCTTGAGTTGATCTTTCTTTGGCAGAATAAACGATTGAAGTTTAGTCTTGAATTTGACTCTCTAACCATTCTCAATATGGCAAAGAAACTTGTCATCACCAATTGATAGCATTGCTCCATGTAGGTGAATCATTTTGCTGCAAAACAAGAAAAAGAAACTTATAACAAAATGGAACGAAATTGCAAACCATGGAGGATGTTTGACAATCTCGATGGGCGTGGGTTGCTTGATGATGACTTTTTTGACACATCTTTTGGGATTTTCTCATCAATAGCATCATTAACACATTAAGGATGTTGGATTGTCTTCATGATTGGTATTCGGGTCATCCTTTGGAGTTATCCTTTTACCAACCTATAAAAATGAAAAATCAAGCACAGAAGGAAAACAATTGTTAGATAAAATCTGCTTCTCATTCTCTTTTTCTTCTCCACCTTCCTTCTTTTCATTTTCAACTCCAACTTGTTTTTCATCCACAATCTCAATCTCCAATTGTTCTTCAAAATGTTCTTTTTTACAGCTTTCTCTTTGATTTCTTCCTCCTTTTTGAGTTCTGCTTCTATCTTGCTCTTAATACACTCATCGATCCTTTTGCTCAGTTGGATCTGGTCATATGTACTTGGCTTGGAGTTAGAGGGACCAAGATAAATTTCTTCCCTTTGTGAGGGAATGAGTATCGATTGGTGTGTCCATCATGTGTGGCTCGTTTATCAAATTGCCATGGTCGCCCTAACAAGAGATGGCTTGCACTTATAGGCACTACATCACACAAGACTTCATCCTTATAATTTCCAATTGATCCGTACTTGCTTGTTGATCTTTAGTTTGCCTCCCTCGTTCAACCATTGTAATTTGTAGGGACTTGGATGTTTAGTGGTTTTTAAGCCAAGTCGTTTCACCATCATAGTACTAGCTACATTGGTGCAACTTCCTCCACCAATGATCATGGAACGTATTTTGTCATTCACATGGCATCGGGTGTAGAAGATGTTCTCCCTTTGTCGGTCATCATCCTTAGCTTGTATGCTTAGTGTTATTTTAACAACAAGAACCCTGTTGGAAGTAGATGGAAAAGAATCTTGTGCCATTGTTAGTGATAATTTGAGAAAACAAAAAGACCTTACCAGATTGCACTCAACAAAAAAGCTCACAGTTCACTCCAAATAAAATTTCACTCAACGCTCGTGTTTGCACTCTGGGATGTTATTTGACTTTTATTATCCCCTTATGATCTCACACTCTCAATTTGCCTGTTTCCACTCCTTTCTCTCTTGTAAAGTTCTCTGAGGAACTTACTTAAGACTTAGGCAAGTATTGTATCTTGTGCGTCGCTAAAATGATAGTTTGAAAAGGAAAAGAAAGAAAATATGGTGTATAGGTAAGTTTAGAATAGAAAAGGAAAAGAAGAAAAGGGTTACTTACTTGACAAGAAACTCACAACCTTTCTTAACCAACAATCAAAGTCTTAAAGAAGATGGCTTCAGGCTTGATGTTGAAGATGATGTTGTTGTGCTTTTCACCCTTGAACTTGTGCCATCCAAACTTTTTTTCTTTTTTTCTTTTTTTGTACTTTTCGAAACTATTTTCTTTTTTTTCACAAATTGAAATGACAAAGGATAGTCACTTACAATTTCATTTTGCTTTGCTTGAATCGGGCTTCACTTTGATGCACTTGCTTCCTCCACCAAATGATATACTCCATCCTTGTTGTTGTTGGAGACGGCTCTCTGATTGTTGGATCTAGGAAGGAAGCAAGAAACCTAAAAGCAAGATAGGCTTGAAAGAATGAAAGGTATTTTATTGGTGGCTGCAGAAGATGATATGATTGGTGTATGGAAATGGTGAAGGTAGTATCTTATGAATTAAAGGAAGAAACTATGCTATAAAGAGCATAACCCCGAACCTTATATGATTTCATAAGGGATGGTAGAAAAGACTTTAACCCACTATCTATAAACAGATAGGAACCGAAAGTATCAAGGGAATAGAAAAGATGATGCCACAAGTACAACGTACTTGATAAGTCGATAAAGTTCTAAAAAGAACTAAAATAGAGAAAATTCTCACTAGTAATTTGATTGATAAAATTGAGGTGTGTTTACAAATGAAATGAAATGCCCTATTTATAGTTTTCTAGCGGTGTGGCCGAAAAGGCACTACGTACATAAAGGGGTAGCCGAATAGGCATGTGTCTCCCTCCAAGGTGCTGGTGATGGTTCGGTGATGCGATCCTAATCAGCACCAACTTTATCCATGACTTGGTCACCTCATTAAAGATCCTCAAGGCTGATTCTAAGGGAGTTCTTCCTTACTTCATTCTCTATTACCTTATTTATAATGTCATAAGCATGCATTTATATCTTAGGATATGCTTATCATACATCCCATTTATCATGTCCTATTAATTTATTATACATGCATAGCATATGACCCACATCCTTAGTTATTTCTTATTTTCTATATTTACATACTAATGTGTGTTTGCAACATTTGTAGGACATACCAGCCACATAAACGAAGGGGAGAGTGAAGGGCAGCTCACCTAAAGCTTAATCAGCTCAAAACAAGCTCAATTCAAGCTCATTCATTTGGTTCAGCTTATTTCAGCTCCTATTAGCTCCAATGAGCTCAAGATAGCTTAAGGACACTTATGAAGAAGCTCACCTGGCTAAAGGCCAGCTCACTTCAGCTCAAGCAATCTATGTCAGCTCACTTCACTACCCCAAGGTCACCACTTCAAGGGACATGTCCCCTCATAAGAGACACACCCCTAGACATTTGGAGGGAACCTAGAATGGAGGGAAAACAATGGAGGTAAGCATTGAAGGGAGACACCAACCATTGCTGAACGGACACAAGCAATTTGGACGGAGAATTGGACGACACATTTTGGGGGGGGGGGAACCTTTAGAGGTAAGCATGACTTAAATTGAATGGTTATTTGATTAGTTAGAGGCCTTTTCGGCCATGCCCTTTGAATCCTATAAATAGGACATCATTTTGCACTTTGTAACACACGGCTTTCTTGAAATATATTTTATCTTTTGTGTTGTTTTCTCTCAAACCTGCTCTTTTTTTGAACTTTATCGACTTATCATGCTTTGCTTATGGCGTCTCCTATCTTCCATCCATACTTCGGGTTCTTGGTTTATATAACCAAAGGGTCCAAGTCCTATCTACCACCCTCAAAGTCATTCTCCCAAGAAACGGGATTATACTTTTTAGTATAGTTTCTTTCTTTGAATCCTTTGAATACTACCACCCTTTTCATTCATTCTCACTATCTTTCTTTCCAATTCCTTCACCAAAATAACCTACCCTTCACTTAACCATTTCCTATCTGATAGAGTAGCGCAATCTTGGATTTGGAAGCCTTCAATCAAGTTGTTGCAAAGAACTATGAGCTCTAGACTCAATCAAGAAAGCTTTGGGCAGATCTGAAAATTCAAGATGAAAAGAGAAGGCTTTTCTTGAAAATTTCATATTTAATGCTGGAAATTCAAGAAATGAAGATAAGAGGGAAGATAAGATGATGATTAATAAGAATAAAAACAAAAGATTGAAAAAGACTAAGATAAGGAGATAGGTAAAACAAATCTGAAAATTCCAACTTTGTTTATGGAATTATGGAAGATGGTGTGAAGGTTGAAGATGAAGATGGCTTGCGAATCTTTGTTGTTGTTTTGTCCTCGGCACCCTCTTAGACGCAATTATCTAAGCAAGCAACCTCAAGCAGCTCTAACCCACCCTCCTAGATGCAATTACCTAGGCAAGAAAGAGTGTAAAGATGATCTCCCTCACAAGAACTCGATGATCTTATGTTGAAGATGACTTCTAGACAAGTTTACCTAACACTTGCAAACTCAAATAATACTAAAGAGAACTTTTTATTAATCAATGAAATCTTCTCAAACAAAGAAGAAAGCATCATACTTTTATAGATGAAGGATGGCTTTAACCTAAAGCTAAGTATGAATAAAATAAACAAACAAATCTGGTCATTAAATTGGACTTGATCTAACAGCTTGGGAGAAGGGTGGCTGGTTCCTAAAATATATAAAACCCTAAAAACATAATTTAAATGTTAATAATTAGGTTGGGTTATATATAATTCGTCCAAAGCCTTATATGTTAGCTTTTGGGCTGAATTTTACAAAATCTCGTAATAATCCCGTATCCAGTTTTCTGCATGCGCAGTCTTCAGTAATTGGACGTATCTTGAGTTCCCGATGTCCGATTGACCCGTTTCAAGATGCGTTGGAAAGGTAACTGAATGACGGATAATTTGTTAGCAGACAACTCAACCCAGAAATGCCTGGATCCCATCCGAAAACTCGTCGCAAGTTAGCTGACTTTCCAGACTTCACAAACAGATTCAGTTTCTTGTCCAAGATTGATATGAACGTCAATGGCAAAGACCCAGAGAAGTACCCAGGTGGCCCCATTACTCGAGCAAGGGCCAAGGAGTTCCAAGCAGCCATGGAAAATATGTTTACATCAAGCTTGGGACGTGAGAAAGAAGAAATAATAAGGGAGGAACACTTTACTTTGCTTATGCATGAATTTGCATGAGTATTTAAAGTTTGCATAACATTCATTGCATTCAATAAACATGTTGTTCATTAAAGCATGCGTTGCATTTAAACATGTAGTTCATTTAGTTATACACTTCATTTAACTAAGTAGTTCATTGATTAAACTAGTTCATTCAAGATTATTAGTTCATTGAATAAAGTTAGTTCATTAATTAAACTAGTTCATTCATCAAACTAGCTCATTTATTAAACTAACTCTTAATTGTTTACATGCATGTTTTCAATTAAAGATTGAATAAAGTTTACCTTTGTGTCTAGGTGCATGAGGGAAGATGAACGGTTTTACGGATGCAAGAATATCAGCAGAATGTCTTCCAATTCTGGATGCGATACAGACGTGTTTGGATCCAGAAATCAATTGGACGTTATTCCTCCATCTCTTAGCTTTCCAATGCCTTTTGAATCACCTCAATCCGATATCGGGAGCTTGAGATACGAATGATTTACTGAAGACAGTGCAGGCTGAAATTTTTTACGGGAATTTTATTCATGGATGATTTGAATGAATTTGAGCCAAGGAAGAGTTCTTTCATCTTCTACCAAGAGACAAGCAATTGATGGCCATCTTAATTCAGCAAATTCAAGGCATTCAAGGTTGATGTTATCACCATTCATGTGGGGGTTTCAAAATTCATTGAGGAGACATGAAATGAAGGCTGGATGAAACTCACCTTTTTATGACATTCAAGTCATATTAATCAGCTTGGAAGTTGAAGAGTTGCACTTAAACTGGACAGCAAGGATGTCTACATTCATCCTTGTCCACATTCATCCCCTTTCTCTTCATATGATAGCAAAACAAGGCAGCCCAAGAGTCCTTCTTAATTTGGACGAAAATATGACTAAATTCAACCTCAATTTGTCTAAACTAATCAGCTTTGAAGATGAGAAGAAAGGACAAAGCATTCATGTGTATTCAAGTGCATTAAGATGAGCATTCATCTTTCTTGTAACACCTTTTCATATTCTGCCTACTTCTACTATAAATAGGCATCTTTAGGATCATTGTAAGACACACTTTGAATATATAAAACATCTTTGAAAGATTGCTTTCATTCTTGTTCTCTTGTGGAACTTTATCGGCTTCAAGTTAGTCTTGTAGTCTTCATCCATTTCCCTTTTGTTATAGCGTTGGTTCCTAGCTCATCTATAGCTAGTGGGTCACGTTCCATATCCTACCACTTCATTTCCACTTTATTATATTGCTGGTTCCTAACTCTTTCATCTTAACGCCAACACCCCATCATCTTCACCTACATTTTCATCTTTTATTTTTTTTTTCCTTCCATAATCACAACTATCACTCTTCCTACACCCCTTCTACATATCTTTCATCCCATTATTTCTATTTCTTATTTATCTATTTCTACTTACATTATTGTTTGAGTAATTTCAGAATACATTCAAAGCACTGCAGAGTTCTTACTAGAATCACGATCGGGCATTCACATATATGATTCAAAACTCATAGTCGAGATCATATCATTTGGTATCGAGCCTAGACGATTCAAGAAGCGTATTATTTTTCTCTCTCCCCAAAGTTAGTAAAAAAATCAAAAAAAAAAAAAAAAAAAAAATCTTAAAGAGGGAGGGAGCAGTCTATTCTTGTTTTAAAAAAATTACAATACATCATTTCTTATTGCTGAATTACAAATTCCTTTACCTATTCTTAGTAATTCTTTCTTTTTGAAGCCATTATCCTTTTATTATTCATCATTCCCCTACCAAGCTAGAATTGTTTCAGCCGAAGTCCACGAGACACTTGTAAGCCTTGAGGAAGTTCCCAAAAGGACTTGAAAATAAAGCACGAGTGGTAAAAGGCATGAGTGTGCATTAAGGGGAAAAGCCTAACCCGAGTGAAACACGAGTGTGAGTGCATTTTCTTTGGAGTGGAAAGGTGAGATTTTGTGTTAGTAAGGTTTAATTTCTTTTGTTTCTTTATCTAACATGTCACAAAGATCTGGTCATAGTGGTGAAGGAGTTCCCAATTTGCAAAATCAGGCTATGATTCAAGCAATGGCCAAAATGATCCAAGAGCAATTGGAGCCCCTAATTGAACGAATAGACCAGCTTGAAATTTCACAAGCTAATCGGGGTAATGAGGAGTATCCTGAAGAAGTTGAAGTAGATGATGTGCAAGATCAAGTATCCCAACATAGCATGGTACAACAAGGCCGAGAGCTCGACCACGAGTAGACGATAATCTCAAAGAACATCAAGATTACCATTCCTCCTTTTCAAGGAAGAACGGATCCTGAAACCTATCTTGCATGGGAAAAGAAGGTTGAGCACATTTTTGAGTGCCATAACTATTCGTAGCTTAAAAGGTAAAAACTCGCTGCCATTGAGTTTACGGATTATGCACTAATATGGTGGGATCAATTGACATCAAGTAGGAGACGCAATGGAGAACATCCTATCACTACATGGGATGAAATGAAAGCGGTGATGCGAAGGCGATTCATTCCAACCCACTACCATCGAGAGTTATTCAACCGTCTTCAAAATCTTTCACAAGGTAACCGGAGTGTTGAAGATTACTACAAAGAGATGGAGGTGTCCATGATTCGAGCCAACATCGACGAGGATCGAGAAGCCACAATGGCAAGATTCCTAGCGGGACTAAATCCGGACATTGCGAACGTGGTCGAGTTGCAACATTATGTGGAGATGGAAGACATGGTGCATATGGCCATGAAAGTGGAAAAACAGCTCAAAAGAAAGGGTGCCACACGATCTTATGGGAGTTCAACATCAAAATGGGGGCAAAGTTCATACAAGAAGACTCCGCCAATACCGTCCCACGAAAAAGGAGGACCACCGAAGGAAGTAAGCCCATTGCGAAACCAGCAAGGGTAAGACTACCGCTACTCCAAATCGCTCCCGTGACATACAATGTTTTAAGTGTTTGGGGCGTGGACACATTGCAAGCCAATGTCCGAACCGCAACACCATGCTTCTTCGAGATGATGGAGAAGTTGAATCGAACAAGAAGAGGATGAGAATGAAGATGTTGCCATCGAAGAAGAAGAATTAGAGTATGGCGTGGAAGGAGAGGTTCTTGTTGTCAAAAGAAGCCTAAACGCATAATCCGTTGGAGGAAATGAACAACGAGAAAATATCTTCCATACTCGTTGCCATGTTGGAGGAAAGGTATGCTTTGTTATTATTGATGGTGGTAGTTGCACTAATGTTGCTAGTACCTTAATGGTAGATACACTTGGCTTGGCAACAACAAAGCATCCACAACCTTATAAGCTACAATGGCTCAACGATGGAGGAGAACTCAAGGTGACCAAACAAGTTCGAATTGTTTTCTCTATTGGGAAGTACAAAGACGAGGTATTATGCGATGTCGCTCCAATGCACGCAAGCCATTTATTACTTGGAAGGCCTTGGCAATTTGATAGGCGAGTGATCCATGACGGGTATACCAACCGGTATACGTTCACCCATGAAGCAAAGAAGATCACTTTAGCCCCACTTTCTCCAAAACAAATACATGAAGACCAAATTTTATTGAGAGGAAAAATTGAAAAAGCCAAAGAGAGAGAGACCAAAATGGAGGTAAAAGCAAAGGAGTGTGATCAAAATGAGGGAAGGAAAATCAGCATTCTTTCTAAAGAGAGAGAGTTGAAAAAGAGTTTAATGACAAAGAAAGGAAGCACTTGTGCTCATGTACAAGGAAAATTTCTTGAATACTAACTACCTTGATCAAAATTTGCCTGCTTTTGTTGTGTCTTTATTGCAGGAGTTTGATGACCTATTTCCAGAGGAAATACCAAGTGGGCTGCCACCTATTCGTGGCATAGAACATCAAATAGACTTTGTTCCCGAGCCGTCATTCCAAACCGACCAGCGTGCATCAAGCAACCCCGAAGAAACTAAGGAGTTGCAAAGGCAAGTATCTGAGTTGATGTCAAAAGGCTACGTGAGGGAAAGCCTTAGCCCATGTGCGTGCGGTTCTACTTGTGCCAAAGAAGGATGGAACTTGGCGCATGTGTGTGGACTGCCGAGCGGTAAACAAAATTACGGTAAAGTATCGTCACCCTATTCCTCGCTTAGATGACATGTTAGATGAGCTTAGTGGTTCTAACCTCTTTTCCAAGATTGATCTTAAAAGTGGTTACCACCAAATACGAATGCGGGAAGGTGATGAGTGGAAAACAGCATTCAAAACTAAGCAAGGCCTTTATGAGTGGTTGGTTATGCCTTTTGGCTTAACTAATGCTCCAAGCACGTTTATGAGGTTAATGAATCATGTTCTTAGGCCATTCTTGGGTAAGTTTTGTGTGGTTTACTTTGATGACATTCTAATCTATAGTAAAACCATGGAAGAACATGTTCAACATTTAAGGTCAGTTTTTGCTAGTTTTGAGGAAGGAAAAACTGTTTGCTAACTTACAAAAATGTACATTTTGTACCGACAGGGTTGTTTTCCTAGGTTTCGTTGTGAGTTCTGAAGGCTTGGAGGTGGACAAAGAGAAGGTTAAAGCCATTGAAGAGTGGCCACGACCAGCAAGCATTTCTCAAGTTAGGAGCTTCCATGGACTTGCAAGTTTTTATCGAAGATTCGTCCCCAACTTCAGCACCATAGCCGCCCCACTAACAAGTGTTATTAAGAAGAATTCTAAATTCTTTTGGGGAAGATCAAGAGAAGTCCTTTAATAGCATTAAAGATTGTTTAATACATGCCCCTTTACTTGCTCTACCTGATTTTAATCTAACTTTTGAAATTGAATGTGATGCATCGTGTAGGAATTGGAGCAGTTTTGTCTCAAGGTGGACGTCCTATAGCCTATTTCAAAGAAAAATTAAGTGGAGCTACGCTTAATTACCCTACCTATGACAAGGAGATGTATGCTCTTGTGAGGGCAATGGAAACATGGCAACATTACCTTTGGCCTAAGGAGTTCATCATTCACACTGATCATGAGGCATTGAAACATATCCGGGGCAGCATAAACTCAACAAAAGGCATGCCAAATGGGTGGAGTTTCTTGAAACTTTCCCATATGTTATCAAGTACAAGAAAGGTAAGGAGAATATAGTTGCCGATGCATTGTCACGGAGGTATATTCTTTTAAACACTTTGGAATCTAAG
Source organism: Hibiscus mutabilis (assembly GCA_019671005.1). Lineage (NCBI taxonomy): Eukaryota > Viridiplantae > Streptophyta > Magnoliopsida > Malvales > Malvaceae > Hibiscus > Hibiscus mutabilis. Next base: position 41,595,060 of record CM033756.1, read on the forward strand.
TTATTGGGTTTTGTTTTTATTAAAGACTTATATGTCTCTCTCTGATTTTGGAGAGATTTACAAAGCTTGTGAGAAAAGGTCAATTGAAAAATACTATAAGCATGATGGTTTCCTATTTAAGGAAGGAAGACTATGCATCCCTCAAGGTTCCATGCGTGAATTGCTAACTAAGGAAGCTCATGGAGGAGGATTAATGGGACATTTTGGGATAGCAAAGACTTTGGCTATACTTCAAGAGCACCTATATTGGCCTAAAATGAAACGAGATGTGGAGAGGTTGTGTGAGCGATGCATCACTTGCAGGAAGGCCAAATCTAAAGTCATGCCACATGGACTTTACACACCACTACCCATACCGGAAGCACCATGGATGGATATTTCAATGGATTTTGTGCTAGGGCTTCCACGTATTAAGAATAACAAAGATTCCATCTTTGTAGTTGTGATAGATTCTCCAAAATGGCTCATTTCATTCCCTGTAACAAAACTAATGATGCCTCACATATTGCTACTTTATTTTTCAGGGAAATCTTAAGGTTACATGGCATACCAAGAACTATTGTGTCTGATCGGGATGTGAAGTTCTTAAGTCACTTTTGGAGAGCCCTATGGAGTAAGATTGGTACTAAGTTACTATTCTCCACCACTTGCCACCCTCAAACGGATGGCCAAACTGAAGTGGTGAACCGAGTACTTTCTATGTTACTTGATCCATCATTAGGAAGAATTTGAAAACATGGGAGGAGAGTTTACCACATGTGGAGTTTGCATACAACCGTTCGATCCATAGTACTACAGGCGCGCGCGCTTTTGAAGTGGTGTATGGATTCAATCCATTAACACCGATAGACTTGTTACCATTACCCGCTGATCAAATTGTGAATAAAGATGGACTTAATAAAGCTGAATTTGTTAAGAAGCTTCATCAACAAGTGGAGAACATTGAAAAACGAACCAAGCAATATGAGCAACAAGCAAATAAGGGTCGTAGCGAATTTCCTTTGAGCCAGGGATTGGGTGTGGCTGCACATGAGGAAAGAAAGGTTCCCGGCTCAACGAAAGTCCAAATTAATGCCTCGGGAGATGGACCATTCCAAATAGTCAAGAAGATCAATGACAATGCCTATCAATTAGATCTTCCAGTGAGTTTAATGTTAGTGCAACCTTCAATGTTGCTGACCTATCTCCTTATGATGTAGATGACGATTTGGGGACAAATCGCCTTAAAGAGGGAGGGACTGATATGAACGTCAATGGCAAAGACCCGTAGAAGTACCCAGTGTGGCCCCATTACTCGAGCAAGGGCCAAGGAGTTCCAAGCAGCCATGGAAAATATGTTTACATCAAGCTTGGGACGTGAGAAAGAAGAAATAATAAGGGAGGAACACTTTACTTTGCTTATGCATGAATTTGCATGAGTATTTAAAGTTTGCATAACATTCATTGCATTCAATAAACATGTTGTTCATTAAAGCATGCGTTGCATTTAAACATGTAGTTCATTTAGTTATACACTTCATTTAACTAAGTAGTTCATTGATTAAACTAGTTCATTCAAGATTATTAGTTCATTGAATAAAGTTAGTTCATTAATTAAACTAGTTCATTCATCAAACTAGCTCATTTATTAAACTAACTCTTAATTGTTTACATGCATGTTTTCAATTAAAGATTGAATAAAGTTTACCTTTGTGTCTAGGTGCATGAGGGAAGATGAACGGTTTTACGGATGCAAGAATATCAGCAGAATGTCTTCCAATTCTGGATGCGATACAGACGTGTTTGGATCCAGAAATCAATTGGACGTTATTCCTCCATCTCTTAGCTTTCCAATGCCTTTTGAATCACCTCAATCCGATATCGGGAGCTTGAGATACGAATGATTTATCAAGACAAAGTGCAGGCTGAAATTTTTTACGGGAATTTTATGCATGGATGATTTGAATGAATTTGAGCCAAGGAAGAGTTCTTTCATCTTCTACCAAGAGACAAGCAATTGATGGCCATCTTAATTCAGCAAATTCAAGGCATTCAAGGTTGATGTTATCACCATTCAAGTGGGGGTTTCAAAATTCATTGAGGAGACATGAAATGAAGGCTGGATGAAACTCACCTTTTTATGACATTCAAGTCATATTAATCAGCTTGGAAGATGAAGAGTTGCACTTAAACTGGACAGCAAGGATGTCTACGTTCATCCTTGTCCACATTCATCCCCTTTCTCTTCATATGATAGCAAAACAAGGCAGCCCAAGAGTCCTTCTTAATTTGGACGAAAATATGACTAAATTCAACCTCAATTTGTCTAAACTAATCAGCTTTGAAGATGAGAAGAAAGGACAAAGCATTCATGTGTATTCAAGTGCATTAAGATGAGCATTCATCTTTCTTGTAACACCTTTTCATATTCTGCCTACTTCTACTATAAATAGGCATCTTTAGGATCATTGTAAGACACACTTTGAATATATAAAACATCTTTGAAAGATTGCTTTCATTCTTGTTCTCTTGTGGAACTTTATCGGCTTCAAGTTAGTCTTGTAGTCTTCATCCATTTCCTTTTGTTATAGCGTTGGTTCCTAGCTCATCTATAGCTAGTGGGTCACGTTCCATATCCTACCACTTCATTTCCACTTTATTATATTGCTGGTTCCTAACTCTTTATAGTTAGGGGGTCACAATCCATCCTTTGAATTTCTTCATCTTAACGGCAACACCCCATCATCTTCACCTACATTTTCATCTTTTATTTTTTTTCCTTCCATAATCACAACTATCACTCTTCCTACACCCCTTCTACATATCTTTCATCCCATTATTTCTATTTCTTATTTATCTATTTCTACTTACATTATTGTTTGAGTAATTTGTAATACATTCAAAGCACTGCAGAGTTCTTACTAGAATCACGATCGGGCATTCACATATATGATTCAAAACTCATAGTCGAGATCATATCAAAGATGCATCGTTTTTGACCTCCTATGCGTGCATTGTTTTGGCCATTATTGTTTGCATCGAACAAATTCAGCTTCTTGTCCAATATGAGTAATTTAACCCCGCTCATGCATGTATCATTCCCCCACTCCTCAAAAGGATTCGTTCTCGAATCTAAATCGGCAATGAGAGAACAATCATCGACTTCAATTGAAAAGGCTTCTTTGTTGTATGTGGAGTGATCTAATTGAGCTCCTCTCAATGGTTTAACAAAATCCTAAAAAAATAAGACAACACTACTCGAACATTTGTAATGATTAGTCAAAACAAAATCACTCGTCGCGTTCTTTTTCTTGTCTTTTTCTTTTGGGCTTTGTGTGACTTTTACCACATATGTATTTTCACTCACCAAATTTGGGCCATTAATTTGACTTTTTTCACTCTCAGTCTTTTGTATCTCACATCCCATATCCCTCTCACAAAATTTATCATCAATGTACAATTTCTGTAGAGGAGAAAGTTTTTCTAACGGAATGATAGGACAAGAATCAAGTGAAGGGTTAGAATTACACTTACTTTCTTCGTGGGGAGGTGATGAGACTATAGCAAGTGGACCTACTACTTCACATGAGGGATTAGAAGCATTGTCATCTTGTCTAATGTGTTCACTATCACCATTCTTTTGTTTGGGAGATGGTTCTTCTCTAATATCAACATTTGCACAAATGCTAGAAGTAGAAGTACGAAGAGAATCATGTGTACCTTCTGGTTTTGGGATGTCTTCATGGTTGGTTGCCTTTGCGTGGTCAATTGATTCAACCTTTTGTGCTTCCAATCTTTTTCGTTTTATCCTCTCACACTGGTTTTCTATTTCTTTATCTACTTTTTCCGGCTCTATTGTAGCAAACGAGAGCTTCTGGCCTTGGTGCACAACCGAGTAACCATTTCTATTGATTCGATGGACAGTGCCACGATCATTTTTCCAAGATCTTCCTAATAGCAAGTGGGTAACTTCCATAGGAACCATGTCACACCATACATCATCACAATAGCTTCCAAGAGTAAAAGAGATTAAACAACGTTCGGTTACCTTCATATCTGGTCCGCTATTAAACCCTTGAAGATGATACGGCTTAGGGTGTTCTTGGCATGGTAGATCGAATGCATCAACAATGAAGCTGCTCACTAAGTTTACACGACTGTCACCATCAATAATTAAAGAACATAGACTACCTTGTATCATACATCGTGACCAAAAATATTTATTGGTATACGATAACGAGTGTTGAAAAGAGACTAAAACATCCTAATTGCTTTAAGAATCCAAAGAAAAGGTTAGACACCAATAGAATTATAGTTGCGGAGAAAGAAGAGTATGCAACTTTTAGTCCTACTAACACAAGGAAACAAGAAGGTGTTAGAAGATGTGTAAGAAGCAATAAAAGCTAAAACAAATGAAAACTAATGGCTAAGAATGAAAGAAAATTAGAAAAACCCCGAAAACCCTGGAATTTTGCAGCAACTTGATCTACTTCGTTCGAGGTGTTCCCGATGTCAAAAAATTCTGAAAGTTTTTTTGGTGACTCCTCCAAAGGTGTAGATCTGATCTGGAAATTTTCAGCTCAAAATTTGCTCGTTTGAATTTGACGAATTTTCCCTAATTTTCGAGTTTTTCACCCTAAAACTTCAAAATTCTTGTCAAGAATCGTCCCAAATCTGATACCAAATGATAGAGTAGCGCAATCTTGGATTTGGAAGTCTTCATTCAAGTTGTTGCAAAGAACTAGGAGCTCTAGACTCAATCAAGAAAGCTTTGGGCAGATCTGAAAATTCAAGATGAAAAGAGAACGCTTTTCTTGAAAATTTCAGATTTAATGCTGGAAATTCAAGACACGAAGATAAGAGGGAAGATAAGATGATGAATTAATAAGAATAGAAACAAAAGATTGAAAAAGACTAAGATAAGGAGATAGGTAAAACAAATCTGAAAATTCCAGCTTTGTTTATGGAATTATGGAAGATGGTGTGAAGGTTGAAGATGAAGATGACTTGCGAATCGTTGTTGTTGTTTTGTCCTCGCACCCTCTTAGACGCAATTATCTAAGCAAGCAACCTCAAGCGGCTCTAACCCACCCTCCTAGATGCAATTACCTAGGCAAGCAAGAGTGTGAAGATGATCTCCCTCACAAGAACTCGATGATCTTATGTTGAAGATGGCTTCTCGACAAGTTTACCGAACACTTGCAAACTCAAAGAATACTAAAATTTCCAAAGAGAACTTTTTATTAATCAATGAAATCTTCTCAAACAAAGAAGAAAGCATCATCCTTTTATAGATGAAGGATTACTTTAACCTAAAGCTAAGAATGAATAAAATAAACAAACAAATCTGGTCCATTAAATTGGACTTGATCTAACGGCTTGGGAGAAGGGTGACTGATTCCTAAAGTATATAAAACCCTAAAAACATGATTTAAATGTTAATAATTAGGTTGGGCAAAGTTTAATTCGTCCAAAGCCTTATATGTTAGCTTTTGGGCTGAATTTTACAAAATCTCGTAATAATCCCGTATCCAGTTTTCTGCATGCACAGTCTTCAGTAAATTGGACGTATCTTGAGTTCCCGATGTCTGATTGACGCGTTTCAAGATGCGTTGGAAAGGTAACTGAATGACCGACAATTTGTTAGGAGACAACTGGACCCAGAAATTCCTGGATCCCATCCGAAAACTCGTCGCAAGTTAGCTGACTTTCCAGACTTCACAAACAGATTCAGTTTCTTGTCCAAGATGCATCGTTTTTGACCTCCTATGCGTGCATTGTTTTGGCCATTATTTTTTACATCGAACAAATTCAGCTTCTTGTCCAATATGAGTAATTTAACCCCTCTCATGCATGTATCACTATCTTTCATCCATTTCCTTACACACCTCAAACGCTTCCGTAACCTAAACCTTTATCATCTTTCCATCATTTCTTCATCTACAAAGCATACGGATTATAAGGCTTACTTGCATTCATGGTCAGGAACAATCAAGCTTCTCTCAACAACGCCAATTGGAGAGTTGGAGCGTATCATTTGGCAATCAGAGCTTTTAGAAGAATACAGTAAACCCCTATCTTTTGTGATTTCATTTTAGTGATAAAAAAGAACAAAAAAATAGATTCGAATAGTACAAAAAAAGAAAAGAAAAAATAGTGAAACACAAAGGCGGTGAAGGCAAAGCAAACAAACAACAAGCTCGAAGAAGACATCAAGATTGATTGTTTCTCGATCGAGCTGTAAGTGAGTTTTGTGGTACGTTTGTTTTACTTTCTTCTATTTCATTTCTATTATCCTACCTTTTCTTTCATTTCTTTTCATTATTACTTTATTTTTCTAACCTAACCTTATTTGCAGCCCAAACGCCATATACTAAAGTTTGACAGGTCTTGAGTAAGTTCTTTCAAGAACTTGTGACGAGAGTCGAGCGAAAAAAGGCAATAGAGTGTGAGTTCAGAAGGGGAAGTAAAAGCCTAAATTCCCTAGAGTTAATCAGGAGTGTTTGAGTGGATTTTCATCATTTTTTTTGGAGTGACCATGAGGTTTTTGTAAGTGATATTTTGGTAAGGTTCTTACATCTCATTTCTTTATTACACTAACAATTCTTTTATCTTTCCAATGGAGTACGAACAGCAAAGGAAGAATGCATTTCACACTTGATGCCATGTAAATGGTAAAGTGTTTTGTAATCATCGACAGTGGAAGTTGTACAAACATTGCCAATGCTTACATGGTAGAGAAATTGAGACTAAAGAAAACCGAGCATCCAAGCCCCTATGAGTTGCAATGGTTGAACAACGAAGAAGAATTAAAAGTCACAGAGCAAGTACTTGTGCCATTCTTAATTGGAAGGTACAAAGACAAAGTTTTGTGCGATGTTCCATGAATACAAGTCACATCCAACTCGGTCGACCTTGGCAATATGACAAGCGAGCAACACATGATGGTTTCACCAATCATTACTCATTTGCACATGAAGGAAAGAAGGTTACATTGGCACCTTTATTGCCAAACCAAGTGCTTCAAGATCAAAACCATCTTAAGGAAAGCATTGAAGCTTTGAAGGAGAAAATCAAGGAGAGTTTGAATGTAGAAAAACCTTTTCAAGAAAAACAAACCTTTGGAGTTGAAAATGAAAGAGTTGAAAAGAATGAGTTTGGAGACGAAGAAAAAGAAAAAATAGAATTTCCTAACCTTTCTTTTTCTATTCTTGAATTTTCATTGTTGCAGGACATTAAAGAGATGACCTCAAAAGACATTCCAAGAGCAATTCCAATCATGACGATGATCCAACAACATTCATGTTTTGACGAATCAATAACGCTTTCTATGGAGTACATCATACACCATCCACCATCCATGAACATTGTTGGGTTTGTTTCCTCTACTCTTGTGAATCTGATTTTCTTTTTACTAATCTGGATGTGATTATAGGAAACGAAAGAAGAATACATAAGTTTGAAAAGGAACTACACCGGAAGATGCGGGAAACAAAAGGGAAGTTCGTGAAAAAGAAGTTTCAAAAGTGATCATATCATTTGACATTGCTGCATTACCCGATCATTTTTGGAGATGTGCATGGAAAGAAGTCGATTCAAGACTGTTTCAAATCAAGGACATACCTCCTCAAGATGATGATCCAAGAAACATGACTTTTGGAATAGATGTGTTCTTTCACATTCCAAATGATACGCTCCAACTCTCTAATTAAAGTTGTTGAGAGAAGCTTAATTGTTCCCGACTGTGAATGCAAGTAAGCCTTATAATCTAAATGCTTAAAGATGAAGAAATGATGGAAGGATGTTGAAGTGATGGTTACAGAAGCGATTGATGCGTGGTGTATAAGGAAATGGATGAAAGATAGGAAATGGTTAAGTGAAGGGTAGGTTACGGTGAAGGAGATGGAAAGAAAGATAGTGAAATAGAAAGAAGTCGATTCAAGACTGTTTCAAATCAAGGACATACCTCTTCAAGATGATCATCCAAAAACATGACTTTTGGAGGACCAACAAATGTGTTCTTTTATATTCCAAAAGATGTGTTCCTTGACGAGTCCAAAGTTGTGCCCCTTGATGTTCTAAAAGAGATGTATCTTGAAGATGCCTATCTAAAAGATGTGTATCTTGAAGATGGCTATTAAAAAGAAGTAATTCTTGAAAGTGATTGTCCATTAACAGGGAAGAAGGAGGATTTGTCCATTCAAACATCTCCCTACTGCCGTTTCAAACCAATTGACGATTTAGGGACAAATCGCCTTAAAGAAGGGGGGATGATGCGATCCTAATTAGCACCAACTTTATCCATGACTTGATGATATGATCTCGACTATGAGTTTTGAATCATATATGTGAATGCCCGATCGTGATTCTAGTAAGAACTCTGCAGTGCTTTGAATGTATTCTGAAATTACTCAAACAATAATGTAAGTAGAAATAGATAAATAAGAAATAGAAATAATGGGATGAAAGATATGTAGAAGGGGTGTAGGAAGAGTGATAGTTGTGATTATGGAAGGAAAAAAAAATAAAAGATGAAAATGTAGGTGAAGATGATGGGGTGTTGGCGTTAAGATGAAGAAATTCAAAGGATGGATTGTGACCCCTAACTATAAAGAGTTAGGAACCAGCAATATAATAAAGTGGAAATGAAGTGGTAGGATATGGAACGTGACCCACTAGCTATAGATGAGCTAGGAACCAACGCTATAACAAAAGGGAAATGGATGAAGACTACAAGACTAACTTGAAGCCGATAAAGTTCCACAAGAGAACAAGAATGAAAGCAATCTTTCAAAGATGTTTTATATATTCAAAGTGTGTCTTACAATGATCCTAAAGATGCCTATTTATAGTAGAAGTAGGCAGAATATGAAAAGGTGTTACAAGAAAGATGAATGCTCATCTTAATGCACTTGAATACACATGAATGCTTTGTCATTTCTTCTCATCTTCAAAGCTGATTAGTTTAGACAAATTGAGGTTGAATTTAGTCATATTTTCGTCCAAATTAAGAAGGACTCTTGGGCTGCCTTGTTTTGCTATCATATGAAGAGAAAGGGGATGAAT